>CM053787.1:459224977-459774977 GCA_028749045.1 Cupressus sempervirens
CTATCACTTTGATTCAAATTTAGGTTAAACTTCAAGCAGTAAGTACTAAAAGAGCTTCTCGCTCACATACCAGAAGTAAGAAAGCCACACAAAACAGAGCAGAGAGTAGAATCACAATAGACTTGCATTCCCTGGAAACTGAGGTGGTATTAAATCATTTCTCCTAGTATGTCTGACTCAGTAGAAGACCAACAAAAGATGAGAGAAGGAGGTAGTGCATCAATGGGTACTCAGGCCCTGATTAGCACCACTGCCACACCTGGAAAGGAACCTGCAACCCCTAAGTGGTTGGTAACTTTAGTAGAAAAGAAACAAAGCATGGTACCACTCTCCATGCCAATGGATGACTTGGAAAGTAAATGTCTTGGAAGGTCTTCTAAGGTCAAGAAGCCAAAAACTGAGTCTTGAATTGACTTTGATAAGGACACAGAAAAGTGGATGGCATAAATCGCGAAACCTCCATAGGATAAACTTCGGGAAGAACTCACACCTTAAGATTGTCAAGTTGTATCAAAGGTAGACTTGGTTAAACGTAGCAAAGCCTTAGACATGAAAATATTTGAGGTATCTAACAAAAATATTGTAGACCGGGTGTGGAAAGATGGTAAAGACAAGCAAAACATGAAGGATGCTATGACAAACACGACCCAATATATTAATGCCATTCCACATCCTAGACCAAAACCAATCAATGAAATGTCGGCCATAGTTGATGTCAAGTCTCCAACCAATCAACAATTCTTAGATAATTTACAAAAGTGTAAAGCTACAGCTAAGACATTTAAAGAATGGGTTTAGCCTGTGCAAAATGAAGCAATAACACAAGTGAATCTCCTAAGTTATACTCATAAAGAAACTTCAATTGTTGCTAAGAAGGTTGAATCAAACATTTAGGGATGCGAGAGAGAGAGAGAGAGAGAGAGAGAGAGAGAGAGAGAGAGAGAGAGAGAGAGAGAGAGAGAGAGAGAGAGAGAGAGAGAGAGAGAGAGAGAGAGAGAGAGAGAGAGAGAGAGAGAGAGAGAGAGAGAGAGAGAGAGAGAGAGAAGTAATTGGATGAAAGTGGTATTGTGGATTGATGAAATACAGGGGTCTGGCTTGCAGAAGTTTCTCTCTGAATGCGCTATAGCTGATCTTGATGATAAAACTTTCCACGTGATTTGAGAATGTATTGAATGGAGAAATGAAGCAATCACACAAGGTGTAGCTGAGATCAAAGAAACACTATCTGACCTTAGGGTCATAGATGATATAATTCTCGACGATCTGAAGTGGTTTTGTAAAAAGTGTGCAGAAGGAGAAGGTGATTCTATCATACTCATAGAAGATATCATCAAAAAAATACATAAAAAATTCTTGGAACTTCAAGAAAAGAAATCGCTTGTGAGACAAGACTTTTCTAACATCACCCATGACGAAGCCATGTTGATAATCAACTAGAAGCACCTAGAGATGCATGAAGGAAAGATAACGAAGTTGAAGAAAGAAAAAGAAGTCTGGAAACAAAGGATTGCTTTTCTCGATTTGCCACATCAGTCAATTATCTCATCCTTTACTGCTGCATTGGAAAGCTGGAAAGCCAGAAGGATTGTCCTTGGCATGGACAAAGCCTTGTGACACCTAGAATTTCATAATTGGATGCTTGCTAGCTCTTATTTTCTTTGCTTTATTTTAGTTGGTTAGCTTGGTTAAGTAACCAAAATAACTATCTACTCCTAGTGGGGTAATTTTCGATTTTGTTATCCATCCATCTAGCCCCAAAGGGTATATATATGTAATAATTAATTTCAAAAAATGCTCTCTCAGTGGATGCGAAACCATAAATACGTTTGATTTGGTATCTGCATTTTGAAAAGAAAACTTTGATGCAAATTTTGGTTGTGATAAGAAATTATAAGATTCTATAGTTTTATATTTTGAAGCTTTTATGGAATAGATATTATTGTCTATTCTGTAATGATTTATGTCCTTGAGGAGATTGGTCATTTGTGAAAAGGTTGTTAGAGTAATTATTTGTTTACACTTATTAATTAAATCACTTTGATTTAATTAAATAAGTTGCCTATTACTCTAGTTTTCTTAAGCTATCTCTTAGGTGCATATAATTTTTTATATTAATTATAATGTGCAACCTAGCTTTTTTAGGCTTTAGGTTACCCTTTTTGGGTTTCGATCTCCTTTTGTAAGGATTGATCTCTTTGTAATCATTAATTCGTTGAATAATCTTTTCTTCATCTGAATACAATTTGCATGTTTTTCAGATCAAACCCTTGCCTCTTCTTGTCTTTTTCTTTTTCATGACAAGTTTTGTACATGCATGTATTCTTGGGCTTCATGGATTTAATTGGTATATTTGCTCAAATCCTACAAAGGTTTACACTATCTTATTACAATTTAAAATCTTGTTGTTGAGGTTGAGAGAATTCGAAGAGATAATAGAAAAAGTAAACTTTAAATCATTTTCATCTATAGGGATTAATCATGTGGATGATCTTGGTTATTAAAGTTTTTCAATCTGCACATTCTATTCATTTTTATGAATTGATTGTTTAATATTTTCAATATTTTTAAAAAAATACTCGTTGGGAAGGTTTTCCCTCAAAAGAGGAATTAATGAATATCTTTTCAATTTGGTTGTTGCACCTTATAGTATTGTAAAATGATACTAAGCAAAGAATCCCTTACACATTTCGAGAATTTCAATTTGTTAGTTTATCAAGAATTTTCCCTATCTAAGGTTTTAAATAAAAGGGAAAAAACTGTTAACTAACATGGTGTATCCTTATTATCAACAAACCATCTCTAAGGACTTTTCATATGAAATTTTGTAGAAAGTATCAGAGGTCAGGATGTGAAATACCTTCTAAATGACATTCAAATGAATATCCATAACTATCTCTCCAACCACATTCTTGATCACCCTTTCCTTTGGGACATAGTGTTTGGAAAGGGTCATGATTAGGTCTAACAATGGGATAGAAGTGGGGTGAGAAGAAACTTGCACCAACTCTACCAGTACCATTGAAGTGATCATATCTAACCCTTTGTTCAACTTGTTGCATAGAGCTATGAAGTGACTCTAGTATATGTTCCTCAATTCATTGGTAGTAATCTCAAAATGTGCATCCATAACTTTTGATTTGGATGTCAATGATGATTCCATTTTGTTACTTACACAAAATACAACTTTTAATGACTTGTGGTAAGTTCATGTATAAAACAACTCTAAAACAAAAAGTATTCCTAACAAGACCAAATAAATGGATTGATGATCTTCATGACTGGACAAGAAACTAACAAAAAGAGGTAACCCCAGAGCTATGAACTTGCAGAGTGTGAACCTTTGTAGCTTTGCAAAGGTCATATTGGGAGGATTATTTTGGGGTTGTGGACTTGTGGACCACCGTAACTCTAAAAAGTCTGTGGAGTTTTTCGAACTTAGTGGTTCCTTGGACTCTGGGGTTAGAATGTTGTGGGGCTATGGGGTTTGTGGACTTGCAGACCTATGCAGGTCTATAAAGTCTAAAAATGTTGTGGACTTGGTGAGATGGGAAGAGTTTGAGCATGGGATTTTACAAAATATGTGAAATTATCATACTTGAGGACCTCCATAAGTCTGTAAAGTTCAACATTGTTATGGAGTTGGTGAGTATTGGGGTTTTGGTTTCTTGGAGGTCACAGATCTATGGACTTTGTTAGATAACTAAGATAGGGAGGGGTGAATCAATTTTATCCAGTTTTCCTACTAGTCTTTAAAATAATTTAGCGCCATTTCAATCTTTACAAGCTTTCTAAATAATAACTCGATAACCACATTCAACTTCTCTAATTAAACTTATGTCAACTTTGCTTCAAACTATTATCTCACTATTCCTTACTTTACCAAGTATTAGAGTAATAACATAGCTTAAACCAAGTTACAAGAATAAACAAATAACATGAAAATAAACTTTGCAACACATAAGCATTCCCACATTTTGACACAGATATTTAACGTGGAAACCTTGTAAAGGGAAAAACACAACCCAAAATTTCACTCTTTTGAAGTGATCTCTATTAGGAGCCAACCTTGTTAAAGATTTACATGCACATTTTTTGTGTAATCCAGTCAAAGGATTTTAACCAAAGATCATCTAGACCTTATCACTCCTTATTATTACTAAAGAGGGAACTACTCTAAAGGACTTACAAACATCACTAATTGATGTTACTATGTGGTTTTTCAAAGACTTGTTAGGTCCACTCAGTTAAGAGATTTTATCTACTACAATTATAATAAAACAATATTTTAACAATGTGCTAGGTTTAGCACTACCTTGCTTGTTTAGATCTTTGCTTCACTCAATTTCTTCCTTCTAATCTCTTTACTGGCTGATTCACACACTTTCGCTATCACCTTGCACTTCCTCTACTTGATCTTTTCACTTTCATTCTACTTGGTTCACCTTGTTCTTCAACTTGTTCAATTGCACCCTTGTCAGTAAACTATCAACAACACCAGTAACCAAAAATAGTCTCATTCATCTCCTTAAATAGATAACTCCTATCTTTCAGATCCTCATAGATTTTTTTTGCTTAGTCATAATTGTAGATCTTGGATTCGATGGATTTAGTCACTCAAAAAATAGAACTTCCTTGAACTTTGTGCTCATCTTCATCTTGCTTAGATCTCCTTCATTAGATCTTCGTTACATTTCTCTAGCCTTATATCTTGTAACTAACTTTGACTTTATCTTTTGATCTTCTTGAACATTCTTAATTTTTATCAAAAGTTGGCCTTAGTTTAATCCTTTCCTTTTCTACTTCACTCAATGAACATTGTAAATTTACTCGAGCAATACATCACTTGGTCAACGCTATAATTACTTAGTTAACACTAAACTTTAACTTTACTTTGTCAGGCACTTAGTGACAACTGTTATCACTCTGTGTCTCCTCATTGTAACTTGTGTAGCTTGGCACATATATGAACTTCAACGCAACATTACATGATTGCAAAATAATCAAACAACATTATATTGTCATAGTCCAACTCATTCAAGTACCCATTCAATACCAAAACTTATCAACTTTTTCATCATGCTTCCTTCAAATCCTCTTCATCAATCAAATTATATGGTACTCTATTGAATTAGCACAATGGCTAACCAACTAAGGCTTGACATCAATGACAACATAACAACTGATATGACTCTTTTACATACAATAACAACATTATCAGTCATGGTTAACCAACTTTCACAACCCCACCTCTGATAGTGTTGTGGAGTTGCATATATGTTCTCGTACCGTATGACCTTAATCAAACTCCAAGGTCTTAAGAATTATGCCACCAAAGATGACCATGACAAATCGAAACCACAAATATAGAAAAGAGACAAAGACAAAGTGGAGAAAACAAAATGAGTTGGGACTCAACCCTAACCTACAAGCAGAAACCCTAGGGCATAAATGCAAAAATGAGAGAGAAAAATAGTGATGAAAACCAACTTCAAGACTCTGAATTGAGCTCTCATCCAAACTAGACTGAAAACCATTGGAGGAAAATAATCACCTTCTACACTTAATGAGCAAAACAACTAGAGCACGAGAGCAATAGAGACAAAGAATGCAAAGAGACCAAAATAACCTATTCCACCCATTATATAGGCACCCCATTGAATTGATGTTAGCCTAAGTGTCTGTCCTCTTTCATGGACCTTCAAAGTTGTGGACCTCTGCAACTCTGAAAGGTTTGTAGGTCCAAGTCTTCTCTCTGGCTTAATCTTGAAGTCACTCTTTTGAATGGGCTCTTAAACCAATAAGGAAATGGCCCTTGTACAATTGCTAGACTAACTTCTCCTTTTTCCTCCTATTAAGGTAATTCCCCTTCATGTAGCCCTAGATGTCGATGCAACCAACCTCCTATAGGAGACCATACCTCCCAAATTATTGTTATCAACCATTTTTTAAACAAGCCAAGGGTGATAGTAGGCACAAGCGGCCTCAACCTTCACTATAGAAGTTGAGTTCTTCATATGGCTATAGAAACATGATAAGTTTGGTTAGCCAAAATTTGTTAAGTTTCCTTGCAAAGATTGTAATGTATCCTATTTGTGCACAACTTGTAGACAAAGGTCAACAAGAGGAGGGTGTACTAATTGATAATATTGTCCTTTCTAAAAGTGAAGAAAAATAAATGATTATAATTCACTTCGATGATATAATCTTATTGTCACTTTATAAATTTGTTGATTCTTAATATTTGAAGTTGATCTTGGTAGAATTCATACGATCATTTAACTTTCTCACTTAAACTTTGTAAATATCTCTTTTGCCAACTCCCTTTTGGTAAATGATTAAATATTACCATTGTTCATTAAGACTGAGATAATTAATATGACTATATATTTGAAAGTAGCACATTCACTAGTATATTCACAAAAAACAAGTGCCATGTAGTGGCTTGTATTTGTCGTTATAATTTTCTAGTAATTTTAATTAAAATTTTAAATATTAAATTTAGAAATTTTATTATAATAGTCTATCTTTTGAAAACAAAATAGATTAGTTAATTGAAATAAATTTAAAAAAATATTTTAGCATTAGTTACAATTATTATTTTTCATTTATTTATATTAATATTGTAGAAGTAATAATATTTAAAGATGGTAAGAGATTAGTTTTAATCTTATAGATTTTATATATATATATGTTTATAGTAAGTTATAAGACCAAAAAATTAGTTATTTAATTAGTGAAAATCAATTACTAATAGAAGAAAGTGAATATAGTTGGGTGAAATATTTTATTAATAGAATGTATGTAATGCCCCGCTCGGAGATCCTTGGAAACAAGGATGAAATACAAGCCAAGATTTTATTTTATTTTTTACAAGTATGAATGCACATGACAACATCATACAAGGATCACAACGATCGCAATGGAAGACTTCACCACAATCCTGGCAACCAACAGATCTATGAACACCACAACCAACTAACACACGCGAATAAAAGCCAACAACCACCACAACAAGGTGAGGGCTCAAGAAATGACCACTCATCAACAAAACACCAAGCTGGGGTAAAATATAGAATCCTAAAATTTGGCTAAGCCTGAAATCTTGAAGCCCTGAAAATTGGCTAGGTCTGGATTTTTGAAGCCTTGAAATCCTGAAGCCCTGAAAATTGGCTAAGTCTGGATTTTTGAAGCCTTGAAATTTCTTAGAATCCTTAACTTATCTCTGAGAGGTCTAAAACCTATCTCAAAAGATTCGTCGCATATATTAAAATATATCTTAAGTATAAGAAATTCAACTTATACTTAAACGATATATTTTAAACCCCAAGAGACTAAAACAGAAACACGAAAACTAGATTTCAAGAGAAACTGACAGAATTCAAAAAGCAACATCATAGGGTCGAAGAGCACCAAAAAGGGTAGCCAAATCAACCCTCAAAAAGTTTGGATCACGACGAAAAGTGCCCGCTATCCACTCGCACAGGTTTTTACAAAAACTATTCGATACTTTAATGCAACATAGAAAAGTGTCGCGCGACATTTCTCAAGAAGGAGTGTGACACTTTCAGGGACTGGGCGATACTTTTCCTTAAGGCGCGCGACACTTTAATAGTGTCGTACGACGTTTCTCTATGAGGCATGCGATACTGGAAAGTGTCACACGACACTTCTCCAAAAGGCGTGTGATACTCTTCCAGTGTCGCACGACATTTCTCAAGAAGGCATGCGATACTTTACAGTATCGTACGATACAGTTTTGTATGGGCGTGCAATACATTTTTTATGTCACACATTGCTGAACAAATGTCACCCATAGAAAACAAAGACACTTCAAGAACTCAGAAAGGGGAAAAATAGACAAAAGAACCTCCACACCAGGGAGTACCGGATCCACACTTCAAGGCTAGAACACTAGAACTAGAACAACAATAGAAAGGAAAGAGGAACATCTATCCATCTAAACCAACATCAAAGGAAATGACATAAAGAAACATCATAGAGAACATAAGCAACATCGCAATGAACAAAAATACATCTCAGGAACAAAACAACCAAACTAAGTACGTGGATCCTCCCATCCGTCAATAACATCATAAGACCATCGTGGGTCCTAGCCATCCCCTGTGCGTAACATCCCAAGCCACCGACTAGATCGTCGGTACTGCCGTAATAGGGACGTCACTACTAAAAACATGCACAATATCAGCATAAGGAAATCTAACATGCTAGTGATAACGCATAAGATAATCCTATAGTAGATAACATCACCTATCACATGCTAAACAACAATAAGCAATAGATATGCCACTACATCAATTCACATCATCTAATCATATGCTAAACATCATAATATGGGAATGCATCAAGTAAACTAACATCATCTAAACATGATATCCAAGCATTCCAATGAAAGCATAAATCACAAGAAAGCATACTCCGAAACTCGAAGTACCAAGTGAAAACATCCACCAATGGTCACACTAGGACAAAAGACCATCTCTGTACACCGGTCCCTAGCAATGGTGAAGGTAGCTATGCCACCCAACCACGTGAAACCCGTAGGTCCACACCCGCCGTGCTGATGGAGATAATGATCCAACCACAAACACACAAAAGAACATCCATGGCTAACACTCACGCCAGACAGTATGATGGCTGTAACCAAGAACCTAAGACAATGCAAGGAGTACAGGTCCTGGTCAGACACTCAAAAGGCTATTAAGTAGGGGCTAACATAATGGAGAGTTGCTTAGCATCAACAAGCCCAAGCTCGGATCGTGCGTTTCAACTCCTCAATGGAGGGCCCCGCACACACATTTTATTATCTTAAGTTTTATTACTAGTCACACATTTTATTTAGTTATCACTTATTTAAAACTTCCTATCCTTCGCCGACCCTATGGGACTAAGGTCACCAGGCTGCAAGATAGAAGCCCCCTCCATATGCTACCCTACCCTACCCTACCCATGCTCATCCTACGACAAGTGCCCATGGGCATGCATACTCCCATCCCAACCCCAATGATCATAACTTTTGGCAAATCCACGGAAGATCGGGCCTCGCAAGTCACCCAACAAATGTACGTGCACATACTCGTGTGTGGTGCACCACCATCACGAAGATCATAACACAAGGAAAGGAATGAGAACACAAAGCAAAGAGAACACCCAACTGAAAGCAACTCAAGAGGATGGATTCTATACGAATCACAAAGCCAATAAAACCATACATCATAAAATCACTCAACCGGCCTCAATCTGAGAGTATGAATTCTACACGAATCACAATGATGTAACAAGACCAAAAGTCATGAACTTACTCAACTGGCCTCAATCTGAGAGTATGGATTCTACACGAATCCAAGCGTTCATGAAACAAAAGCAAAGGTCCAACAGAAACCAAAACAACAGGTATAAAATCACTCAACCGAACACAACGTTGGGAGTACGGATGCAACACGCATCCCAATGCAACATAAAAGTGCAGGAGTGGTATGACTGATAGCCAAATGGATCATCCAAGTCCACGACCCACATTGTGCTGAGAAAACTTGAGAAAACAGTGCGGCACACAAAATGAGGTAAAAACTCCCAAAATTTGGAAAACTTCAAAACTAAAACCCATTTGGCCTTTGGGTTCAAAAACCTCAAAAATCCAAAAATAAATGGAATCGGACACCGTATGCAAAAACAACCAGCATAATGGTGTAAAATCCCAAACCCTTATCCCGAAAAATAAGGAAATGATCGTACCTACCTAACCGAGTAGAACTAACATACAGAAACAGAGGGGAACACTAGTTCTTAGCCTCCAAACAAACGGCTACCAAAAACAAAAGCAAAAACGAAGTAGAAACAATAAAACAGGAAAGCCCTACCTCACAGCCAAAAGGGCAAAATGGGAATCTGAACCATAAAATAAATATGAGGCAGAAGTAGCTGAAAATCACAGCAATCCAAGGTTTCCCCGAGCTGGATCCAACAAGCCCAACCTCGCGATGATCCCACACCCGTAGCTCCCACAACGAACAAAACAATAAATCCTCATGAAGAGGATTTTGGGTTTTACTCTCCAACTTTCTAATTCAAATGTGAGAAGTGAGGAATTAAATTCCTCTTTGGATACTTATTCACTTTTCGGGTGAATAATCGATTAGGGTATTTAACCAGCCAATCTAGTTAAACCCCGAATCGACTCAAACAAAAATAGGCTATTCCTATAAATAGGAATTCATCTATGGCAAAGCTGCTAGAAATTAAAATAAATCAATTAAAAAGCCTGAAAACCCCAAAACACATAAATCTCCTTAAAAACTTTCACGACAATGCGAACCTCTAAATGCACAAACACATTTACTGGTCTAATCACATAATGCAAATGAGTTTGGATTTAATAATCACCGAAAGGTTTAATTTAAACATTTTAATAAAGGATACGTCGACCACATAAGGACGACATTGGTAAAATATGAATGGCTGAATCACTAACTCCATGTGCCATTGCCAATGATATAAATCCTGCACACTAAACAACACGATCAAGTGCAATTGCATATAACAACATAGCCAAAACAATAAATGCATTAAATGACCTAATTTAACCATTCATTTAATTATATTAAAATTATCTATTTACATCACTCATGTTCACATAAAGCATAACAACACAAGAATGAAGTAAATAACCATATCATTAAATCCATCACATAACATAATCAGAGGTATGTCCAAATACCAGATAACCAGATATCATCATAAAACACACTGTCATCTCAAAATGGCATCGTCATGGAATATGATCAACTGAACAACATGGTAGTCTAATATATATGATACTGGAATCAAAGTGTAACATCTGACCCTTAGGTCATCTCAAATATAAAACATCACATAAGTAACAAATATCTCTCTAAACTGAAATATAACAAGGTAAATGTCCGCAACACAAAATCAAATAATCCAACATGAACAACCCATTTAATTACTTAAGCATTTAATAATGATTGTTTAAACAACATTAAAAAGGCACTTAAAACACATAAGCAAACACAGTCATAAACATGACTAACCACTGCTACAAGAACTTAGTCTAGTGTAGCATGGTAATAGAACATAGTGCAATCTCTGCACACATCTCAGGGTAATCACGGAACAACCTCATGATACCACATCGATCTTGGTAACCACTAGCACAAACCTTAGTGAATCAAAAATCACAACATAATCTCATAGATCAATCAAAAGCATAAACAAAGCAACTGATATAGAAACATAAATCCAAACAACTCGACGGTATAGACCACTCAGGGTCACAATCATGATCCCATCTCAACAAAAGATCAGCAAGGTTGCATCCATCAGGATGACTTACAGAAGTCAAATGAGAGAGGCACTACAATGTAATAGTGCAAATCTAAAATTCTTAACTTTAACTTAATTTTATTAGAATCCTAAACAAGAATACTTATAATGGTTATGACACAAAACAATTTTTCGAGATTAATGACATTTAAAATAAATAAATATATCTATGACATATTTTAAAATATTAATGAAAAGATTATATTACAAAATATTAAATTATATTATTATATTCTATATAGATTATATAGTAATATATTTTATATAATTTAAATAATAATAATATTTATAGTATGTATATACTATGAATATATATATATTATAATGTTATTTAAAAACTCACAATAATATATTATAAAAATTTATATATATTTGTGATATATAATTAATATATTTATTTATATAACTATATAGTTTTTTTAATACAATTATCTTTAAAATATATTAATATTAATATTTGTTAGCGAAAATTCGAAAAAAATGAATATGAAGAAATTTTGAGAAAATGGTTCCTATAACACAAAATTTTGTTAGGGTCAATAAAATTTGAGATAAATAAATTTTATACTATAAAAAATTAAAAAATTAAAATGAAAACTTTATAAATATTCAATTTGTAGAAATGCAAAAGAATAGAACTATTAGAAAACTGAATGCAAGTATATTGCCTACAGCAAATTCAAATTCAAGAAGGATTTAGACAAGGCATCAACGGGGCATGGGACGAATTTTTTCAATTCAGAATTTTTAATTTTGTTTGGATTCCTCGTATGCGGCATCGTGCAGGTAGAGGCGGTGGTAGTTGCGGCCCAGTGGGGGGAAAACAGCCGGTTTTAAATCATGGCGTCCGTACAACTGTCGATATAACTTCCACGGCGCGACTAGAAACTCTCTTCCCTGGCGCGCTTCAACAAATCAACTTACGAGTATCAGCTTTCTCAGGTACATTCTTTGTAATTGCTTCTTTCAAATGCTTCAAGTTGTCTAATTTTTTCAAAAGAAAAAATGAGAAAGATTTTGAATGGATGCATTTTTGTTTCTGCTTAATTCAGGTCTGCCATGGCTATCTGTGTTAAACCAGTACTAAATTGAGATTGAAAGTCTTGAAACCTATGTTGTACATATTTTCGCCTCAAAGTAGACCTCATTTTGTTTGTTGCACATTATAGTATGTGTATTACTATCAATTTATGCTTGCTCTCAGACAATAAATACGATCCATCTCACGATAGGTGAAAAAAGAAGAAGTAAAATTATATATTTTTTAAACGCTACGGGCAAGTCAGTCGGCATATGGGGTATACGATTCTCACCTGGAAGCCCGGGGGAGTATTTTTACGAGGGACCTTGACCATATGAAATGTAAAAATATAAATTTTTAAACACTATGGGCAGGACAAATGGCATCTTGTGTGAGATTTCACCTGTAAGCCTAAGTGACAGTTTTTTCTGTGTATTTTATACAACATTCATATGTTTTCCTGGGACCATGGCCGCATCAATAAGATGTCAACCGAGGGTTGTCTTCGGTATGGCGATGAAGAACTGGCAAGGGATACTTGATATATTATTGCTTAGTTGGGGAAAACAATCTTGGATTCGGCAAATTACATAGCCAAAATGCACTTTTGATGACTTCATGTTGTTGTAATTTGATTGAAAATCCATGTTTCATTAGGCAAGTGTACAAGGGTTGCTGAGAAAATGCGTCAGTCACCACATGAGAGGATCAACTCTTAATTTTTACCATATTCGGTTTCAAAGTTTAATATTTCATTAATGGCAGATCTAAGAGACAGATGAAATGAAATGAAAGGATTTTAATGATGTTCACGAGACCACTGGTCTAAGGGACTGAAAGAACAACTAAGTAGCCTGCTGAATTTTCTCCAGGTTGTTCCTTTTGTTGTGGAGCTGTATTAGTAGATTCGCCATCTTGTGTAATCTTGCCTCCTTGAAAAGTTCCTTCATGTTGTTCACTTGTAAGTTGTCCTTGTACTTATTGCAAATATCTTCGTAAGCCGTACACTCCATCACAAAGTGCCATTCTGTTTCCACCACTCCCTTGCTGTAGAAGGTACATATCCTTTCTTCCCACTCCTCCTTAGGCACCTTCCATCTACCACTTTCACATCGTAAATGATGAGAGCTGGTTCTTAAGTGGGCAATTCAATTTTTGGCCTTGCCTTTAATTGTGGATCCTAGATATTCTTTATCTCCATGCTCCCTTGTGTGATTAAATTCTTTGATGTAATATGCTTTTTTCCTACCTAACATATTAGTCCACATGACAGATCCAAATTTCTCTAACACCCATTTCTTTATCTCTATATTGGTGTTTGGGCATTCTTGTGGTTTAATGTTCCATTTGTTCAACCACTTCCTGTTTTTTTTCCTCCGCATTTTTTTCCTACGTTCTAGCTCCTCGCCAACCACTAGTTTAGGCCATTGATGCTTGTCCATATTTCTCACTTTGTTTAAATAACTAAGCAATTGGATAATAGTTGATGCTTCAACCGAAAACATGCCCGCCTCCGCTAAAAGGATCTCATAAGGTACCCTTGACTTGACTTTGAGGTTAGACGTAATGAGATGCTTTTGAATTCTTTCTATTTGCTGCCATTTATGTTTGATACGCTGCTCCCCAAACTTCACACCCACAAAGAATAACCGGAACCACCAAAACACCAAAGAGGGTCTTCCTAGTTTTCCAATCCCATAGTTCTGCTTTCCTGCATCTATTTTTAAGGAGGTAAGAGGCCTTCCATCCCCCCTGTATTCTTTTAGATCTGCATGTCTCCCAACTTAGTCTATAGTGGAAATTGATTCCCAGATATTTGTATTCCTCCACCATTTCTAATGCGCTGTCCTTGAATATGAATGTGTTTTGTTGTTTGTTCTTTTTCAAAAAAAGATCGTGACTATAGTCTTAGTGCTATTGACTTCCATACCAACTTCCAAGCAGAAGGTCTCTAAATTTTTCAGATGCTCTCTCAAACCTTGTGCAGATTTTGCAATAAGGATAAGGTCGTCCGCATAAATGAGCAATTTTATCACATAATCTGCCAATTGCACGCCTTCTCCATTAGCCTTGTTTAGCCACTCTTCTAGCTTGTCAATGTATAGACCTCATAGTGTAGGAGACAAAGGGCATCCTTGTTTGACCCCGATGTTGCTCCCAAAACATTCACACATACCCTCTTTAGTTCTGATATTAGCTTGAACCTGCTCATACAGTTTATAAACAGCAGCCCTATAATCTTTGGGTACTTCTAATTTTTCCATTCTTTGCCAAAGTTTATCCCTAGATACAGCGTTAAAAGCTTTCTTAAAATCCACGAAGCAGCAAAAAGCCTCCTCCCCCTGTTTTTCCCACACTCTCAATGAGGTAGCTTAGAGTGATGCAATTGTCAATAGTGGAGAGCTTCGGTCTAAAACCAGCCTGACTCTTTGCTCTTTTCTCCTCTTTTTCTGCCCAGTCATTGATTCTATGCTCTAACATACTCCTAAAGAGTCTGCCTAAAAGAGGGTTCGCCATTATGGTACAGTAGTTTGAGGGGTTGTTAATGTCCCCGCTCTCGTGTGGAGGAATAACCATGCTAGTAGTCCACTCAACAGGGAAGCAACCCTGAGTAACATTGTTTAAAAATGTTTTTGATATAAGGAGCAAAGAGATCTTCCCCCCACTTTTAAAAATTTTGCCTGTGGCCCATCAATATCCTGCGCTTTGCCACTTGTCAGCCTCTTTATACCCCCTTTGATGTTTGTGATGGAAAATAATTATGCAGTGGTGTTAGTTATAGAAGGTGGCCCGTTTGGTCTCTCATATAAGAGTTTTGCATAATCCAGCCATTTGGCATTTGTGATATTGTTTTCCGTTTGTTTTCTGGCCTGTTGTAGCTCTCTCCAAAAGCCTTTAGGATTGTGTTTCACTAACAAGATTAGCTCTTTCCTTCAAGCAATCACATACTCCTTTTTTTTAAGATTTTATCAATTGTTTGTACACCTTTATGTTTTCTTTGCTTTCTTTACTCCCTTTGAGTGCTCTCTTTGCAACCTTGCATTCTTTGTCATACCATGGATTAGTTGGGAAAGTGTTTATAGTTCTCCTGTTCGGTCTCTTTGATCTCTTACATCCCTTTAAGGCACTCTGAACTAAGGGTATCAACGTGTTGCTGTTAACATGCCCTTTCTCTCCCTTGCTGTCCCAAATATTGTTGTTGTGGTTAATTAATTGGATCTGCTGCTCAAGGGCATAGCAAAAAACTTCTTTATTCTCCCCATTTATGAGGATTTTTCCTGGATTATGACCTTTTGTGCTACCATTTTGGATTTGTTCCCTTTCAGCCCCTCTTGCTGTAATGCCATATTTAATAAGTAAAGGCATGTGATCCGAGTTTAATTCCCAAGGGCAGCTTTCAATCCTGAAGTCCAGTAATTTGGAAATAACTGAGTGGGAGCATATCACATAATCCACCACGCTTTGTCCATTGTACGTTTTACAAGTGGTTCTGTTTGATCTTGGCCAATGCTTCATGCCATTGCAGATGACCAACCCGTGAAGGCTGCATACCTCAACAACTCTGCCCCAAAGTGTGATACACACCCCTTCTCATCCTTAGATATCCTTCTACTGAAATTATCTTCACATTCTTGTAGCCACAATGGATTATTGTCCTTTACTAAATCACTGCTCAACTGAATCGCCTGATTACTTGCTGTCCTGGCATTGAAATCACCTATTAAGATCATGTTCCCTGTAGAGCTGAAATAAAAAAATCTTGCTTTAAAGGTGCAAAAAGGTCTTCATCATCTAGATTTCCTCACTGTCCTCAATTTTCAGCCATATGAATTGTTTATTCGGGTCTTCTTTCTCCACTTTTACATTTTTGCTCCAAGTTTATTTTATTAGAATTATGATAACCCCATGACCTTTTCCTATTTCCGTCTCTTCATTCCAAATAGAAATTTTGTTGTAACCTACAAACTCTGGAATTCTATATCCTTCATGCTCATGTGTTTCTATAAGACAAATAATGTCTCGTTCCTCGGCTATGTTCATGCTCCCGCACGAGTCAGCATGTCCAAAGAGGTCAACAAAACTTACAACTACAGCACATTACATTTGCTAATCAGGAGATCTAACAAGTACAAATAAGGTAGCTTAAGCTAAGAACAGGAAAAAAATATAAGTAGATAGCTAATAAATAGGAGAGATCCACATTGATAAATCCCACAAGGAATAAATTTACTTACATGGAAGGAAGGAACTCCAGAAATAAATAAAAAGAATGGGAGGCTGTTATTTAGTTTCAGCTGCTAGAATCTTACGCATTTGTGGTATTTGTCTCACGTCTTATACCAGTCTGTACACCTAATCATCGCATTCAAGATGCACGTCCAGGTTTTTCAACTTTAACTCATTTTAGATTGTAAATAATATTGAATGAGGCCTACTAGGAATAGGTATGCAGTTTTACTTTTCAGAGAGGGAGACCGAGAGCTAAAGAGTGAAGCCTTGACTGGGTATACTGTTAAGTTTGTCCATAGTTTTATTTTATGAATACAGTGCTCTAAGTTGCCGGTTTGGGTGTGGGTACAGTTATGAGAACCTGGTATGTGGGTACATGCAAAATTTATTTCTGGGGTTTGGCTATGTTTGTGTTTATGTATATAAGTATGTATAAATATTATATGTACCGAAATATTAAATAAATATAGATAATGTAAAGTTAAATCATTTGATATAATGATACTTCATCATTTATCAATGCCAAATGCCAAAGATAAATATTAAATGCCAATTGATAGCTCAAAAATATTGAAATAAGCCATTCTTCTATCTTTAATGTAGTTCTCAATCATCAAAAAATTATCAAAAAAATATCATCAATTGCATTTTCAGCTGCTGCAAGTTCAAGATCATTTGAACACAAAGCAGTGTCTCTCACACTAGCTGTACCATGTGTAGGTATGTCATCATGATCGTCATCACCCATAGTGACTCTAGCAAGATCTTGAAAGGTTGCATCCAAGTTGGTACGCTCAGGGTCTGCGTCCCAAAGAGTCCCATCCTTCTTATGTATCAGAAGATGTTAATTGGCATGAATATAAATCACGTCTTCAGCTCTTTTTGCAGCCAATTGGTTACATTTCGTTGAGTGGATAAAGGAGTATGTACTACAATTCCATTTACCAACCAAGGAACTTGCAACCTAGAGAGAGCCAACAAAAAAAATGTAAACTAAATTAAAGAATGTAGGACTAAATTCTACAATACAAGTGGTTAAAAACAGAAAAAAAACTTACTTGTGAGAGGATCTTGATTGTAAAAGGTTGGAGGTACATATAATCTTAATCATGGAGATTCAAAGATAGAGGCTTTAGGTTTTGATTGGATATGCTGTTAGGTTTCTCCATAGTTTTATTTTATAAATACCAATCCTCTATGTTGTTAGTCGGGGTATGAGTGTGGGTACGAGAACCAGGTATGTGGTATGTGCAAAATTTATTTCTAGGGTTTGGGTATGTCCGGGTACGCGTTTATGCATATAATTATACATAATATTATATATATATTTTTAAAGAATTGAATGAATGAAAGATTTTAATAACGTTTACTAGGCCAAAGCAGCCTATGGGACCCACAAACTAGAATGCTCCCTCCGATATGGTGCCAAGAAACTTAAACCAGTTGTAATCTCTTATTTAAATTTGCTCTCCGCCAATGAATTTTGATCATCAGGTTTGCAGTTCTGCCTAATTGCTTTTCTTCAAACAGGTAGTTTAAACTGTCTGCCTCTAAAATATCCACATAACCAGATCTGAGGTAGGTCATTGCAAGCCAAGCATTACATTATAAAATGACGTTTAGTCTCAACCACCTCCATATTACAAAATAGGCATGTCCTGTTTTCTTATCCTCTTTTGGTATCAACCATCTACTCGTTTTGTATTTCAAATTCAAATGGTGAGAGCTAGTTTTAAGTTTGGCTATAAGCATTTTCACTTTCCATTAAATATTTGCTTCTATACATGCTTTTTCCTCGTGATCAACCATGGTGTTAAATTCTTTGAGATGGTATATATTTAACATCCGTTTTGCTTTGACCATATGATTCTCCTAAACTTTTCCTGTACAAGCTTCTTTATTTCTTCATTGTTAATTGGACACTCTTGAATGTTAATATCCCATTTTTCATCCACTTGTTTTGCTTCATCCACGTGTTCTTTCTTCTTCCTCCATAACTAACTCTGGTCAGCGGTGATCTTCCATATGTTGGGTTTTCTTTTGGTAACTCAATAGTGTGATCATTTCCGAATCTTCTAATGGAAAGGTACCTGTTTCTACTTATAAAATCTCATAAGGAACTGCTGTTTTAAATTTGAGGCTGCTGATGATAGGATGCTTCGGAATTCTTTCCACCTGTCTCCATTTTTGATCTGATATACTGCTGAAATACACAGTATTGTTAGACTAAATCAATTAATAGTATGATACTTCATCATTGATCAATGCCAAATGCCAAAGATAAATATTAAATGCTAATTGATAGTACAAAAATATTCAAATATGCCCAGGTTTGCGATTCAAATGAAAATCATTACAAATACAATATTGACTTTAAAAATGGTAATTGTCTTCTATCTACAATGTAATTCATCGATCATCAAAAGGATTATATGAAAACCAGCACCACATTTCCAGCCGCTCCAAGTTCAAGATCATTTGAACCCAAAGCAGTGCCACTTGTACTAAATGTACCATGTATCGGTATTTTATAATATCCCTAACTGGATATTGCCCCATATATCTAACAACAATCTCAGAAATTTTAAAGAATAATTTTTGTCCAATACAATTCAGATTTAACTAGCAAAACCCATAAAATAATCAGATAAAATGAAGTCTCATAAATGATATTGCAATCAATCTCCAACAAAAATAAAAATTTGAGAAATAATATTGCATTGAAGTTCTTCAACAAAACAACCGCATAAATCAATTGCAGTGACAAAAATTACAACAAGATTGGATATTAGGAATGTCTCCAACCAACAATTGGTTTCTGTCCACTGCTCCAAGTTTGAAGGTTACCGTGCTCTCACCCGCTGAAAGCTGAAACTTTCCAAGGCTCTCCAAGAGAGAAAATGGAAACCAAAACAATAAACCAAGTATGCTGAAATGTGCTCCCCGTCCTTCTTTTAAAAACAACCTTTTGACTCTTTACATTCCCTCTTCTATTTCTTAATTTCCTTTTTAGAATAGTACTTTTTCCCCACTTAAGAAAATAAAGTGCTCATATATAATAAAGTGACATTAATAATATGAACTTAAGTTATAAACTACTTTATTAATAAATCAATTAAATCTTCAGATATTAAATATTTTGGTCAGGTGGACTTGAATATGAATGTGCCATAGCTCGCTGGAAAGATCTAGACAAGATGCTCAAAAATATGTTGCTAATTCCAGAACTGCGATTTCTTGTTTGTAAATGAATACAATGCCAAGCTCATGTATTTACAGGAAACAGTGATATCTAAGAAGGGACCTACCTATTTGCTTTATCCTCTTTGCTTTATTTTCTTGTTTTTTGATTTTTCCCTTCTCTTTCTTCTGTGCTTGGTCAGCTTGCTCTTTTAGAAGATTTATTAGCTTAAATTTTTTTTTTGTTCCCTTTCATTCTGATTTAATGAACCTAAGAAGGGACCTACCTATTTGCTTTATCCTCTTTGCTTTATTTTCTTGTTTTTTGATTTTTCCCTTCTCTTTCTTCTGTGCTTGGTCAGCTTGCTCTTTTAGAAGATTTATTAGCTTAAATTTTTTTTTTGTTCCCTTTCATTCTGATTTAATGAACTTGAATGATTTCATGCTTCCTGGAAAACAACTTGCTTCTTTTCTTTCTTTTTGGTGATCTTTTGCTTTCTTGTAGAATCTCGTGTCATTCTCCTTCTTGCTTTATTCTAGAATCTTTTCACAAGTCAACCCTTACCTTGCTTTCTTCTAGAAGTTCTCATAAGTGGGTGGACTTCATGGTGCAACGAGGAATATTCTCATCCTCTTGGGCGGACTTCAGGTCTGCTTGTGAATTTTTTCAATACCTAGTCAATTTTTAAGACTTTCAGACTTGGGTGGACTTCACTGGGCAATAAGGAATTTTCCATGCTAGAGCAGACTTGGTATTGAATTGACGATTTTCATGCTTCCATGGGTGGACTTCATCATGACTTAAGGAGTTTCCTCATGGGAGAGGGTGGATTCCATGTCATGATGAGGATTTTTCCACATTTTGATGAGATTGAAATCCATTTTTTTTAGAACTTTCATGCTTTTCCTCATTAGATAAATGGAAATTGTCATTGAAAACGGAATTTTTTTTTCCTTCTTAGGCAATTTCTATGAAGCTTAGTTGTAGATGCAACTTTTGGCCTTACCAAAATAGAAAATTTCTAACAATAGAAATTACAAAAAAGCCAAAAGGAAGGCAAAAAAGCAAACCCCAATTGGCCTATAAGTGCCAAAAATGAAACTTAATTTTTTTTTTCTTTCTAATAAAATAGTAGTTGTCAGAATTTGACTTCAATTAATGTCGATCTTTGTCCCTTGGCCCTTTTGAACACTTTTGTAGCATGAAAATACACATTTGGTCATGCTTTCTTCCTTTTATTTTTGATGACACTCCTGAACTGAACTTGAAAATTTTAAACTCCTTAAGACTCTAAACTTTCACTTGACAAAACACTAGAGATTGAATCAGAAACCTAAGTCCTAAAATTTTGAAAAGCTGAAATAGGGGATCCCCATTTGCAATGAGGCAATGCAGAATTACCTCACAAGTAGGGTGACCTCCATTCGTGTATTTTTACCCTTGCTGTGGTTTATTTGAACACTTTGAAATGGTCTATGGTTATTGTATAGTGTGACTGCCATATTCTTCAGAAGTATCAGTTGCATCTTTGATACCTATCAATACAGTTCTGGTAGTCTTATTATTGTTAATAGTTATTATCTTCTTTGGACTGGTTTTTGACTACTGACTAGCTTGCTTGTATAAATCTGATGTCTCTATGAATATTCATCGATACTTAGCATCAATGTTTTAGAGTCTTCTTTATAATTACTTGTCTGCTCGAGGCAAGCTTGTTTCATACTTGATATATATTAGTTTCCACCTATCACTGACAACAAATATAACTTCTTCATGTATGATCCTTAGATTCATTTTCTCAATTTTCTCTCTCCCGAGACTTCACAAAATTGGAGGACTTGGTTTGTAATGCCCCACCCGGAGATCCTTGGAACACAAGGATAATACATGCATTGAATAATTTTTTTCTTAAGAAAAGTTACTTAACAATAGGATAAAGTAACCAAGTGCAATAATGAAACATCAGAACAAGGTGATGAGAATAGGGAACATGGCAAGACTTACATGTTCACCTACACCAACGGAAGTCTTACAACTACTTCCAAAGATCTCCAAGCGCTAAACTACGACACATGAACCAAAGACCACACGAATCATGAGAATATACCAAGGGGATGTTCTCATTCAATCCCAAGGTGAAAGCTCCTAGCATGGGTAGACATACAATTCCATATCTGCTAATCCTATCATAATCAAGGATCACAAGCAGAGACCAACAATGGTCATGCAAAAGATGAGGGCTCAAAGTTACATCCACTCATCTACTAGACACCATGTTGAATGATAATGCTTACTCTTGAAATTTGGCACCACGTTGAAAGATAATGCTGACTCTTGAAATTTGGCTAAGTCTGAAATCTTGAAGCCTTGAAATTTGGCTAAGTCTGAACTTCTGAAGCCCTGAAATTTCCTAGAATCTCTATCTTAACTCGGAGAGGTCTGGAACCTATCTCAAATGAATCGTCGCATATATTAAAATATATTTTAAACCCCATAGAAAAACTGCTGAACTAGGAAGGTGTGCAACCCTAAAGGGTACCCAAAACACCCTTCAACTCTCAACTGAAAAGTCCAGAGATACCTGTTGTTTGCCCGAGCAGGTTTTTGCAAGAAATCAGGCGACACTTTACAACAACCAGGGGATACTTTTTACTATAGTCATGCGACACATTTTGTCTAGGTGATACTTCTTAGTATGGCCAGGCGATACTTATCAGTATTGTACAATATTTCTTACTACTATGATGCAATACATTTTTTTGTATTGCCCAATGCTGAACAAATATCGCCTAGGTTCAAAACCAAAAGGCAAAACGCTAAGGGCCTGTTTGGTAGCTAGAATTAGAATGGAATTGACATTTGAAATTCTAAAAAATTTCTAATCCATTGTTTGGGTCCGCACAATTAGAGTTGGAATTGGGAAAAGGTAGAATTCAGTATCCCCATTTGACCCCTAAAACAAGAATTCCAAATTCCTTCAAAATACTTGTTATTTGGAATTCCTGTTTTAATTCCCATTTTAAATCCCATTTTTTGAAAATGAGGATTTCAACTAAATTAAAATTTAATTGGGTTTGACATCCGGATGCCCATTTGAGGGCGCCTATTTTTGTACAAAGTTTTGAAATTTAATTTTTTTAAATGGGGGGAAAATTTTCCGCTATTACTTTTTCATATGTTTGTCGCATCTGGAGTTGCTCACACAGATCACTACCTTCATATATATCCTCCATACCTTTTGTTTGTATTTTTTTTGACTAGTTGTTACCAACAAAGACACCTGATACATATCTGCATTTTATTGTCGTAATGTTACTAATGTTTCTTAATCCCCGTCTGCTGAATATGTTGGTGCTTATGTTTTATCGAGCTTTGTCAACAATTTGATGTGGTCTTTAAAGATGTGGATTTCTGCCATGACTTTCAGCGTTTTACCCATCTATTTCAACACCTGACTCTTAGCTTGAATAGTGATATTTATTTTACTTCCGTGATTGTATATTGAATCAATGCTTGAACTTCTATCACTTAATAACTGTGCATGTCCTTCTTTCTATTCAATGCAATTTATATATATATATATATATATATATATATATAATTTTGTTCATACCATCATCATTGTTGCTAGAGTGAATCAAAACTTCTAATAATATCATGCCTTCACCAATTAGTATTGTTGTTGTGTATGCTCATTCACTTTTTAACTCATATGGTTATTTTGGCTAGTATTCCAATTCCACAATGTGCAACCAAACGGAGGAAATCTGTATTCTCACAATGAACTCTTGGTCAACCAAACAGTGCCAAATTGAATTCCCTAATCATAATTTGGATTCCAAAATCCAGAATTCCAAAGCAAACATTCTGAATGCCAATGCTTAATGTATATTTCGGCAACCAAACAAGCCCTAAGTTTAGAAGGCAAACAAGGTGCTGGAACCACTGTAGTCGAGGATAAGTCACTCAAAAGCATGAAATACAAGGCACCATGCAACAAGAAGTAGAAAACATCGATCCATCCAATCCATAACAACATACGAAAGAACATGCAGAAAGCAACATCACAATGTACATACATGGTTCATAAACCAAATATCATATGAAGGAAACATAAACATCTAAGCACCAACACAACTAAAACTCGTGCGCGGTTCCTCTCAACCGTAATAGCATCATGAGACCTTAGAGGCCCTATCCATCCTCACACATAACATCCCAAACTACCAACTAGATAGTCAGAGTTGTATTATGAGGGAGTTACTACTACAAATGTAACTAACATCATAAGAACAAGAAAATTTAACATGCTAATCCATCAAAGCATAGATACTCCAACTAGTAGTGAATCACATCATTTAACCATATGCTATAACATCATAATAAAGGAATGCATCAAATGAAACTAACGTCATCTAAACATAATATCCAAGCATTCCAATTAAAGCATAAATCACAAGGAAACATACTCCGGAAACCCGAAATACCAAGTGAAACATCAAGCATCGGTCTAAACTGGAAATAGATTGTCTCTATGCACTGGTCCCCAGTAGTGGTATAGGTAGCTACGCCTCCCAACCACGTGAACCCTTAGGTCCACTCCCGTCGTGCTGATGGAGATAATGATCCAACCACAAACACACATAAAGGAAACGACCATGGCTAACACTCACGTCAGACAATAAAGAAGATTGAAACCAAGATCATGAGACAATGCAAGTGGAATAGGTCCTGGTTTGACAATGTTTGGGTCAACTATGTAGGGAATCACTGGAGGGTAAATCGCTTGGCATCAAGTAGCCCAAGCTAGTATCATGCGATATTAACTCCTCGGGGAGGTGCATGCACTGTGTCTTTGGACTAAATTGGGTGCTCACATATCTAGTGTGTTCGAACCAAATCGGGTGCTCACATTTCAAGTGTTCTTGAACCAAATTGGGTGCTCGCTCTATTTATTAACTTATATTTATTACCTAGTAATTTATTTAGTTATCACTTATTTAGAAACTTCTTGACATCAACCTTGGAAATAGTCACCAAGGTTGTGAGAGAAGCCCCTCCATGGTGCTACCCTACCCTACAAACCCATGCTCATCACATGATGAGTGCCCGTAGGCAATGCATATTTCCAACCCAACCCTAATGAACATAACTCCACTGAAAATAACTGGGAGTTTGGGCCTCGCAAGCACCTGACAAGCACGTGCTCGTGTGTGGGCGCACGAACATCACGAAGATCATAAAACAAGGGTTGGATGAGAACTCAAACAATATAACACTCAACCAAATATAAGCTCAGGAGTACAGATTCTATACGAATCCCAATGAACAATAAAACCATACATCATGAACTTACTCAATCGGCCTCACTTCGGGAGTATGGATATGGATTCTACACAAATCCTAGTTTCCACGAAATAACAAGGGTTCGATCAGAAACAATAACACCAAGTACAAATCACTCAAATGGGCACATAGTCGAGAGTAAGGATTTGACACGAATCCCAATGCAAACATAAAGATGCAAAAATGGTCGGATTGACCTACGGATAATCTAAATCTATGACCAACACCATGCCAAGAAAACTTGAGAAAATTGGGCGTCACGCAAATTGAGGCAAAAACCTCAAAAACCCAACCTTGACAAAAATCAATAAAAATAAAACCCATTCCACCCTCGAGTAAATGAGCCATGAAAATACAATAAAAATCGGGTTTGAACCCTGTATGCAAAAACAACCAACATAACGGTGCAAAACCCTAAACCCCCATCTCGAAAATCAGGGAAATGTTCATACCCACCCAACCGAGTAGAGCTAGCACTCAGAAATGGAGGGGAACACTAGTTTTCAACCTCCTAACAAACAACTACTAAAAACAGAAGTAGAAACAAAGCTGAAACAATAAAATAGGAGAGCCCTACCTCATAGCCAAAAGGGCCAAAGCAGGAATTTGAACAATAAAATGAAAATCCCGCAAAAGTTGCCAGAAATCACCACACTCCAAGGTCTCCTTGAATTGGATCCAACAAGACCGATCTCATGAAGATCCCATGCCCATAGCTCCTACAATGAACAAAACAATAATTCCTCTTGAAGAGGATTTGGAATTTGCTCTCACATTTCTATTTCAAAAAGTGAGAATTGAGGAATAAATTTTTTTTTTGGATAATTATTCACTTTCCGAGTGAAGAAAGGATTAGGGTGATTAACCAACTCACCTAGTTAAACCCTAAATCAACCCAAACGAAAATAGGCTATTCCAAGTAATTGGAATTCATCTACGACAAAGTTGTCGGGAATTAAATTAAATATGATAAAACCCAAAATCCCCTAAACCAAATTCACAAAATTTCCTTAATAACTTTCGCGACAAATGCGGACCTCTAAATGCACAGACACGCTCACAGGTCTAATCACATAATGCAAATGAGTCCGGATTTATTAAATCAGAGCAGAGGGTTTAATTTAAGCAATTAAATAGGATACATTGACCATACAAGGACGACATTGGCTAGATATGAACAGATGAATCACTAACTTCATGTGCCACTGTCGGGGACATAAATCCTGCACACTAAACAACACGATCAAGTGCAATTGCATATAATAATATAGCCAAAGCAACAAATGCATTAAATCACATTAAATAACCATTTATTTAATCACATTAAAATCATTTATTTAAACAACCCGTTTTGCATAAATTATCGAAATGAACAAGGTAAATATCCGTAGCACATAACCAATGAGTCCAACATGGACAATTCATTTCTAATTATTTAAGCATTTAATAGTGATTGTTTAAACAACATGAAAAGGCACTCAAAACACATAAGTGAACATGGTCAAATACACAAGTAGCCACTGCTACAGGAACCTAGTCCAGTGTAGCTGGATAATAATACACAGTGCAATCTCTGCACACATATGAGGGTAATCACGGAACAACATCATGATACCACATCAATCCTAGTAATCACTGGCACAAGCCTCAGTGAAACCATCTAACACATCATAATCTCATAAATCAGTCATAAGCATAATTAAAGCAACTGATACAATAACATACATCTAATCACCTCAAGCGTGTAGACCACTCATGGTCCCAATCACAATCACTTCACAAAGAAAGATCAGCAAGGATGCATCCATCAGGATGACTTTCATAAATCAAATGGGAGAGGCACTACATTCTCCCCCCTCCCAAGACTAGGCTTACTCCTGGGAGCCTGCAATCCAAGAATAGAGAAGAAACACACCAAGTGCAAAATCAAACCGAGCAATAGGAATGACTCATCGACCTCTGCACAAGTCAGACATTATCACTTCAACATCACAAACCTTCTCGTCAACCCCCAAATAGGTCAACCACAAGAGAATAGGTGTCATACTGACACAAGGTCCTCCAACACGGAACTTTCTATGTGCTAGAAAAACCCATCTAGCCATAAAGTCAACACTACAAGGTAAGGAAAAAGTCGCTTCACCTCGTCCATAGGTGCCCAACTAAACATGCACCTACCATGTGACCACAAAACAAGTTCAAAACACTACACTTATAACAAGAGTTGGAATCATGGGGAATAACCATCCCAAAATTCCCAAGAATACTATCATGCTAGACATGAGCATCCTTGAATCCATGTAAACTCATCCTTTGAACATAGATGATGACGGTTTACTAACGAAATTGCACACTCCAAAAGGATACCTTCCACAACTAACCACCAAGCGTAGGAGCACTTAGTCTCTTTGGTACAAAAAGCTCAACTATCATTGGGAACTTGGGTTACATAACCCAACTAGACAAGACATCACCTTTCCACAAGGTTGCAAAGAATTTCATCAGTGGACAAAATTATGTAATATTTTCATACCAACTCATAAGATGGTAACATGTGTCCAACGATACCATGTCCCTCCAGCAACATGCTGGGAATACTACACCCAATCTACTGCTAATCTCAATCTCCAACCTCAAGTCAACTGTCAAAGAGCAACTTGACTGAGACAATCCTTTTGAAGATACAAGATTAGGGAGAAAGAACTACAGATTATCAGGACTGAGAGGGAGAAAGAACTACAGTGTATGATTGTCTATGAGAATTGCAAATATTGAAGAATAATAGAGTGTAGGATTTTAAATGGGCTTTGCGTTGAAAGTTTCAATGTCTTAATATCACACTTAGGTGCAGGATGAAACTTATCCAAGTTTCCGGAAGAAATTGTCCAGAATTTTCAGAATGTAAAATTGTAAAATTTTCAGAATAAAAAATTGTAAGAGACCAAATAGGGTTTTGGAAAGAAGTGAAGTACAATAAATTCTACACTTACAATATCACATCATTGTCAGAGCTTGAGCTGATTAATGCCTCCAAAATCAACTTTGATGCAAAAAGTTATCCTAATAAGTACACTTTGATAATAGTAGTCATCAGGAGGATGATACTGTTGTGTTGCTATGATATATAATTTTTAGTATGCTGTGTTTGACATGTTGGGTGTAGTTTTGTATTGTATTCCTTGAACTGAGTTGAGAGAAATGATCCTCTTTTCATGACTCAAATTTTCTGCTACAGAACTCACAGTATATAAATCTTTTGTACTCAATACAATCTTGGTGTATACCTTTCCAGATTGGAAACGTGATCAGTCATCCTCTACTCCTGATGTCTCAAGGGCAAGGCCAAAGTTCCTAGCAAGCTTTGAGGCCAGATATGGACCTATATGTATGAAAAAGTGCTTATGTGATGAGTATTGTACCTGTCATCCACTAATGTTATTTTGTTCATATGATGGTGGGATGTTTTCTGATTTTTTTTTTGATGTAAGTCATTTTTATATCATGCTTATAAAGCATGCCCCAAATTAGTTGCACTGTTTTGTCGAAATTTCACTCATTTATATTGCTAAGCGATCAGATATGAGGGGTTTTTGTGCTGCCAAATTGTAATGTCCCCATTTGTTGCCAGCATCAGAATTTCAAGGATTAGCCTAATATTGGATCCTCGTAGGTTAATAAGGTTGGTTAGAGGGTCTTCTGAGGATTGATTCGTCTCCAACATTCACGGATTTATGGATTTGGCCTTTGTTTGATATTTTTTGGACTCCATTTGCCATACTTAATGTATAGTAAGCCAGGAGTAATAGAGATGGACCCTTTCTATTTTCAGAAAGTGGATTTGGTCACATGGGGAATTATGAGGAGAGATTCCTTTTTTTGACGGCATGACAATCAGACAAGTATTTCAAGAGATTAAAGTTCAATTGATTTATTTTAATATTTTTGTGTTATTATAAAGTTATAAAGTCACTTTATGACAAAATAACTTAAGTGACTAAAAGAGGAAATAGTCTTTTATCCCACATTGCTAAGTTGTTTGTACCTCTCCTCATTTCGAAGTTATAAAGGAAAGCATTTGCATTGGGATTACAACCACGAAAATATGTTATTACTCAAATCCTAAATGGTTGCTTAAACGTGACTATGCCTTCTTGAAGACGAAACCCCTTAGGAAGTTCAAGAATGTTGGTGGTAAATTCTATAGTGTAGCCAATGGGTAGAATTGTATCTGAACGGGCATGTGATGGTTGAGTCACCCCTTTGGAAAGGTATATGTACACCATCCAGAATGGACTTTGAATCATCATTGGAGTTATTGTAATAAGCATATGGCATATATGAATAAAGTATCTGTTTTGCGTTATATCGTGCTATACTGCATGTGTTAATTATCCTTTTACCCTGTACGGTAAACAAGGAATCTGGACGTAGCCCTAGGATTCCTTGTGAGAACTGTATCAAGTTCTGGAAAATAGGTGGATAGTGTATTTGCTTCAAGACAGGATCTTATGATAGCCGTGAGGCATACTGAAGGAGTGGCTGCTCACTAACCAGGGGGAAGCACAGGATCAGGTATCACGTGAGGTGCAGAAAGGTGGAGTGTGAGGTATCAGACATAGCCCGATAGCCCCTGTTTACACATGCGTTCTGCAGTTTAGTAGAGGAGCAGTGACTTTGTGCAGGAAGTTGGCACTTATAACACTACAGCAGTTATATTCCAGTAAGTGAAGGTGAAGCCGAGCTGAATAGTCGTGTTTGCTGGTACTGAAGATACCGCAGAGTAGAAACAGGTACAAACCCCGCGTATTGGCAGCAAGAACCTTTCCATCTAGCTGGAGTGACACCAGTTGGGTGACCAGATTTTCATTGCTCACGCAAAACGCTGAAACGAGGACAGCAGCAAGTCATAAACGCATAGAAACTATTAGTCTGTGGTTAACACCAGGTTCCGTCCTCTCACCTTGCTTTCACTCTATCGAAATCTGTATAACATTAAGGTTAGAAATATCTATGTGGGTATGCTGGCTAATAACCCAGTCTTGGAACTTACATATGGGATGAGTTTGTCTTAAGCATTGATTGCAGATTGTGAACTCTGAATGGTTCAATACTGTCACTATTGCAATATATTTCTGTTATATCTATTGGTTTCCACCATACTGAATGTTTAAATATTAGAACAAATATGTGGTTTACCATTTCTAGTAACAAGATATAAATTTCAGAACTGTTCTGTGTACTGCTGTACTGGTTTGACATATTTCAGTTGTATCCGAGCTTAAGACTTGGGTTACACGTCAACTGTTTGACGAATTTCTGCTAGTCCAAGTTTGAATAATTCAATCAGAACAAGCAGGGATTCTTACAGTGGTATTAGAGCTGGTATCTTCAGAACGTATGTCCATTGAAGTACACACCAATGTAAACAATACCTTTGCTTGTATGCACACGTTGCCAACCATCTGTAAGTTATTAGCTGGAGGAATAATCAGGTCTGCGATGTTTAACACCGCTGATTTTGTGTTGAGTGAAGTTCTGGAATAAATCTGAGAACGTTATATTATTGGTTCAGGTCTGCTTTTAGTCACCATTTCAGAATTAAATTTGGTTCCTTGGCAAGAGTTTGTTGTGTTATATCTAGTTGTATGGAAATCTAATAAACTTTGCAAACATCCTCAAACCAAATAAACATTTGCATATTGAAGAAACTAAGCAGCATTCTCAGCATCTGGATTGTACACCAAATGTTCGGAAAAATTCCTCGAGTCAAAGTTTAATTTCTTATATCAGACCAAGGGGGATTATTACACAAATTAGGACTTACACCCAGACTCATGCCACGTATTTCATTGATGGCATGGGCCACAAGAAGACAATTCTGGCAGTGGTTTGAGGCTCATTGTTCTCACCATAAGCAGTTGATGTTTAACTTAACTTATTAAGTATGAAGTTATTAATGATAAATTAATGTGCAAGGTTTAATGAAATAATATATTAGAGGTAAGAGCCTGATAGTTTTGCTCATGTAATTCTTTCATTTATTCTCTATCTAAAAGTCTTGAGTTATTTTATCATCACAGTGCATTTGCGTAATTAACGTACATTAAATTATTATCTGTTTCATTTTGCACTGGAATGGAGACAATTGAATGATAAGGCATTTACTAGGGAATTGATTAAAAGTTTTTTCAATTAGAGAAGAGTCAGTATAGGATTTTCTATGAACCATAATTTATATATATCATTATCAATTTGAACTCAATTTTATATTCATTAATATTGTCGAAGTCACCTGTAAGACTGTAAGTTGGATGTTAAAAACTTAAATGCATGATACTAAGGCTGGAAATAATTGCAGTTATTTTGAGTTTCCTGTTCTGAGTATTTGTATTATTCGGAAATGCTCCATATTTTCTATCTTTTTTGTTTAGAGATTTTATAATGCCAGGGTATTTAGCATAATGTTTAGTTCATGTCTTGTGTTGTGTTGGCAAATTTTTTAATTAAGGCAAAGAATAAGTCAAGGCTCAAAAATTTAGAATACAGTCTGGATTCTGCTTAGAGTTTTTAACAATTTGTCATGTTTCTTGATGTTTATCGTTGCCCACTTTCCATAGAATCTTTCTGTTAACATAGTTGATCTTTTTTTTTGACAGATCCCTGGGATGCTGTAAAGTGCATTGCAGGCAATGGAAGATTCTCTTGCAAGTCAGCTTCCCAAAGCAAATGCTCTGCCTGATGGATTTTCTGAAAGCTTTTCTGAAACTTCAATTCGTACAGCATCAGCTAGAGAACCTGATAAAATAAAAACACTAGAGCAGGAAGACAAAATTGTTTTAGATGGAATAAATTCCATTACAGCCCAAGAATCAGACACTGTATCCTCATTATTTATTGACTCATGCACTCAACAGGCATCATCAATGACAAAATCAACAGAGTTTCTCATAGAAGCTGGTAGTATAAATCCCATTTCAGTTAACAGACTGGAGAAAACAGAGAAAGAGAGGAGTTTTCCTGTGCCACTCTCTGATAAAGATTCTAATGACTTTCCTGCTGATTTGGTTGAATCATCAAAGACAGATTGCTTGATTGACAAAAAACTACAACATGAAAGTGAAATTCTAGAGAGTAGTGACAATGCTTCAGATAATGGACGTTTGTCTTCCAACGATTACCAGAATCCTCCTGATGTCACATCATTATTGTTGACAGCTGAAGGATCAAGCATGGAGACACCACAGAACACTGGTTATACCGAATTAGATGGTCTAAAATCTAATCAATGTATGTTTACCTGTACCTTATTACTGACAGAGGCTCACAGTTTTTTTCCGCTGGTTATATTGAATTAGGTGGTCCAAAGTCTAATGAATGTTGTTGAGCTTATCTGTACCTTTTTACTGACACAGGTTCACAGTTTTTGACCTTTTTTTTGCAGCTGTTGTTTCCTCATACAATGCTATAACCGATTCCTCTTGTTTATTTTTCGCTTCAAAAATGATAAATGCATTGCATCCATTCTACCATTAGTCAACTATATGTACTATGTAACCTCCGTTGGTGATACCTATAGATTACCGCCATATGCATAGCAGCTACTATCCCAAAGGCTGCTTTCCTACTTCTATTACAAAGGCAATAAAAGTAGCGCAAAAATGTTGCAATGTCCATTGCACACCAAAAGAATTACCCTTGGAGGATGGATGCGTGTTTTGGAGATGAAGTTGGTTTTGATCACAAAATCATATAGGCCCCGTTTGGTTGGGGAAGATGAATTTTCCTCATAACCAGGTTATCTGATAACCAGGTTTTCGAAAACCTGGTTATGTATTTTAGGAAGATAGTTGGACCGTTTGGTTGACACGGAAGATGAATTTTCAAATCCATATTCTGCGTTTGGTTGCCAATTTAGAAATTGGAATTGGAACAGAATATGACTAGGAATATCTTTTTGTTGCGTTTGGTTGTTCATTTTCTAATTGGAATTGGAATTTGATGTAAATTTTTTTAATCTTATTTAATTAGTGAAACACAAGGATTAAAATGAGTAAAGTATTAATATTTATGATTTAATTTATTTATAATTAGACTACATTATTATTATTTTTTATTCTTGAATATTCACAGTTTTATTTTGTTAGTCAATAATAAATAAAATGATTATTATTTTTTATTTTAATTCTATTTATTAGCAAAGAAAAGTAAAAAATAATCATACATGCAATCATTTGTACGAAGTTTTTTTTGTCCCATTGTTGGAAATTGTGATCATATATATTATATATTTTTGAAAAGTTGTGTAAGACAAATTTATCGTCGAATTGAATTTATTGTCAAGTTCATCCGAACTTCATAATTGTCGAACTCGAATTGAAACTTGAACCTTGTGACTTAGCCGCTAAATATGTGTGTTTGTGTCCTCTCTCTATCCCTCCCTGTGTTTGTGTTCATCCACGTGATTTGGCAGAAGGATTGGACACAATAAATGTTGTTTATGCAGATGAATTATTGCCTACACTATATGAGAATTCTCGCATCTTTTAAGACTAGTTGCCGACACAGAGAGGGATTGTGAGGCGTGTTGTGGCTCTTGGTCGGTATCTTTAGAATCCATTGGCCATGGTTGCAACATTATATAGTCTTGGCAAAGAAATATTATCATTGAAGCTTCATTCACTGAAACATTTCCTTACTCCAGATGAAAAGTATGAAGCTGTTGAGCAGGTAATAGTTACAACAACCAACTGTAGAGGCTATGAAGCCACTTGTCTTTATAAATGCTATTGGTTTTTTTAAGGGTTAGAGGGAATGGACAAGCAGCATCCGAAAACCATGTTATGGATCCATTGGATGATACTAGAATTCATCCAAAGTCATATGAATTTGCCAAGAAAATGGCTAAGGACATATATTGTGAAGAAGCTAGACATGATATAGATGATATGGATGAGGAAACACAAGAAATGGTTGTTGAGCATGTCAAAAATATCCTGATCTGTTAAATGCCCTTGATATTGATGAATATGCTAGAAGTGTGGAGCAATGGACATCCAATAAAAAGCAGAAAACCCTTGCTGACATAAAGAGTGAATTGTTACATGGATTTCAGGATTTGAGATCACCATATAAAGAGCCATCCCAGGATGAGGAATTTTATCTGCTGACTGGAGAAAATGAAGAGACCCTGTTAATGGAAAAAATTGTCCCCGCAGAGTCCAAAATCATCGTATAATTTGTGATCTGGAATCAAGCTTGACATGAATAATATTGAAAGAGGAGCTTTCTGATGATCTAGATATAGATCCTTCAGAAAAAATTGCAGAAGGCAGCATCCTTACCTGTTGGGTGAAAACTATGACAAAAGTGAAGTACATAGTTGAGTTAACTTGCAAAGAGAGTTCACTAAAGAATGATAACTATCAGGGTGCATAGGATAAGGATAAGGAGGTTAAGGATCCATATTTTGCGGAAGAGGATTCCATTTCACGAAGTGAACAAGAGAATAAAACCATTAAGTTCCTAACAGATAAAGAGCTAGGGGAGAGTATTATCCGTCCATGCTTGAAAGGGCCTACTCACTTGATTCTAACACTGAACATTTTCAATGGAGTTTATGCACACAAGGATATTGTGGAGGGAGGAAAAGACCAAAAGGATTTTGCTAGCTATCTTCGACTTGGAAAATACTTTCAATTGGGGAGGAGACATTTGAAGATCTTGATGAGGTCATAGACAGATATATATTCAAGAGAGGATAAGATATTTCAGTATTTCATTCTACTGTTTGGTGAGTCATAAAACACACATCAACAGACACCTTTCTACAGATGCAGGAACACACAAGCTCCTCTCTCTCTCTCTCACTCTCTCCCTCTGTCCCTCCGTCCCCCCTTCTTATCCCGCACTCTCTGCCCCTCTATGTATCTCTCCCTTTTAATAAATTTATTAAGTTAGTTAATTATTCAACAAAATATGCAACTAAATTTTACGTGAAATATTATATAGGAAAAAATATACCATTTTACATTCACATACATTAAACATTTGATGATAACTTTAACAAGAAAAATGATGCTTTGTTAATAATTGCTCTTAAAAAATGTGGAATTTTGGCAACATAGATTTTACATGCAATTTAAAAAAAAAGATCATGAAAATCATTAATCATATAAATCATATTTTAACATCATGAAATTCTAATAATGAATTTCACATAATTACTACAATATGAAAACTTGCTAACTTGATAGAACAATATCCATGATTTGATGGTGGTGTGAAAACACACCGTTAAACACGAAAACACTGAGAAATCCACGATGTATGCCTTTATGCCCCACATTCGACGACACACCGTTACATACGAAAACACTGAGAAATCCACGATGTATGCCCTTATGCCCCACATTTGACGGCAACCCTCTCATGCTGCTCAATCTTCCCCATTACTGTTTGTGTTGTTAGATGGTCAATCCTGCATATATGAACTAAACATGCTTGAAAAATTAAAACCTGATTATTTTTTTAATGGAATACACCAAGGAGTGGCATCAGAAATATTGATCGTTTACAAACACAGTAAACAATCATCCGATAGCTCATTTTTTATCAGCATGTGTGGTCTTGCAATATTAGCAAATCAAGAGCAATAAAAAAATACAAGAGAAAGACACTTGATCAATACCGTTGACAATCTTGTCAAGAAGCACGTACATAGGAAACCAAACTGTGGAAAAAAAAATAAGAAATTTAAAAAATATCCAAGCAAATTAGGAATATACATATAACATGGGACATAATCATGACTGTACAATCATCTACCAAAAATCTCAATACTTTTGATAATCTTGTCAACGAAAACATACATAGGAAATCAAATAGGGACAAAAAGACAAAAAAATAAAAACATATGCAAGAAAATTAGGACTATAGATATAACATAGGACAGAATCATGAACTATACAATCATCTAGCAAATCACATTTCTATATGCTTTCAAGTTCTACAATTGAGCATTCATCATTTGCCACTCCTTGTGTATTCCACGTATGTATGGTTCAAATATAACTCTAATTAACAATGCAATGAACAACTATACCAAACGTTTACGAGATCATAAACTACGTGTTGTGAGAGATCAATGCAATACCATTAAACAAAGCCAACTAACCCTCTGGAATTATTTCACATGCCAATCGTGTGAATGCCAATGAAATGAACAACTAAACTATGTACTGACCAATGCCAATCATGTCAATGAAATGAATGACTAAACTATGCATATATCAAGTATGTATACATACGTACATACATGCGTGAACATACATATGCACAGACATACATATATACGCACATACATACATACATACACATGTACATACATGTGTACATACATACGCACCTACATACATACATACGCACATACATACACACATACATACATACATGCTTAGCAAAATAGAAAAAAAGTGCTTAGTAATGATTTCCAATATAGTGTTGTGGCAGATCAATGCAATACCATTACACAAAGCCAATTAACCATCTGGAATGACTTCACATGCCAATCGTGCGAATGCCAATGAAATGAACAACTATCCTGCATATTGACCAATGCCAATCATGTCAATAAAATGGATGACTAAACTATGCATAGATCAAGTTTGTATACATACGTACATACATGTGTGTACATACATATGCACATACATACATGCATACGTACATACATGTGTGTACATACATACATACGCATATACATACATACATGCTTAGCAAAATAGTAAAAATGTGCTCAGTAATGAGTTCCAGTATAGTGTTGTGAGAGATCAATGCAATGCATAGATCAAGTATGTATACATGTGTACATACATGTGTGTACATACATATGCACATAATACATACATATGTACGTACATACATACATGTGTGTACATACATATTGTTTGTTTCAAATCTGTTTAGCAAAATAGTCAATATGTGCTCACTAATGAATGCCAATATAGTGCTGTGACAGATCAATACCACTGAAATGGACAACTAAACTTTGTAACAGTTTCTTGCCAGTAATGAGTTCTAGTATAGTGCTGTGAGAGATGAATGCAATACCATATAAATAGAGCCAATTCATAAGCTATGTATAGATCAACGGCAATCATGGCTTTTATCTAGACATAATCAATATGTGCTCAATAATGAAATTTACAAGTATATCACTAGCTTTTATCTATACATAGCTGACCTATACATAGTTTATCATAGTTCTATTTGTATCTGCTATTTGCTTAGCATAGTCAATAGATGTGGTAACTATTTGTTATAAATTTTTAGCAAAATAGTCAATATGTGCTCACTAATAAATTCTAGTATGGTGCTATGAGAGATCAATACCAGTGAAATGAACAATTAAACTTTGTAACAGTGTCTGGCTGTTTGTGTCAAATCTGTTTAGCAAAATAGTCAATATGTACTCAATAATGAATTCCAGTATGTGCTCACGTGATTACTTGTATATATCATAATGCCAATCATAATAGCAAAATATGGCAATTATGCTTTTATCTATACATAGTTGACCTATACATAGTTTATCATGGTTCAAATCTGTTTAGCAAAACAGTCCAATATATGCTGTAACAGTTTGTTTAGAATCTGTTTAACAAAATAGTAAATATATGCTCACTAATGACTTCCAGTATAATGTTGTGAGAGATCAATGCAATACCATTAATCAAAGTGAATCATGCCAATGAAATGAACAACTAAACTATGGATATATCAAGTATGTATAGATCCATGTAAAATCATTCAACATACTTATGATGTCATAAACTATGTACAGATCAATGCAATACCATTAAACGCAATCAACTCTCATAAACTATGTATGGATACATGGAAGATCAATGGCAATCATGACTTTTATCTATACATAGTTGACATATACATAGTTTATCATGGTTCAAATCCGTTTAGCAAAACAATCCAATACATGTTGTAACAGTTTGTTTAGAATCTATTTAACAAAATAGTAAATATATGCTCACTAATGACTTCTAGTATAGTGCTGTGAGAGGTCAATGCAATACCATTAATCAAAGTGAATCATGCTAATGAAATGAACAACTAAACTATAGATATATCAAGTATGTATAGATCCATGCAAAATCATTCAACATACTTATGACGTCATAAACTATGTACAAATCAATGCAATACCATTAAACACAACCAACTCATAAACTATGTATGGATACATGAAAGATCAATGACAATCATGGCTTTTATCTATACATAGTTGACATATACATAATTTATCATGGTTCAAATCTGTTTAGCAAAACAATCCAATACATGCTGTAACAGTTTGTTTAGAATTTGTTTAACAAAATAGTAAATATATGCTCACTAATGACTTCCAGTATAGTGCTGTGAGAGATCAATGCAATACCATTAATCAAAGTGAATCATGCCAATGAAATGAACAACTAAACTATGGATATATCAAGTATGTATAGATCCATGCAAAATCACTCAACATACTTATGACGTCATAAACTATGTACAAATCAATGCAATACCATTAAACGCAGCCAACTCATAAACTATGTATGGATACATGGAAGATGAATGACAATCATGGCTTTTATCTATACATAGTTGACATATACATAATTTATCATGGTTCAAATCTGTTTAGCAAAACAGTCCAATACATGCTGTAACAGTTTTTTTAGAATTTGTTTAACAAAATAGTAAATATATGCTCACTAATGACTTCCAGTATAGTGCTGTGAGAGATCAATGCAATACCATTAATCAAAGTGAATCATGCCAATGAAATGAACAACTAAACTATGGATATATCAAGTATGTATAGATCCATGCAAAATCATTCAACATACTTATGACGTCATAAACTATGTACAAATCAATGCAATACCATTAAACACAGCCAACACATAAACTATGTATGGATACATGGAAGATCAATGACAATCATAGGTTTTATCTATACATAATTTATCAGGGTTCAAATCTGTTTAGCAAAACAGTCCAATACATGCTGTAACAATTTGTTTAGAATCTGTTTAACAAAATAGTAAATATATGCTCACTAATGACTTCCAGTATAGTGCTGTGAGAGATCACTAATTAAATAGTCAAAATGTGCTCAATAATGAGTTCCAATATAGTGATGTGAGATTAATATAGTTTTAGTTTAGTGCTATTAGAGATTAATGCAAAACCATTGAATAGAGTAATCATGCAGCATAAGTCATTGCAATCCAGTCAGTAGCTGAAATAGCTAAATGGTACCAAATGTCATTGCAATCCACTCCACTCTCTCCACCTCATCCATCATCAAGAACCCTTTGGCTCTTTCACGTTGAAGCACGAAGGTATCATGTGCTTTCACGAAAATTGCTCGACTCAGTTCAGGGACAGCTTTGAGAGCAATATATGCAGCAGTCAAAATATTATCATCTTCAGATTTATCCACTTTTACAATCTGAGGCTTAATGAGGCCATCTTTCAGTTCCTTCATAGTTTCGCATATCACATCCAATGATGCAGCCAAAGATGTCTTCTTCCTCTTTCCCCTCCTTGATGATGATGGTGGAGGAGTCCCTCTAGCACTTGCACTCGACTGATTGGAATGATATAACTCTTCATCAATATCTGGTTGGCTGTCAAGAGGTGTACCACAATTGGTATCATCCTCATCAAGCACATTAAATGCATCGTTCATAGGGTGCCCTTCTTCAGCATCAAGGGGTGTTGTAGATGCGAACCCTTCAGCAATGTCATTACCAACAATTACAGCCAACTCATTGAAATATTGGAAAGGTGACCTCTTATACATTTTTGCATTTTTGAATTCTCTCCTCTACATATAAGCATTAATAGATGGATTAGGTTGTAAGTTTTTCATTATTAAAATAAGAAGGAAAAATTTCTTCAATGAAAAGAGTACAAAGATGATCCTACCTTCAAAAGGTCATCCCACACTGAATCTTCAGCATCTACAGTTTGAGTTTCTTCATTCCAAGCTAACCCACTTGTATTTTTCAAGTCCTTCATTACTTTATATCCTACTTTCCATGTTTTTAACTTATTCTTAAAATGATCTCGTGACAGATTCGAGTTCATCGCTGAATTGAATGTCCTCTCTATCGCAGTCCATGCCTCTTTTTTAAACCCACCTTCACCTTTCCGTCCGAGATGGACTTGTTCAAGGAGCAAGTCTAAAAACTTGCGTTCCATCGATTTTGTCCACATTTTCTTCTTTGAAGAAGAAGATTTGTTGCTCACAGCGAGGGATCCATCTATATCACTCAAAGTAATGGGAGAACACATCTGTTTCACATGATCAGATCCATCCATGCTCATCATGAGCTCGGTATATGCCATTGTGTACTCCTTCCTGTATTTCATTTAAATTTGAAATAGAAAATCTTTAACTATCAATTTGTAATACGTCATAATGGAACAAGGCTAACATATTGAATAGGTAAACGTATTACGATTTAAAGTAATCATACGACTGAAATTGAAAGTTATTGCTCTTTAAATTTAAATAGAATGCAGCAAGCAGTAACATCAGAAAAATAGGATTTTCAACGAATTCGTTGTTCTCTTCTTACTAGTGGGCTTATGATCTTCATCATTTGGTACTCCTTGCTGTATTTCATTTAAAATTGAAGATGATAAACTTTAAATATCATTTTTTAATACATCCTAATGCAATGAGGCTAACATTTAATAAACTTGAAAGAATTTAACTGAAGATGATACACATTTTAAGCAATAATTGATGATAACACATCAACATCAAAAAAACTACCAGTAAGACAAAATGGTGATATCAATGGCAAGTAAATAGTCATGAGCCCCATTATGAAGCATGTTATTGTACTTTCTCAATGCAAAGATGTATAATAATTGTGCTTTCTTGCATTTAAATCAATGTAATCTATATTTCAAGTTGAATTGTGTATTGCAGATATGATCAACAATTTTTGTACATAATGTAGGTGTGAAATTGAAAGTTAATGTTCTTTTTATTTAATTAGAATGTAGCAAAGACTGATATCAGAATAACGAAATCAAACACCATCATTGTATATGCATACATCAATTTAATCATATAAAGCACATTGCCTTCTAATAAATCATTTATTCTCGAGATCTATAATCTTCCCACATCCTATTTGCTATATCTTCTCGAAATTGGGCCCACTCATTTCTATCCTCCTGAGACAACCCATATGTCTCAAGTAGTGGCACCTCTATCCCATCACGATCATCTTCCTCTTCAATAGCTTCTTCCGATGGAAGGCCATCCTCTATTGTAATGAAATTGTGAAGTATGCAACATGCTAAAACAATATAGGATTGTGTCATGATATCATAAGACGTTGCATGTCTTAAGATTGGAAAACGCTGCTTCAGAATACCAAATGTACGTTCTACTGCATTTCTAAGAGAGGAGTGTCGATGGTTGAACAACTCATGTGCAGAGTTTATTGGGTTTTCTCTTGACCACTCTTTCAAGTGGTAGCGTGTACACCGATAAGGAGCGAGAAATCTAGGTGCATTTGGATATCCAACATCCACGAGATAATATTTTCCTATATAAAGAAAGTATATTGTCAATACTTGAACCATTTAGCATAACCTTGAGTATATTAAAATGTGATTTGGCTTACCAGGGGGAACTACAAGTGGATCTGATCTGGATAGAGCTGAGGCTAGAACACGGCTATCTGCAGCAGAGCCTTCCCAACCAGCAAGGCAATACTGAAACTTACAATCAAAGGAGCAGACACCCATAACATTTTGCGATAGGTTCCCTTTTCTATCACGATATTTACCCTGTATGTCGACATCAACTCGCACTGGAATATGGGTACCGTCGATGGCTCCAATGCAATCCTGTGGGATATGATACACTGATCAAATGTATGCTCAAGTAATAATAAGATAAGGACAACATTCTAGACAATAAACTTGTAATAATGTGTGATTTACCTTGAAGAGTGGTTCAAAACGATCCTTCCCACTAATTTCAGGAGGAGTGCCTGGACTAGGTGGTATGAAGTAATCTCTATGAAGGGCTAAGATAGCCATCAAAACCTTGTGGAAGTACCGACTGACTGTCTCTCCTGAGTGCCCAAAGTTATGGGCAATCTTGCGGTTCCTTAGATTGTGCCCAAGGGTGTGGAGGAACATCACTAGTTGTTCCTCTAACTTCAAGTGGATCGTATCTCTCAAGCTTCCTTTCAGCCTCAGAATACGAGCTAGAGAAAAGAAGGCTGCCCTACTCATCCGAATCTGATCATGACAATCCACCTCATTCGAATGAATAATGTCTCTACAAAAGAAATTTCCTTTTCTTATTCATTTACCCATTTGACTACCTTCTCGGGCTACCAGTACTTTGGCTATGCCAACAAAAGCAAAAAGAATTGTGAGAATGCGGGTGTATGTGGTCTTCCTAACTATGCTTCCTTGGACCTCTATACTCTCCATAGGATCCATTAGTGACCTGAAATGTGGACAATTTAAACACTATCAGTTATGAAATATCAACTATCACCTATCGAGATACAACATGATTATTTGCTAGCCTCATTGCATTAAGAAGTCAATTATTTATTCAAATACAACAAGGAGTACCAACTACCGAGGATCATAAGCCCATAAAGAACAAATTACAATGTGTCATTATACTCCATGTAATCTATCTATACCAATGAAAGCATAATATTGATTCCATTTGTCTATATTTATACACACATGTATGTATATATGTATGTGCACACACATGTATGTATGCATGTATGTACGTACACACACACACACATGTATGTATGCATGTACGTACGTACACACACATTTATGTATGTGTGTATGTACACACACACACATGAATGTATGTATGTATGTATGCATGTATGTACGTACACACACACACACACATGTATGCATGCATGTACGTAGACACACACATGTATGTATGCATGCATGTACGTACACACACAAGTATGTATGTGTGTACGTACATACACACACATGTATGTATGTACACATACACATGTACAAACTATAACTTGAATTTGGGCTTTTATGAATGTGTTTTAATAAATTGTCGAGTCCGCTGAAATTGAGGCTCGTCTTTTAGAAGATGAAAAGTAACATAGTTGGCAATAGGAATAGAGTTTCTTTCTGCATTGATCTATACATAGTTTGAAATCATGGCTTTTATCTATACATAGTTTATGACCTCATAAGTATGTTGAATGATTTTGCATGGATCAATACATACTTGATATATCCATAGTTTAGTTGTTCATTTCATTGGCATGATTCACTTTGATTAATGGTATTGCATTGATCTCTCACATCACTATACTGGAACTCATTGGACTATTTTGCTAAACATATTTGAACCATGATAAACTATGTATAGGTCAACTATGTATAGATAAAAGCATGATTGCCATGTTTTGCTATTATGATTGGCACTATAATATATACAGGTAATCACATGATCACATACTGGAATTCATTATTGAGCACATATTGAGCACATATTGATTATGTATAGATAAAAGCCATGATTGCCATTGATCTATACATAGTTTATGATTTGGCTCTATTTAATGGTATTGCATTCATCTCTCACAGCAGTACACTAGAACTCATTACTGGCAAGAAACTGTTACAAAGTTTAGTTGTTCATTTCACTGGTATTGATCTCTCACAACACTATACTGAAAGTCATTAGTGAGCATATATTGACTATTTTGTCAAACAGATTCTAAACAAACTGTTACAGCATATATTGGACTGTTTTGCTAAACAGATTTGAACCATGATAAACTACGTATAGGTCAACTATGTATAGATAAAAGCCATGATTGCCATGTTTTGCTTGATTGGCACTATGATATATACAGGTAATCACATGAGCACACACTAGAATTCATTATTAAGCACATATTGAGCACATATTGATTATGTATAGATAAAAGCCATGATTGACATTGATCTATACATAGTTGATTCATACATAGTTTATGACTTGACTCTATTTAATGGTATTGCATTCATCTCTCACAGCAGTATACTAGAACTCATTACTGGCAAGAAACAGTTAGAAAGTTTAGTTATTCATTTCACTGGTATTGATCTCTCACAGCACTATACTGTAATTTATTAGTGAGCACAAGTTTATGACTTGGCTCTATTTAATGGTATTTCATTCATCTCTCACAACAACATACTAGAACTCATTACTGGCAAGAAATTGTTGCAAAGTTTGGTTGTTCATTTCACTGGTATTGATCTCTCACAGCACTATAGTGGAATTTATTAGTGAGCACATATTGACTATTTTGCTAAACAGATTTAAAACAAACACCTAGAAATTGTTACAAAGTTTAATTTTTCATTTCACTGGTATTGATCTCTCACAGCACTATACTCGAATTTATTAGTGAGCACATATTGACTATTTTAAAAACAGATTTGAAACAAACAGTTACCACATATATTGACTATTTTAAAAACAGATTTGAAACAAACAGTTACGTTTGAATGAACCAAAAAAACTTAAAAAAATCCAGTATGCAAAGGTGGGTGTGAGAGGAGAACCGTTTACCGCCGCCGCTGTTCAAAGTGGAGAAGAGAAATCGCAAAAAATGCCACAGCCACACGCCACGGCCACAGGAAACCACGGCCACAGAAAACCCACAAACCAGAAACCCTCGCAAACCACGGCCACAGAAAACTCACAAGCCCAACAAACGCAGCAAACCAAAAACCCTCGCCTTCGCACAACAGAGCACGAAAACAATACAACCGTCGTCTTCCAAAAAACCCAATTTGTTCTTCCAAAAACCTAAGGCGGATTCGGCGGACCCGACGATTTATTCAAACGCATTCATAAAAACCCAAAACCTGGTTTTCATTTCAACTTCCACCTATTTCTTGGAAGAAATTTCTTCCAATTTTCAAGCGAAATTGGCAGACGAAACCCGAAACCGGGTTATGCGTTTGATGAACCAAACGCCACTGTTTTCTTCCATAACCCGATTTTGGCGCTGAAAACCCTATTCCGCGCCCGGTATTCCCGTAACCAAACGGGGCCATAGCTTCTTCAAGTCTGGAAGAACAAGTACCAGAGGAGAGAAAACAACCTTTGTCAAATGGATAAAGATGAGTGTCTTGTGGATTCAGGATAAGAGTATTTTGATTCTTACGGTGAGACACATTTGAGGAGTTGTGAATAAACTTGGGAACCTTCCTTCCCTAGAAGCCTATCTAATCCTTGAGGTTTTGGATTGGGTGGGCAACTTAAGTAGTTGACTTTATTTTGATTTGTGTGTACATTAATGTTGGTGAGTGTTGAGTTTTCCATAATTAGATTTATATTAATCTTTGATTTATATAAATATTCTTGCAAAATATATTCTATATTCTTTGTATTATATAAATAAGCCTCGGAGCATTTAAAGTTTTGTCACCACCTTTTAACATGGAAGACCTCAATATATATATTTTCGTGTCCAAAATGATCTATGAATCAAAATAGACGTAATGAATATATATGAAGGAAAGGGGTGGCAAGTTCAAAGAGGCGTGACCCCATACATCCCTTCATTAACATTCCACACCGATCGGTAGCAGGTCAAATAATTAGCGCACAATGACAACAGTCAAAACATTAATTACGTACGAACATTAATGAATTTGTAAAACCCAATCCATTAATATGGGAAGGATAATAGAATCACAATAAAGACCAAGGACATAGAATGTGCTTTAGTCCAGTTTACCTTGCGACAGTAATGATCTCGATCACTTTTGTATAGTCAATCATGTGCTTCATGTTTGCTCACTATGAGTATAAGACTTTGTTTTATGATAAAGTAATAATAATATTTTAATCAATGAAATTATATAACAAAGTTTTGACTTATAATAATGATTATATATATATATATATATATACATATAATATTTAATCAAAGAGCTTGACCTTTAATATTTATTGGACTGAAGCTATAAAACATTAACACTCCCTCTTAGCTAGGGAGGATAGAATAAAGAACATCACTCAATGTAATATTACAAATAACAATTTATAACTGTTTAGGAGATTTCCACCATTTGACATTTCATTCGAAATCAAGAGTTTTGGTTTTTTAGAATATCGACAAATGACACTCAATTTAGGTAAGATACTATATTTTATATCAAGAGTATTGGCCTCCTAGAATATCGACATCCGATATTCACCAAGCACTCAAGTAGGGTTTGATATCTCATTTGATATCAAGAGTATTGTCCTCCCAGAATATCAACATCCGATATTCACCAAGTACTCAAGTAAGGTCTGATATCACATCTGATATCAAGAATATTGGCCTCCCAGAACATTAATGATATTCACCACTTACTCAAAACGTTTAGATATCACATTTGATATCAAGAGTATTGGCCTCCCAGAATATATATATATATATACATATAATATTTAATCAAAGAGCTTGACCTTTAATATTTATTGGACTGAAGCTATAAAACATTAACACTCCCTCTTAGCTAGGGAGGATAGAATAAAGAACATCACTCAATGTAATATTACAAATAACAATTTATAACTGTTTAGGAGATTTCCACCATTTGACATTTCATTCGAAATCAAGAGTTTTGGTTTTTTAGAATATCGACAAATGACACTCAATTTAGGTAAGATACTATATTTTATATCAAGAGTATTGGCCTCCTAGAATATCGACATCCGATATTCACCAAGCACTCAAGTAGGGTTTGATATCTCATTTGATATCAAGAGTATTGTCCTCCCAGAATATCAACATCCGATATTCACCAAGTACTCAAGTAAGGTCTGATATCACATCTGATATCAAGAATATTGGCCTCCCAGAACATTAATGATATTCACCACTTACTCAAAACGTTTAGATATCACATTTGATATCAAGAGTATTGGCCTCCCAGAATATCAATGATATTCACCATTTACTCAAAACGTTTTAGATATCACATTTGATATCAAGAGTATTGGCCTCCCAAAATATCAACGATATTCACCAAGTACTCTTAAGAGTAATGGCCTCCCAGAATGTTGAGATGCAAGACATTCACCATTTACTCAATTTATTTGATCTCATAATACAAGTTTATTGTAAGATCGTCACCTTACAACAACTTTTCCAATTACAAGTGGCATCATTTGGAAGTCGTCACTTCCTCATGATGTACATAGGGGGTGGGCCCATATAAAAGTCACATGATCATAGTCCTCTTGACTATGACAACCTATGATCATTAGAGAAACCATCTCAACATGGTTTACTCCCTCTTAATCAATAAGATCAGGTTTACTGAGGTTAACCAAATAGCATCCTTAGTCTTCTCCCTTTGAATGATAAATAGGACTCCTCTAATTCCCTCTTATTGTAGTACATTTCCAAAACAGAAAGGTCAAAGCACAAAGCTTACATGAGAAGCAAATATTGCATATAAAAGTATAGTAATTTATTTCATATTCTAAGACTCTATCTTAGAATTATAACTACAAAATTTACTTTTAAGAAGCATTTAACATTTATTTACATTACATGAATATAATAAAGAACTCCCTCTTAATTCAATATTTCACTCATGTTAAGGATACTTTGAAGTTCCTTTTAGAATGGATGTTTCTCTGACTCTATACCATAATCACTGACTTTAGCGAAAGCTGCTTGATGTTTCAATCTATTAGGACATTTGAAGGCAAAGTGACCATATTTGTCACATCTGAAACATTGCATCCTAGAGTAATCTACATGCCTTCTTTTCCTTTTGAAATTTGTTTTCTTCCTTTTATCAACATGAGTTGAAAGAGCATGAAAATCACTTCCACTCGAAGTATCATCTAGTAATATTAACATACTTTCCTCTTGAATACAATCATCCTTTAGTCGACCAAGTTTGGGAAGTTTGGATCGGGCACATACTCCTTGTTAGAAGGTTTTCCATGATTGTGGCAATCCTCTTAGAGCTATCATGGTTAATTCCTTTTCATCATAAACATGACCATTTTTAGAGAGCTGGTTCCTTAGTTCAGTTATCCTCATGAAATAGGATGCAATAGTTTCTCCTTTGTTCATTTTAATGTTGGAGAGACTGTCTGTCAAATTTAGGATTCTTGTTGTATTGTTTATCTCAAACATTTCTTCAAGTGTTTTAAACATTTCGTGTGCAGTGTCTAGCTCAGAAATAATAGGTAGTAGATGATCCTTAACTCCATCCACAATCAATTTCATGGCTCTAGCATTGTCTTTTTCCCACTTATTCAATTCATCATTTCCTTTTGGTGGTTGGTCAGATTTTTCTATGAATTGTTTGAGATCATTATCTTTTAAGGTTACCTTCATTCGTAATCTCCATGCTGTATAATTTGAGTCACCTTCGAGTCTATCTTCAACTTTGATACTGCTAACCATTTTGATTGGTAAAGAATTTTAGTGCACAAAATAAATAAATAAAAATCTAATCAGGATCGAGTTTCAGACCTGCTCTGATACCATGTTAAGTTTTCCATAATTAGATTTATATTAATCTTATATTTATATAAATATTCTTGCAAAATATATTTTATATTCTTTGTATTATATAAGTAAGCCTTGGAGCATTTAAAGTTTTGTCACCACCTTTTAACATGGAAGACCTCAATATATATATTTTCGTGTCCAAAATGATCTGTGAATCAAAATAGACGTAATAAATATATATAAAGGAAAGGGGCAGCAAGTTCAAAGAGGCGTGACCCCATACTTTCCTTCATTAACATTCCACACCGATCGGTAGCAAGTCAAATAATTATCGCACAATGACAATAGTCAAAACATTAATTACGTATGAACATTAATGAATTTGTAAAACCCAATCCATTAATATGGGAAGGATAATAGAATCATGATAAAGATCAAGGACATAAAATGTGCTCAGTCCAATTTACCCTGCGACAATAATGATCTTGATCACCTTTGTATAGTCAATCAAGTGCTTAATGTTTGCTCACTAAGAGTATAAGACTTTTCTTTATGATAAACTAATAATAATATTTTAATCAATGAAATTATATAACAAAGTTTTGACTTATAATAATGATTTAATATATATATTACAATTATATATATATATATATATAATATTTAATCAAAGAGCTTGACCTTTAATATTTATTCGATTGAATCTATAAAACATTAACAATGAGAAAGCGTGATTGAGACTTTCTCAAAGGACTTATTTTCTAGGGTTGGAGATAATGTTTGTGAAGAATATTAATAATTACACACTTTGTAAGTTTGTGGTTTTGACTCTATGCCATGTAGTCAGTTTAGAGTCCATTTTCTTAGATGTGTTTTAGGACTTGTTTAGCTTGTTTCTGAGTTAAATGCCCATCAAGACGAAATGTTGACCTAACCTTATTTTTGTATTTGTTTCCCACTTATTGCCAACATGTTGATAATGTGGATCACTTGGAATGTGTAGCTAACTTTGGTTGCTAGTTAATCACAATAGTGTCCCTTGACATTCCAATTACAGTTACTGTTTGAAAACCCAAAAAATATTGTGTTAATATGTTTTTAATGGCTACTTTGCTTGGACAATCTTATAAAACACATTTTGTCTCATGTCGATGAACAACTTTTAATATTTTTAAACTTCTAATCTTCTTTTCTTGTTTGGCTATTCTTCAAATTCCAGTTTCAAGGTGCAAATATAATAAGGTGGAAGGTTGGACTTTTGAAAGAAAGAGGGAAATTAGTCTAGCATCGACGCGGGGGGATGTTGGGACAAGGAGGACGCTGGAACAAGTTTCCAGATGGAAAAAAAGAGCCTTAATTTAGGAACGAAGAGGAAATGATGATAGGGGGCTAGGTTTGGGTGGGTGTTGTTGGATATTATACATATAAAACATGAAATGTCAACTATGAAATGATGTTTTTGTATAACATACCAAATTGAAACATTTGCACATAACAAAAGCAACACGAACCAAAACCATTGAACATTCAACATAGTAAGATAGTACATACCTAATAGTAACATTCATAAAACAAAATTTATATAGAAATCCAAATAATCAACAAATATGATTTATATTAGTTCTATCAAATATCAGTTATATCATAATGATAAGGATGATTACAATGAGTAGCATCGTGCATGATATGAATCATGATCAATATCAAAATGAGTACAAACTACAAAATCATGTCAAAATAACAAAATTTAGTGATGGGAAGCCTCTAGTCATCCCCCAAGCCAAAGTCCTGTCGCTTTAACTACTGGACTCATGGTCAAGTTCTACAAAAGGAACCATCCCTACATCTATTTTTGCTGCAATCTCATTGTCATCAATATGAGACAGATCCTCTGATTCTATATCCCGTTGTGCTGCTAGGTTCTCTTTGAAAACGTGTGTCTTGCTATGTACGATATGCAAGACAGTGTGTACAACTATTAGCTTCTTGCTCTCTTAGAGGTAAGTTTGATCCCTTTACCGAGTCGATGTAGCACCCAAGACCCAATTTGAGATAAGTTTGTTCCTCTTAATAGAGTGGATGAAGCACCCAAGCACCCCGATAGCCAAGTACCCCTCAGGTCCCCGAGCACCAGAGCAATGTGGCGACACTTGGGTGGTGACAGGGCTGCTTGGGTGCACCAAGTTCTTATCCCGAGGATGTCCTGTCCTTGCACTTGGTACTCTTGGGTTTTAAGTCGGGTGCATGTCCTAGGGTTTCACTAGAAATTATAGTAGATTTATCCCCACAGATGACCCAAAATAGATCAACATGACTGAAATGTACAACAGGTACAATAGAGGACTACTTTTAGCAAAAAAAAGACACCCTAGACAAAGCATAGCATCTTCGAGGCTTGCCTGAAAAGGGCATACCCCCAAGCCATTACAATCTGTTGTACCCATTCAAAATTTACAAAAAAAGTTCTTTTTGTTCTTGTGACTTCAAATAGTCACCTTGCTTTGCTTAAAATAAGGTCAACACTTGAAAACTATTCTATATACACCTATCAAACTTTTCATTATTTCTCATCTTAGATGGTTGGCAGCATTCCAAGGCAGAAGTTTGGAGATTTTAAGCAGCAATATTGACGGTGTTAGGCATTTTTGATAGGAGGCAATATGGAGGAAAAGAGGTGCTTCAATGGTCAGAGTGGACCTTTAAAATGGTTTGAAAGGCTCATATGTGCACCTAAGAGCAGATGTCAAGTGTTTGAGTAACACACATGCATGAAAGAGATGCTCAACATGATGGTTTGAGTGACAACAAAGGTGAAACACACCTAGAATGTTTAGGCAACAAAGCTTCCTAAATTTGTATGCTCCAAGCTTTCACCCAAGATTTTAATGGTCAAAACAAGGGTGATTTTTTTGTGTGATGTAAATGCAGCAACGAGTCACATTTTATCTTGATGCACTTGAGATGTGATAGAAGCTACATTTCCCAGGGATGTGTTGCCCCCCTCCCAAAAAAAAAACAAAAAAAAAAACCAAGTTTTGGAAATGGGGGTAGGGGGAGAGGTATAGGACGTCCCTAGCCATCCCCAATTTGCCAAAAACCCAGGAGACGTCCCAAAAACTCGAGGACAGGGGAGGAAAAAAAGAGGGACGTATGGCCATCCTTGGGTTAGTTGGGGATGCCACAAACATCCCTTGATCGTCTTGGGGACGATCGTCCATCCCCTTAATTTTGCCTACTGTCGTTAGGAAATAGTGTAGCGGGATGTTCTCGACGGTGTATCAGGAGCTTCTTGACAGTTTATCAGGATGTTCTCGACGGTGTATCGGGAGGTTCTCGACGGTGTATTGGGAGGTTTCTGTCAGTGTATCGGGATGTGTGCCGTCATGTATCGAGATGTATCCAGAAGGTTCTATTATTATAGTTGACATGTTGTGTGTGGCCGACAAATACCTTCGAGAAGGTTCCTCGGACAGTATTTATATTTCCCTTCGGGGTCATTGTAATCATCATATTAGAACCTAATGTAATATCTTGGCATATGCGAATAATAAGAAGAGTTCTGCTGTTCGAGTTCGTGTTCATTATCTGTGTGCATTTCTTAATTAACCTATGTGGTAAACATTTGGCGCCGTTGCTTGATGGACCTGGAAAGGCAGGAGAATGAAGAGTAATGCCGAATCAATTGAACAAGAATAAGAACAAACTAAAGGACAAGGACGAAATACGCATAGCACACGGCGATCTGATTTTGGCGCAGCAAGCCGAACGCAGAAAGAGATCCCAGAAGATTGCTGCCGACGGAAGTAGAAGTGTGGAAGCATTGTTGGAGGAGACGCGACAGCGGGTGGAATTGGTGGAAGAGGCAAGGGAGGAGTTTTTGAATTGGTGTTCGCCGAGGGAAGAGAGTCCAGACAGAAGAGCATCGACTCGCACGACTTGGAGTGCCGAAGGAGCAAGAGCGTGGAGTGAACTCTTCGTCTAGGATCCACTTCCAGAAGGAATAGATTCACTTAACGGAGACCCTTCTTCACCAAACACAGCTGTTGGGATACCAAGTGTGAGCATTAGAATACCAAGCGTGAGCGTCGGGATGGCGGGACCAAAGGAGAAGTTACCTAAATTTGATGGTGATGGAGCAGTTGATCCCGTCAAACATTGTAAAACTTGTGAAACGATTTGGAGAGCTAATGGCATAACGGATACAAATGAATGGATGAGGCAATTTCCGGCAACCCTACGGGGTGTTGCAATTGATTGGTTTACTGATACCGATCCACAAAAGTTAAACAGTTGGGATAACATTAAAAAGGATTTTATCGCTGAATTCCAACTCCTGCGCGATGATAATGAAATTGTAGCGGAGATATTCAATACTAAGCAGGGGAAGAATGAAACAGTCCGAGTCTTCGCAAGGAAATTGAAGGACTTGATCAATAAAATGGAGAATAAGCCAGCTGACAGGTTACAAAAATGATGGTTTATTGAGGGCCTTCACCCAAAGTTGCGGAAGAAGATGAAGATTGTGCCACCATCGACATACATTGAAGCGTATAACCGGGCAATGAACTTGGAAAGTGAACGGAAGACCAAGAAGAAGAAGAAGAATAGTTCATCCGATTCAGATGACGACGCCTCTTCAGGAGAAGATAGTAGTGATGATGAGGGTAGCAGCAAGAAGGTTCGTGCCCTTCAGAAAGACATGATTTGGATGATGAAGGAATTCAAGAACATGAACAAGGAAACTAAGGGCAATGAACTCTGGTGCACGGAGTGCAAGAAGGAAGGCCATACAAAGGGATCCTGCCCAAAAGAGCAATTTTGCGAGATCTGCCAAATTATGGGACACTCGGTAAAGGAATGCCCTTTCAATCTGAAAACAAGAACACTGCAGCAAGTGTTCCTAACACAGGAAGCATCTGCGTTCGGAGGAAGCGGGAACAACAGTACAGAGGGTGCCACGTCGGGAGGATATAGAAATAATCGGCGAGGTCAAAACAACAACAATAGTGGCAACAACAATAATGGCGGAAGAAGTCGAATCCAGTATGATGCAAATGGCCGATTGATAGTTCAATGCCGCGTATGCAACCTGTGGGGTCACTTCGCCCGAGAGTGTACAACGGCGAACACATCGAAGTTGCTATGCTGATGGTGTGGACCTGGTGATCATGACGATGCTAATATTAAGATAATATCTTATACTTTCTATAATAGTCAACTACTTGTCTGTAGTCCGTCTTTCAGTCTAGATAGGAATGTTTCCTATCCCGTCTCTTTTTTCTTCAGTCCAGATAGGAATGTTTCTTATCCTGTCTCTAGTTTTGTTTCTAATTCCGTCTTCAGTCTACGTTGTTTCTTTTAGAAACAACGTCCTTGTAATTCTTTATAAGGAACACATTTGGTCCTCTGTTTATTAATGAATCATCCGGAAATTTGTTAATATGCCAACTCTTCTTGAATCTTGTAACATGGTATCAGAGCCATGATAAGGAATTTTTCGAAAAATTTATAATTTCTTTTGAAATTATCTGCACACCACGACAGTCGTCTCTTTTTTTGCAGCCTCCTGGTCTGCAAAATCCGTGCCTGTATCCTTGGGAAAGCTCGCAATTTTTTTTCTACAAATCATGTCCAAATCACACGCGTTTGAAGCAACTCGCGTCCATATATTTTCCAGCTCATTTGACAGCAAAATCGCGATTGTAGGGTCAAGGATTAGTTCGTTTTGTTTGCATTCTTCATCATTTGCGCTCTCCCTGAAAAAATCTGCCATTTTTATCAAGAAATCTGAAGTTTTTTCAAGCCTTTTTCAGCCAGGGCCTTTTTTTTCGAAACCCTAATTTTTGGGGTCAAAATTTTTTTTGTTTGCAGATTCTTGGTGGGTTTTTTGAGAGCTCAACTGGGTTGTCGTCTGTTTTTTCTGGGTGCCTCGATTTTTGTGCCTCGATTTTCGAGCCAGCGGATCCAGAAAATGACAGTAGATTCCTTCTGGGTTTTTTGAGCTCTCTTCTGGGTCATTCTCTGATTCTTCTGGGTCTTTCGTATTTTTGCCTCGAAGAACGTGCCTTCACAGATTTTCACAGTTTTTCATTGAAAAACATGCCATGGCATCTCTGACAAATATTCTGCTCGAACATAATTCCAAATTCAATGGTCGCAATTATGGAACCTGGAAGCAGCGCATCATCGCAATCTTCGAATATCGAAACACCGATCAACTTGTTCTAGGTGTTACGCAGCGTCCGACTTCTCCGGGTCCTGATCAAGGCGAAGCTGCATTTTTCGCCTTCTGAATTTGTTTCTGTTTTTCTGGGTTTGTTGATTTTCTCCTCAAAAATCATTTCAAGTTGTCTGTAATACGCAAGGTTGCGTGAGATTCTGGGTTTGTTGATTTTCTCCTCAAAAATCATTTCAAGTTGTTTGTAATACGCAAGGTTGTGTGAGATTCTGGGTTTGTTGATTTTCTCCTCAAAAATCATTTCAAATTGTCTGTAATACGCAAGGTTGTGTGAGATTTTGGGTTTTACCGCTTTTTCCACAAAAACGAAGTTTTGTAAATGCAACCTATTTTGAGTCATAGCACTCTTCTGGCAAAGCTTCTTAGTTTCAACATTCTGTAGATCCAGGGAGGGTCTCAATTATCCCAGAATGTTCCGACATCCGTACGTTGACCATTAAGGGAGGGTATTAAGATAATATCTTATACTTTCTATAATAGTCAACTACTTGTCTGTAGTCCGTCTTTCAGTCTAGATAGGAATGTTTCCTATCCTGTCTCTTTTTTCTTCAGTCCAGATAGGAATGTTTCCTATCTTGTCTTTAGTTTTGTATCTAATTCCGTCTTCAGTCTACGTTGTTTCTAAAAAGAAACAACGTCCTTGTAATTCTTTATAAGGAACACATTTGTTCCTCTGTTTATTAATGAATCATCCGGAAATTTGTTAATCTGCCAACTCTTCTTGAATCTTGTAATAGCTAAGTGTCCGAAGTCCGGAGTAAACTTGATTACCATCGGGACGGACGAGGAAGACGTTCTGGCTATCACTCGGAAGCAGGTGAAGCTCTACCCTGATCCGACGGAGGAAAAGAAGAGACTGGAGGAAGCCTGTGCAGAAATCCAGAAAGCAACACAGGGAGAAACGACACACCTGAAGGACACACCTGGTACCTCTGTACGAAACTGTGCAGAACAAAACATTGTAAGGCAAATATTGCAGGCTGAGGTACTTGTCAGAATCAATGATCTGTTGCTCACTATGCCTCAACTCCGTATGACACTCACGAATATAGTCCCGATTGCTAAGCAACTAGTAGAGTGAGAAAAGGAGAAACAAGGGGATGCAAGTGCAAAAGACCTGATGCTGTTAGCTCTTTCATCCGGACGCTATCCGGCGGTTGTCGAAATGGGCATTCTCGGAACGGTGTTAACAAACACGATTGTGGACGGAGGGTCTGGTGTCAATGTGTTGCCAGAGGATACCTGGAGGAAGTTGGGACAGCTGACATTGTGGCCACCTACCTTCCAGTTGTTAACAGCCGATCAACATGGAATCAAGCCATTGTGAATACTCATAGCGCAACCAGTGACAATTGGAACACAACCATTCTTGCTGGACTTCGTTGTGATTCCTCTAAGGCGAAAAGGGTACGATGCTATTTTGGGTCGGGGGTGGCTGATACAAGCCAAGGCAAAGCATGATTGGAAGAAAAATACTTTATCACTCGAAAGCAAAGGCCGGAAGTATGTTATCGATCTGCACACTCAGATGGTCGGGGAAGAAGCCCTATCGTCAGACTCCGAAGGCGAAGAAGATGAAAAGGGGCAAAGTATGGAACCAGATCAGGAGGGAGTTCTACAACTAGAAGGAAATGACGATTTGGATTCAGTAAATGGTCTCTACCATTGGCAGATAGAGGATTATGAATTGTTTCAGAGCTGCAACGTACTGACAATAGAAGGATACAGTAATGATGAATTTCCAAAGAAGTTCATTGAAATGAAGGAAGGGGATGCGTCACTCGATGTGACCCCGGCACATAAGTTCGCTGAAGGGGAACCCATCAAATACAATGAAGTCGCATTGCAAACCATGAATTTGGGAGACAAAGCCGAACCACGGAACATACTGGTAGGAGACAACTGGGACCTAGTAATAAAGGCAACAGCATTCAAAATATTTTTAGAGTATAAGGATGTGTTTGTATGGACATACAAGGACCTGAAAGGAGTATCGCCAGAGTTGTGTGTGCACTGCATTCAATTGATCGAAGGAGCAATACCTGTACGGAAGCGGCCCTACAGAATGAACAAAAATTATGCGGCACGGGTTACGGAGGAAATCAATCGGATGTTAGAGGCCGGCATTATTTTCAAGGTGCAGACCAGTGAATGGGTATCCCCGATAGTGATCTCATTGAAGGAGGACTCCACTCAGATCCGAATATGTGTCGATTTCAGATGCTTGAATGCAGTCACCATCAAGGATCCATTCCCGATTCCATTCATAGACAACATCTTCGAGGAGGTAGCGGGACACGAGATCTACTCATTTATGGATGGTTTTTCCGGCTACAATCAGATTTCAATCGCAGAGGAGGATAAGCTGAAGATGACATTTGTCGTAGAAGATGGGGTGTATGCCTATAATCAGATGCCGTTCAGTCTGTGCAATGCGCCTGCGACATTTCAGTGAATCATACTACATATTTTTGATAAGATGTCCGTCGGAAACTTCAAGGCATTTTTGGATGATTGGTCGGTTTTCAGTGCGAAGGACAAACATTTGGCAGCATTGGGCGAGTGTATGGAAAGATGTCGACGTGCGCGCCTGGCCTTGAACTCAAAGAAGTGTAGATTTATGGTTCCGCAGGGAAGGTTGCTCGGACACATAGTTTGTAAGGAGGGATTGAAGACAGATCCGGACAAAGTGCGAGTCATATTGGAGATGCAGCCGTCCACCAATGTAACGGAGGTAAAATCTTTCCTTGGACATATAGGCTATTATAGACGCTTCATCAAAAAATTTGCCAGGGTAGCATATCCACTGGACAGGTTGACGTGCAAGGGAGAATCATTCCGATGGGAAAAGGATCAGGATGAAGCATTTGAAGGGCTCAAAGTGAGGTTGGCTACTGCACCCATCCTGGCCTACCCGGATTGGAATAAGGAGTTTCATGTGCATGTTGATGCTCCAACTATGCGATCGGAGCAACTCTCGCACAAACAGGAAGCCACGGGTTAGATCACCCAATCCACTTCGCCAGTCGGATGCTATCAAAAGCAGAACAAAATTATAGTATGACCGAACGGGAAGCATTGGGGATGGTCTATGCTGTGCAGAAGTTTCGACATTACTTGCTGGCTACTCCGTTCGTGTTCTATGTCGATCATCAGGCCCTGTTGTATATGATCAACAAACCAGTCATTCAAGGAAGGATCAGTTGATGGTTACTCCTGTTGCAGGAGTTTACCTTCAAGATCATTGTACGGCCAGGAAAGAAACATGTAAGCGTCGATCATTTGTCACGTATCAGAACAGGAGAACCGGCAGACGGTGTGAATGACGACTTTCCTGATGCACAGTTGTTTTAGATTGCTGCACTACCGGAGTGGTATACAAGCATCGGCGAATACTTGTCGACGAGACAGTTTCCAAATACCATGCCACCGAATGAAAGACGGAAGTTGGTGATACAGAGCGGAACATTTCTGCTGATCAATGGACTGTTGTATAAAATGGGACTCGATCAGATCTTGAGGCGTTGTGTCCTAGAGGAAGAAATTCCACGGGTATTGAAGGAAGCACATGAAGGACTGGTAGGACACATGGGGCCGGACACAATTGCACGAAAGATACTTCTAGCAGGATTATGGTGGCCAGCGGTATACAATGACGCCAGGGAATGGGTTGTTGCATGCGATACATGTCAGCGCGCTGGGAAACCCCTGAAGAGAGACTTCATGCCTCTGAATCCCTCTCATGCTCAGGAGCTCTTTGAACGGTGGGGTTTGGACTTCATAGGACCTCTGAAGACGAGCAGAACTAGAAGGTGCCGTTACATTGTTGTCACAACGGAGTACTTAACTAAATGGGTGGAGGCGCGTGCACTACCAGACAACTCAGCGGTAAGTACAACAAAGTTTATTTATGAGCAAATTATTACCAGGTACGACATTCCGTTACAATTAACAAGTGATAGAGGTGGACATTTTGTAAATCATGTGATCCGATTGCTTACCACGGAGTTCAAAATTTATCATTCACTATCAAGTCCGTACTACCCAAGAGCAAACGGACAGGCCGAAGCTACTAACAAAATCCTGGTATCAATTATATACAAATCTTGCGCAGTCGAAGGGGAGGATTGGGAGGAGAAATTACCTTCTGCTCTGTGGGCTTACCGTACGGCGTATAAAGTTACAACAAGACACACGCCATTTCAACTCATGTTCGGACAGGAGGCTGTAGTACCAGCGGAATTCATGATACCAAGCCTGCGGATAGCACTAGAAAATAAGTTGGGCGACACGGAAAGCCTAAGGGAGCGGCTGTATAAACTGAACAGGTTGGAGGAGAAGCGATTATTAGCACAGTGGGCCATTGAAGTAACACAGAATAGGCGGAAGGCGTGGCACGATAAGCACTTGAAATTGAATAGGTTTTAGCCCGGACAGTGGGTATTGAAGTACGACGGCCGGAATGAAATCAAGCCGGGCAAGTTCAAAGTTAAGTGCGTTGGACCGTATCAGATCCGGGAAGTAGGAGACAATGGAGCAATAAAATTATGGACTTTGGATGGACAGGAAGTGCCTCAGGTGGTGAATGGCTTGAAGCTGAAGGTATACCACGGCCGGAAGACTTCTGTGTCAGAGAATGACGTTCAGGCGACCCCTTCGTCGTTGCAGACCGACGATGACGATGGTTGAAGGGAAAACTGATTTTGCTGCTAAAAAAAAAAAAAAAAAAACGAAAAAAAAATATTAAATTTAAAAAAAAAGAAAAGAAGAATGCCACCATACGGACCGTACGACAGGAGAGAGCCATACAGTACTCCCGTACGGAAGGCTCAGCTCATGTTACACGGACATATCTCAGGAGGAGATCAACGAAAAAAAAGAAAGAAGAAGATTTCAAGAATGCAGATGCATAAAAGAGGGCTTTTTCATAGAAGACCATTGTGTGGCATGAATGTATGGATGAGTTCAATGGGGGATCCTTTGCTATAATTTACCATTCGCTATGAAGAATTTGCAACGCTAATCTGGATTCTTTTGCACTCACGACATGATGGGAAAAGTGCAGGGATTGCAGCTTTTCTCAGCCAGTTAAGAGAATCGAGCCATTGCCTTGGAAATATTGGGAACTCTCGGGTTACGATTCTGAGATTAGGCGCAATAGTTTCAGCCTTTAAAGGGTTTGACTGCAGCTATCTTCATCGAGCTTCAGCTTTGTATCAGGTTGTGGAATCGATTTTTTAAAAAGTTAAGCATAAGTCGACATAGCAAACGCAGTTTGGGGAGGAGCTTTGAGGTCACGTTAGGGCCGTAGATGATTTGGCTGCATCAAAGTTGGGGTTGTCTCTCTCCGCTGTATGCGTGGGGTCTGAGTCCTCTAAACTTCGCTGACTATTCTTATAGATAGTGATTATTCAAGATCTGTATTGGCTATCTTCGCCAATTCAGTATACATCAGGAGGCTTGGAGCATTCTCTGTGATACTTGGACTCCCCCCTTTCAAACTTCTATTGCCACGAATGGCTGCATGAACTGACTGCAATAAATTTTATAGTACAAATTGTTGACGTATGGAATATCAGCCACTCACCGTAGGACGTTCAAATCAATCTCACCGTACAACATACAAGAGGAAATAGGATAACACGTGTGCAAAGAGTTTTTGCAGCCGAATCAATAGCCATAGTATGCAATCTGTTGGCAAAAGGGCTTGGAGAAAGCAACTGGACCCGGTTTCGCCAATGAATCAAGGGGCGCAAGCAAGATCCTCGCAAGCACGACCACGAGGAAAGGACACGGGCAACCACAGGGCAAAAGTACAGACTCAGCCGGATGTCCAGACAACGCCACAAACTGTAGCTTTTGAAGGACTGAATGGAGGGGACTGTCGGAAATGGTGGGAGGAACATCCAGATACTCACCTGGTTAAAGCAAGCATCAGAAAGGTGTAGGTGGAATGGGCTATCCGGATGCCACTTTTTTGTATTAGGGACTTTGAGGGCGTTTTGTGGCCGATGATTGAGGCTTATGACAGGCATTCTAGAAAATGCTCAATTCCATATCTGGGGTATGACATAGTGGTATCTTTTCGGCCAACTGATTTTACGAGAGTCTTTGGTATACCAGGGGCGGCGCAAGGTGGAGCCAAGATTGATGGTAAACCCAAAAAGATGAGCAAGGAGACGAAGTTGCAGCTGATACGGATGGTGTGTAACGACGAAGTACAGAAGCACATCGATACCCTCATGGACGCTTCGAAGAAAAGAGGGCTGCGGAAGTCTGAGATTCGTGAAGGACATTGGAAGTGCTTGATGGATGTGGTGAAAAGCAGGCTTACAGGATCCAACAGGGCATCTGACATTTCCTGCCCCTTGGTTAATATGATGAATGGAATCATGAACGGCAAGGTCTATGATTGGGCTTCATTGTTAGCCACGCGCATGGAGGAGTTCATGACCCTACAACACAAAACATTTTATATGCCGCACTACGCCATCGGACTCTTTTTGGACACCACGGCCAGGACGATACCCCATGAGCAGCTAGAAGTTAAGCCGAGTTCAGCAGCACCTGGTGAGCCTCTGGTAATGCAATGGAAGCATTTGGATTCACCTATAGGTCAGAAAAGCGTGGGCCAGAAGAGGACACGGCAAGAGATGGAGGAATCGGGTAACACCGATAGTGGCCATCAGGACACATCCTGTGATGAGGATGACGACTTTGAGGGTATGGAGGTGGAACAGGAGGAGGAAGAAGATGAGGAAGGTGGCATAGTTTTAGTAGTCCCACTTCGCTTTTCGCGACCAGCTGCACCTGTGACTACTACTTTAGCTCCGGTAATTTCGGCACCCCACATACACACCATGGCAGATGTTCACATCCCAGGGTTTGGTCAGTTTCGGCGTCCAGTGGTGATGACCCCGGTTACTCTACATCCTACATCACGAACAGCAGTGTCACCTGTGCAACCATCAGTGCGCCAGCGGACAACAACACTTGTAGCCACGAGTATGCAGCTAGCGGTTCAGGAACCAACTCCCATAACTGTACTAGAGAGTTTGCCTCAGCCACTTCCTGTGGCGAAGCTTGTGACAGAGGAAGGAGTCAGTGAGAGAGGTACGGAGGAGCAGGTTCGGCTAGAAGTGATTGGGTTAGATGCGGTAGTCACTGTAATAGACACTCTGTTGAGTGAGGATCAAGGTGCTCACTCCAGTATTCCTGAAGCGGCACCCCAGGCCCCAGCAACAAGCGTAGCAAGTCGGGCGAGTGAGTACCTGAGGCGTCGACTACTTTCCCCTGTCACCAGAAGTCATTCCATTCAATCTCCCATGAGAGAGCACATGCCCTTGGAGGCCAATTGGTCCAACAGCGAGATAGTCGAGATATCGGCATCACTAGAGGTGGAGGATCAGAGTGTAGCGATAGCCGAGAAGGTGGCTACGGGAGCGTAGGCGTCAGATCCCCTACCAGCAAAGGCGGAGGACATGGATATTCATTCTCGCCTGGTTGTCATTGCTGAGCAGAGCAAGTCCATAGCGGAGATGGTGCTGACAGAGCGAACGAAAGCAGAGGCGGGGCAGAAGGCCCAGGAGGTGGCAGAAAAGGCTCGGGAGGAGATGGCCGACCAACTTACCACCTAGCACCTTGCATGGGAAGCGGAACGGATAGCCCTGTTAGCACAGCTCGAGAAGAGTACACGAGGGAAACAACAGGCAGAACAACAGTTAACCACAGTGGAGCAACAACTAGCTGCAGTCGAGCAGCGGTTGGCAACAACACTTCAGGAGAAGGACTTAGCGCAACAGGCTCACGATCAGAAGGAAGCTGAGTGTCAGGAGGTTGCATTGATGCTGAAGGAAATGGTGGAGGAGAACTCACAGATTAGAGCTGATTTGTAGATATGGACAGATCAGGTGTATCAGCTTCGACGCAGCCAGTTGTCACAGTCAGAGACTCAGCCTTCAGGTTCATGATGTATAAGTCCATGTTGTTTTTGTTTTATGAATAATGTAGATAGTGTGGGTTTTTTGTTGCTTCGTCGTCGGGAGACAACTTTTCTTTTTGGGGGAGATGATGTCGTCAGGAAACAGTGTAGCGGGATGTTCCTGATGGTGTATCAGGAGCTTCCTGACGGTTTATCGAGAGGTTCCCGACGGTGTATCGAGAGGTTTCTGTCAGTGTATCGGGATGTGTGCCGTCATGTATCGAGATGTATCCAGAAGGTTCTATCATTGTAGTTGACATGTTGTATGTGGTCGACGGATACCTTCGAGAAGGTTCCTCGGACAGTATTTATATCTCCCTTCGAGATCATTGTAATCATCATATCAGAGCCTAATGTAATATCTTGGCATATGCGAATAATAAGAAGAGTTCTGCTGTTCGAGTTCGTGTTCATTATCTGTGTGCATTTCTTAATTAACCTGTGCGGTAAACACCTACCAAAAATTTAAAAAAAAGTTTTAAATGTTTTTCTTTACATTTTGCATTGACCTGGATGTCTAGTGGGGCCCGCCTCCCCAACAATCCTAAAACGTAAAAAAAGACCACATTATGCTATTATTGACATTTGTTTTGTTTTGCATGTGAAACTTGAGTTTATAGCAGCAGCTGGGGTTTTCATTTTGCAAGAAGAGGAGGTGATTTGTTTGATTCCAAGAGCTTGTTAGGGGTTTGGGCTTCCTCTATTGTTCACCAAGTAAATATGAAAGTCTTTATGCTTCCATTTTCCATTTTCTAAATAGATTTGCAGCTTGAAAGAGTCTGATTTTTATCTTTTTCCAAAATTTCAGCTCATATTTTATTTACATATTTAAATCTCAAAACAAAGCACAATGAGCAGCAGTGGAAGTATTAGTAGTGGTGGTACTGACGAGGAAAATGTGGTTGGGGATGATATTGCTAGTAGTGGGACTAGAAAAGAAGTTGATCCTAAAACTGATTTATTTAAATGCCCTTCCACCATCATGAAGGATTATGAAAAGGGTCCTTTCAATAGGAAAAAACCTCTTCTCCAATTTGTCACACTAGGCCACAAGATAAAAATAATGCAGGAGGGACTAGGGTGTGGGGTTGTCATGTTTGTCATGGCTTGATTGATGATGTCAAAGCTTGTCCTAACTTGATTGATGAGGAGAGAATAGAGTGCCACAGATTGCACTTTGAGGCTGAAATGGCAGAGGCAAAATTTGACAGTGACATCACCCTCTATTCTCACAATCATCCAGGCATATGACATCCACCATTGGTTTTAGTGGCAACCCTACTGAGACTAGAGGGAAGAGGAAGATGGGTAGTGGTGTGAAGGGCTTGGTGGAAAGCTTGTTTAGTGCACAAGCAAAGGAAGCTTGTGAGGCATCCATTGATAGATTCTTTGTTGCTAATGATATTACACATCATGCAACTCGTTCCAATTATTTTAAACAAATGGTGAAAGATATATTGACTATGAATCCTTCATTTGTACCCCCAAGTGAGCATATGCTACAAACCACTGTTGTAGATAATGAGTACTCCAAGGTTACTTTGTTTTTTGAGGATATGAAATGAACTTGGGTTAGGACTGGTTGCACTATTGTGATGGATGGGTGGACGGATGTTAGATGTCGACCACTCATCAATATCGTTGTTAGATCCCTTGTTGGCTCTTCTTTTTTGAAAGCCATAGATTGCTCAGGAAAGAGGAAGGATGCAGAGTTCTAGTTCACCATTTGGAGGGATGCTATTGAGGAGGTTAGGCTGACTAATGTAGTACAGGTGATCACAAATTCTACATGTTTGTGCAAATCAGCCGGTTTGATGGTAGAGTGTGCTTACAGGCACATCTTTTGGACCCCTTGTGTTCATGCATTGAACAATGGATTGAAGGCATAGGGAAGATTGAATGGGTGAAACAGGTGATGTTAGAAGCTAGAGAAGTGCAAATGTTTATATGCAACCACTATACTTCATTTGCTCTATCTAGGTCCTTCTCTAAGAAGGAGTTCCTTAAACCAACCAACACAAGTTATGCCAATTTTAATTATAGTTTAGTTTGCTTTAAGTTTATTTTAATTTATAATTGTTACAAACTTTCATGTGATGTGTTTAATGTTTAATTTTATTTTAATTTATAATTGTCTCTATCGGTATTGCACATACTTCATCTTGATGGAGAGGATGATTGAGAAGCATCAGGCCCTCCAATTGATGGTGGTGAATCCGGAGTGGGGATGATGGTCCAATTCTAAGTCTTTTGAAGGAAAAGTGGTGAAGCAAAGGGTCCTTGATGACAACTGGTGGTCCACAATGAGGTAAGTTGTTGATTTTTAAATTAAATGTTAGTCTTTTGCTTGCTGATTTTCATACTATCTTAAAATTTCTAATTTTAATTTTAATTTTTGTTTGCATCTTGTAGATAAATTAGCTTTGTCATAACACCCATTGTAGATGTCATTAGATATGTTGATACTGATGCTCCTAGTCTTGGAGAGATATATGAGACTTTTGACAACATGTTGGAGAAGATGAAGAAAATTGTTGCAGCAAAGGATCCTACACTGGGGTTTTATGAAGACAATATTAGGCTTATTGTGTTGCGGAGGTGGAACATAATGAATACTCCGCTTCATATGGCAGCCTTTGCTTTAATTCCCAAATGTTATGCAGAGTTGGGTGGAAGGGGCCTACCACGTGATTATCTTGAGGTATTGGATGGTTTCACAAGAACCATTTATAAGATGTTATCAGCTCAGGAGGCTTTTACTCTTCATGCACAATTCCTTGACTTTACCAACCTTCATGGCCCAAACTTGAGTAAGCCACAAGTGAGCTTAGAGCAGTTTTGACATCGAGAGATCCTATTGGATGGCTGACTTGGCATGGGAGAGATACATCAGAGTTGAAAATACTTGCCACTTGCCTCCTTGCATAGGTAGCTAGTTCCTTAGCCACAAAGAGGAATTGATCCACATATTCATTTATCCACTTTGTCAAGAGGAATAGACTTACCTCTAAATGAACAAAAAAGCTAGTGGTAGTGCATCATGCTCTTCGACTTGCGGATCGTCAAACTCCAGAGTATAGGCAGACTCTAGCTTTGCAGTGGGATGTTGAGCTTGAGGATGTGGCCCAGATAGATGAGGATGAGACATCACCATGGTTGATTGGGGTTCCATTGGATGAGACTATGCTTCCTCTGGAGCGTGATAGTGAGGACGAGGACTCTGATTTTGATGCACAGTTGTAGAAGCAGAATAGGACCTACAGTCTGCTTCTTTTTTCTATATTTTGCTTTTTATGTTGAACTCGAACATGATGAAACTTTATGGCAGCCCCCTAGCCTTTGGGCATATTTAGATTTCCAAATTTCTACGATATTGTTTAGTTCTAAACTTACATTTTTGTTGACATATTCATATGCATGTTGACAATTGGGTATTGAATCTTTTATTATTTCCTAGATGACATTCAAATAGTGTATGTTAAGGTCCTATAAATGTTTAAATGACATGCTTCGTGCTTAGTTTCATATGAATTACATGTATATGTCCCCAAAATCAGCAATTTTTTTTGCTGTCCCAGAAAACTTGTTCCGCTATCCCTTTTTGTCCCTGTCTTGGAAACTTGAGGGAACATAGGATAGAAGATGACACTTGGGTATGCAATACCAATGCATCAAACATCACACATCAAAAGTGGAAGACCTATGACAATCGTGTGAAAAATCACTACACACATAGGAGAGGGTAGAGTTTCCTCAAATATGAAGATCGGACACTAGTGGACAATCCTATTTTCTTGTGGAAAAAGTGGTTACAATTAAAGTACCACCTACTTCAATTTATTCCCCAATTTATTTGATTAGTCCTTTTTCTCTGTCTGACTATGATCTCTGTTAAGTCTGATCTCATTTCATTCCTTATATTTAGATAGTTATAAGTGTATGAGAAACCCTTTCTTATTCCTCGATTGATGCATTTCTTCAATCCACGTCTTTCCTTAATTATTCTTCCCTTATCATTGAAAGTTTGTGGTTGTATATGTGGTCATCCTTTCTTGAAAAGAGCATCTCTTCTAAACTCTCTTTCATTCCTCAACCAGTATTAGTTATTGTTGAGCATATTTGATTGTTGGCTGTTAGAGTTATAAGGGTGTTATTTCCTTAATATTTGTTGTTGCTCCATTTAAATTAGAATCATTATTTATCTCTTAGATTGCTGAAGTTCAATATTTCCTTATTCGATTCTAATCATGTTTGTTGATTAAGTTGATACTTAAGGGGATCTCTTGTAATGTCCCCTTTTTGGGACATTAGAAATATTAAAGGCATATTATATTTAATATTAAAATTGACTCAAATAGCATGGATTCAAAATATAAAAGGTCAATTTAATATTACAAAGTGGGCAAAAAGGACAAGGAGGGATAAGATGAAAGGTTAGGAGGGAAGTTGATTCAGTTTCAGTTTTCCCTCTTGTGAGAGTTATTCCAGAAGCTTCAACTTTCAGCTAGTTGGAGGATGTAGCCCCTTGTGTTGGTAGACAGTGGACGCAAACCCATTGTTTGGGGAGACATCAATTTAGGTGTTTCATATGCGCTTACAGGTTCTTATTCTAGTATTCCAATCTAACTGTTAAACTGTATTTAAGATTGGATTTGTCAGTGCTGGTTATTGTATTGCTGTTGTATAATGCAATAACATATTTTAAGGAGTTATAAGAGTTTGCTGGTTTTTATATTACTGGTTTGTAACGCATTGTTATATGCTCGAATCTTGAATATTATTTTGGAAAGAACGGGTTATTATCTTGTGGAGAATCTTATGGTTTTATTGTTGTATCATATTGCTTTGGCCTATGTTTGAGTTTTGAATATTATATTCAAGAAGAAGCTGGATAAATATATGTAGGAATTTCTACGGTTTTCGATTGTGTTTGTAATACATCTGCAATGTTTAGTTCAAAATGTACTACTGAAAAGGAAATCTAGTAAATATCTGGTTTGTGATATTTCAGTGGTATCAAAGCCGTGCATCCTGCCATCCTGTGAGGTTATTGAGTTTATCAAACCTAGTACTCGCATTTGTACTTTCAGAACTGAGATTCAGATTTATACATCAATTTATAGAAGGTTAGAGTTCCTAGTCAGGAAGAAGAGTGATTGAAGGTTCATTGGCCAAGATAGGTACGACCTAGTATAGGGTATTAACATCTGTGAAAGTCATTTTGCATTCAGTTGGGTAGCTGTAGCATCTGCAGATACCAGTACTGGCAAATTGATATACACCATAGCCGTATCAAAGGAAAGATGAGATCAATACCAGTTGAAGAAGGGTCGGGTTAAGAGCCACGTGACTTCCAGGTAATTACGGGAGACCAACGTGGTAGGTCTGTTGTAATTGTACGGGGAAGATATAGGTCACACACGACATAGGAACTAATGACAGAAGCTGGAACAAAGAATCCAAAAAATCTTCTACCATACATATCTTCCAATATAGCTAGATAGAAGGAAATTTTGATTATGAAGTTTGTTTCCTTTAAGCAACTCAACAAAGAGCAGAGTATCGTGTATTTGGTCAGAACGTGAATGATGCAGCTCGGGAGAGGCGTTGCGTGATTAACCAAGCTTTCCCAGAGAATCACGAAAACTAAGCAAGGTGAAACAACATGTTTTTGCTGCTATTTTCTGTTGGTGATAGCAGCAATTATATTGGTAGCAGAGAATAATTTTTGGAGCAAGAGACTATACCTATTGATTAATATAAAAGACATTGTAATATTTTGCTGAAATCGCACAGGAAGTTGGAGTAATGTCCAGTTAATATGATTGGAACTGCAATACAAAAGGTAGAGTATTATTGTTTCCTAATGTTTGAAAATAAATTAATCAAGCGGAGACATTGAGTTGTGATATATATCCGAGCACTCAATAATGGTGTGGACATAATATTGATAGGGGAACCATATTCTAGCGAACCATATCAAATATATTTCAGCATTCGATTATAATGAAGTTGGGTGGTAAACATTATTGAATTCTCTATCTGCCATTGAAGACTCTTGGAACTCAATAGCTCAAGTCAAGATTCTTGTTATGTTGTGCAGAATTACTCTAAACCATTGGCTCCGATAAATGTTAGATGACAGACCCAACATAACAACCTCAAATGCTGAAGAAGTTAAGTTGGGGTCGTCTTTTCATATGCCTAGCGCTGTGAAGAAGTAATTTAATGACTGCAAGACATTCATGAAAATTGAAAGAAATCGATTTTTGCCGTCGCAAGGATATTTGGGAAATAAGAAACTACAATGATTGTAGACGGATTCAAGTTGATATCAAATCAGGGAATATTGAAGGAAGACATCGGAAGCCTTGAAGTGGATGATGCTTGGTTTTAGTCAAAAATTGCAAAGGCATTGGGACTTCAATAAGTTTTGGAATTCAAAAAAATTGTTACACCTATATAATGGGTTGATATTAGAGAGAGAACCAACACCAGTCCATATCATGTGTAGAGCATCATATTCGAGTTGATAGGTTTAGAGGCATTATGACTTCTTCTGTAGTTGGTGTTACATTAACTTGTCTTGTAAGCTACCGTTACAACTAGGATTATGCCATGCCTCCATCTGTGTACTAGCATCAACAGGTAGAAACAGCGGGTTGTTTTCCGGAAGTCAAATAATTTCATCGGGTGTGGGTTCCAGTTAGTTGGCATCAACGTGGAGTCTTGATGTCAGGGCACAGTTGTAACGTATCCTATATAACAGCCACGTCAGTAGAAGTAAACATTCTTATCACCATCCTTTCATCCGTGTATACCTCAGAAGAAGTGTGCTGTTTTTTAATAGAGGCTGCATGTTAAAAATATCGTACTCTCCATAAGACTGAAGTTCTTTCAGCTTAGAGCAACGTGTGTATGAGCATTCCAGAGAAAACGGGAGGAAACTGAACCAATTGAAGGGGAAGCACCAGTACATAGATTCTGGAAATTTTATCTAGAAGTTGTGATTGATTCACAAATCTGTGATTACTTGACATCGGGTTGTATCGTCTGTCTGTTGTAAGAGTCATGAGGTGGTCAAGAACAGCAAGAAGTGTCGTAAGCGTTGTTAATGTTGTTGTGAGTAATATGCTTGAAGAAAATATTAATCTTGTGGGGTCGTTTATATATTATTGGAACACATAATTGCCTTATGCTACAGGAGGTGACATTTCATTTTGGAAGGTTAATCTTTCAAGACTAATGCCTGGGCGAATAGATTTATCCATTTACCAAATTTTGGAGAATTGAAACAATTAGCAGAACTTGTGAAGACCTGGTTTCTGTGCGAAGACACAATTGGACATCACTATTTCAGTGTGGGGTGAATTATTTCCCATTAGTAAAAATCTTGTGTCCAAATTAAGTAATTCTATCTTCTGGCATTCATATTATGAGTTCTTGATTTGATTTATATAGAGTCAGCTGAAGTAAAGTGATGCAGGAGCATCAAGGCCAAGGATGAAGGCATAAGAAGATCCTAGAGGCAACAAGATGTCAACATGACCATGATGGGTCATTGGTTGTAATAAGACCATGAAATGGTCCTTCAAATATGTTTTATGATCATTTTGTATTAAGATCAATTATGTAAGCCTTAATGGCATTGTGAGGGTTAGAATGTACCTAGGGGTCATTTATAATATGTCAAGGGGATGGGAGTCCTAGCATGTACTAGGAAGCATACATGAGGTCAAAGAGTTATAATGTGCATATAAAATGCAGTCAATTTAATGTAATTGCAAAATATGTCAAATTGTCAAAATGATAACAATAGGCCACATATGGCAATCCAAGTGGAATCAAGAGGATAAGTGAAGTCCTTAGGTCCTTTTAAGCATAGTTAGTCATTTAGGGAAGTTTAAAAAAGTTTCATATTATCAAATGTTAAAACAAGAGCAAATTAGTAAAATGTTGTTGATAAAAGGTGATAAACTGTCAAGTGACTGTTATGAGACAGTTAGGGAGTTTTTGGTCGGTTCTTTGAGGTTTGGGCAGTTAGAAGGAGGAAAAGAAGTCAATAAATACAATGTATTTTGTGTTCAAGAGATATTATGGTCGAAGATCTTATGTAAAGGATAGAAAGAATCAATAAAAACCACCTCTGTTTCCCTGTTATGTTCAGACTGCTGTAAAACAGTGACTATTCCTTTCATTGTTTTTGGGATTGGAGCAAAGTTTATTTTGTTTCAAAGCTTTATCTTGAATCTGCAAATGATTTAGAAGATTTTAAAGATTCCTTTCATTTGAAACAGGCCATTTGTTAAAGGATTTTGTACAGCAAATAAGTGACTGTCACTGTCATGTGACAGAGAAGTTAACTGTCCGAAATAATTTAAGATTTTCACCTCTCCCACTGCTGTGATGGATATGTAACTCGTGGGAGAGGGTGTTATAATGTCTAATGCACTTATATAATGAGGTTGTATGCAGGATATGCAAGAGATTGAATAAGGAGGTCTCTAATTGAGACAAAGTGCTGTCTTGGGGTTACATGGTGATTGGACCAGTCAAGGTCAGGAGATTCCATCCACATAAGGGCTACATTTTATTGTATAGAAGGTCAAGATATGGTCATTAGATGGTGTTAGATCCATTGGGAGGATCTGGAAGTGATTGGAGAGGCGAGTTTAGCAAAACCCTAGGCTTAGGCACCTAGGAAGGAGGGTTTGATGATTGGGCAAGAAAAACTTGATGGAATTTCCTGTGAATGGGAAAATCCTTTGTTTGGGATGGTATTACAACTCTGTTTGAGATTAGAAGGTTTGTGGGATGAGATCTATTAGTGGTTGCTTTGTAACAGGAGGGCTAATAGAGGGCTAATTATGGAGCAGCAGTAATGCTTTGGGCATTTGGTCCAAAGGAACAGTATGAAACTTTAAAGTATGTTGTGTAACTAGGGAAAGGGTATTCAGATATGGTCTTAGATTTCTGAGTGTTTTGGGAAAAAGTGGAAGAAAACCTTGGAAAACTGAATAGGCAGGGCTAATTGGGAAATAGGCCTAGTGAAGGGCTAGAATTGAGTTTTTGTATCAGATGATGAGTTGAGTGTTTGGGAACCTTGGGAACATGTTAGTTGAATTTGTTTGAAGTGTGTGAAGGTGGAGAAGACAAGTTTGGAGCCTATTGAGGCATTGTAGGCATTTGATAGTTGTTGGAAAAGGTTGCTTGGGTGAATCCATTTGAGGGACATGGGGATGATTTCTAAGATGTAGAGCCTATGGTGGCACAAGAAGTTATATGTGCAGTTTGATAAGGTTTGGAGATGGCTTGGATTAAGGAGTGTGATCCTAAGAAGGTGCTAGATTTGTGTTATGAGAACTCTATGGAAGTCCCTCTTGATATGAGTAATTGAAAGTCCACCTAGGTCTCTGCATCATAAAGATTCCAGCTGTATTGGACTATTTGAAAACTATAGCTGGTGGAAGCAACTTGGTGACAAAATTGGTTAGCTTATACAACTTGTGAGTAGTCCAAAACAAAGAATTCTTAGTTTTAAATGGCATTAAGAAGTTGTAGAATTTCCAGTTGTGACAGAACTATGGCTTGATTATACCAGAAACTGGCATAATTTCTCATTGAATCGCTGAGTTTAAATCCTTTATCAAAGGCTTAAGGTTCACAGATTCTTATTGGAGTAATCCGCAGTTTGTTGAGTTAAATGTGACAAAGATCATATGGTTGATCTCATGAATTTCTTGCAAAGTAAGAACCCGCGAATACACTCCAAATCTTTATATAACCAATCTGATATAGTTGGGACATCTTCCAAAAAAGGATATCTACTTACAGGGATTAGGAAAGGTACTATGAAGCTACAAGAGTAGTCAACCTAGAATTTTGATATAAAAGCAGAGATACTCGACATTTATAGAGAATATAAAAAATTCCTAACCGAGTTCAGAATGACTTACCGTTTAGCGATTACTTGGAGCTTCATCTAGAGCAGCAAAATAAGACAGATATAGCAAAAAGAAAGTACTTTGATTTGGTTCAGGATCTTTTTGAAAAAGACCAGTGCAAAAATTTGTATGAAAAATTTCCAGCAGGCCAAAATCTTCTAATAGAAGGTCTTGCAAAAGAACTATCAACCACCTTTGATTTACAACCTTCTCATGATCATGTAGAAGATGTTACATAGGGTACAAATTTCTACGTTGGCGATTTGGAGGTTAGCTTGCACAAGCAAGTTGATGAGATCAGTTGCATACGAGGTAATAGAAGATTGTTATCTTTGTATGATGAACCATATATTTCTGATACCCATGACATAAAATGAGAGGAACAATCTAAGATGACACTGCAAGACGATGAACCACTTCAACAGGACAATAAGGAAATGCATACCTTAAAGAATCAGTTGAAGGTTAGTAATGACATAGTTGTGGCATCGTTAATACATTATGACAACACTCACAAGATGGTGGAAGATGTATATAGGAAGGTTCAAAAGGGAGTTGAAGTAGATTGGCTTGTTTTTGATTTGCAAGTGATCAAAATAGCTCTTGAAACTATGAAATTAGATTATTTATATTTTCTTTTCGACAGGGATAACATTCTTAAAGTTGTTGAAATATATGTTGATTAGTAGAATAAGGAAAGGGAGGAGATTCTGGAGCTCGATAGAGAGCTTAAGTATACTCATGAGGCATCAGATGATGCTCGGATTTCCCTTCAGGAAGCAGAAAATCAGATTAGGATCACGAATCTATTGTGAAGTTTTCACACCATCGCCCCAAAATTTTTTGGGACCCCCTTTTTCGGTTGCCTTAGCAAATTTGGAGTTGTCCAGAGGTTTTTGATTTGAAAATTTTACATCTTAGACGCCCTCGGACCAGGAGGGATGTGGTTGGATTTGCTTTCACCTGGTGCTAAACTTTATTTTTTGGAGTATGTAATTTTGTCCTTAGGCCAAACAGTTTTCAAAAACAATATTTTTTTGATGGTTAAATCAAATACTTGGTAGGATAAAATTGCAAAATTTCAGACTTGGATTTTTGAAAATTTGAAATAATTGTATAAGCTTGAGCATTTTCAAAATGAATTTGTTAGATTTAGTCGTTTTGGAAAATTTTGAATTTTTTGAGGAAAAAAGAAATTTTGATAGTGAAATTGAAATTGGAGTTTGGATTTTGACTGCTAGGAAAAGGATATAATTTGTTAAAATAAAATAAAATTGAAATTGTATTGCAAAATTGAAATCGAATTAAATTGCAAAATCTCATTAATTTTGTTGAAATTTAGCCTAGAGGATTTTACAAATGTTAAAGGAAGTTGGTAATTTGGAATTAAAAAATTGATTTTGGCTTGCTAGACTTGATTTTAATGATATTTAACTACCAAAGCGTTATTAAATGAGAATTTTGGCATCGCCTAGGCTTACCTTGTTTCTATTTTGGAATTTTTGATTAAAGCTAGTAATTAAATGTGCCAATTTCACTGAAAGGAAAAGTAATTTTAATGTTGCATTTAAATATGGGCCATTAATTAAGGGACTAATTTAATTTTGTTTTCCGTCCAAGCAGGTCGGTCCACTTCGAGAGGCAAAAAAGTGTGGTATAAGAGGGACTTTCCCTCCTCTTATTTCCTCATTCCTTTTTCCTCCTCCTCCTTGGACGTGCGATTTTCTCCTAAGGGAAGCAAATTTCAGACTTTTTGGGATAGATTTTCCATTTCTTGGCAGCATTTTTCTCCTTGTTGTTTGGGCAAATTTCTGCCCTAGGGTGATTTTGGAGCAGATCTGATTTTTTTCCAGCTTGGGCATTGTTTTTTTTTTGAAGTCTGATTTCTCCATCTTTGGCAGCGATTTTTACTTCTTGCTTGGGCGATTTTATTTGGTGAAGAGACTATGTGATTTAAGGTGTGATTTTTGGCAAGTGTGGGCAAATTGAATGAAGTCGAAATTCTGATTTTTGCTAGGGCATCATTATTTGTAAGGAGGATTGAAATTTCTAAGATCTAATTCGAACTTGAATAGGACCCGATTGTTGGTAAAGGCAGATTTAATGTAAATTTCTATTCATTTTTAGAGGTGAAGATTGGTTTTAAAGGTAGATTCTATTCCTTGTTCTTGCTTGGTTTGTTTCCCTTATCTTCTTCTTGCACTCATCATCCACCACTTTATCATTCCATTTGTAGATTGAACTTGGGAGATATAAGTATAGATTTCATGATAGGGCATTTAGAGAGGCAGAAATAAGCTAGACCACCCTAGGTTTGAAGTTGGGAGATATAAGTGTAGTCCATCCTAAGGTAACAAAGAGGTAGAAATAAGTGGTAGTCCCATCCCTAGAAAAGAAGGTTGGAGATTGGTAAGTGTAGAGATAGGACATGGAGAGGCAAAAATAAGCTAGATTCTATCAATAGAAAGAAGGTTGGAGATTGATAAGTGTAGTCCATATCATTTAGAACAAAGGGGCAAAAATAAGTGTTTAGGATGGTAGATGTTAGTGCAAGCAAGAATCCAAAAAGAATGAATACCAAAAATGATAAGGAAGACATGATGCCTAAGACCACCTTCTTCTCGAAAGTGAGGCGAAGTGATACCAATATTAGTACAGTGACCATGGTACAGTTGAAGGATAGATTGAAGGAACGACAATCCCCCATAGCGAACAAGATCTACAAGAGCGGAATTGTACACGTGACGACTTTTCCTCCTACCTTGCCTTGTCTAGAATTTGTAATGGAATGTACATCCCGGTTTGATATTGTTACGAAGTCCATCATTTTTGATGAAGGGAAGAGAGTGTTAGCCAACATCAGCAGACAAGTGGTCGAAAAAGTATTTAATATTACCCAGTATAAAAACATCACAGTGGTAATGATGGATCGAGCAGCCAAGTTATTTTAGGATAATCAGGAGGCTTATTTCATTCATCGAAAGCAGAGTTGGTTACACGAAGGCAAGAAGAGAGTTACTAGGTAATCAAAGCTCACCAAGTCAGATTTCAAATCAGATTACGAGGATCTTATTGTGCTTCTCAACTGAGTCATGGGCGTAGCTCAAGGTATGCAATTTGAGAACTAGATGTACTTTTTATTGATGAAATTGAAAATGGAAAGAGAAAATTTGATTGGGCTAGAATTATAGTGAAAATCTAGAGTTGTAACTTAGGACAGTGCAAAATAAAAAACAATTCTATATGGGGTCCTATCTTTTCTATCTGATTGCGAGACTATCTGAAAATCTTGGACTTAAGGCCTTAGGAGTGTTTGACAATGGGCTTGGGCAATATTTGGTGCATGAGTGCTACCCACAGCTTCATTTGTACAACACCAAAGATTATAAAATGTTTTATGACACCTTTGCCATGAAGACGGTAAGGATATTACAAGGGACACTTGCCAAGAGGCTCTCATCAAGTGGAAGCAAAAGTTAAGAAGTATGGAAGTTGGTTCATCCAATTTCCGTAATTTACATATATTAGAGTGGTAGGAAGTACAGTTTGTCCCAAGAGACTTCCAAGGTACCCACACGACAAGGTAGTTTTGATGGAGTTGGCTAGGTAACTTGAGCATTATGACAAGATGATGAAACTTAAAGGTGAGACAGGGATTACATTCTCATTTGGAATAGGCAATGATACTTGCCCCAATCTTGTCGCCTTTGCAACTGCGGAGAAAGAGTTAGAATGGTATCAACTAGGATGGTATAGAGCAAGACAAGGATTCAATCCTAATGGTCTTATCAAGGCATCTAATGAAAACACATTTAAACATATTCCTACTATAAAAGATTTCTGGGCCAATGCACAAGATGACTTTCATGTGAGAAAGCTAGCTTTCTCAAGATTGTTAGTGGGGCATGATGAGGGCAATTAGATGGAGAGGCCTTGATATTCCCGATCAGTTGGAAGATTATGAAAATGTGGTGAGAGGATTATGTTACAGTGGATAAAACATAATTGGGTCCAGTGGATTGGGATGATCATCACGATCCTTCCTTAGAGACAGTTACAATGACAGTTGATCTACACACCGAGTCATGGTACAATGAGAAGTTAAGGCAATTATAAAGTCAAAAAGTACGCCTTACTTATGAGAAGATGAAATTTGAGGAAGGTCCAGCAGACTTAGTCGAACAGTAAGGTGAAGGTAGTAGCCAACAATAAAGAGTAGTTAAGAGCAAGAAGAGAATTTGGAGGCTGAGAAAACTAAAGAACATCAGGAACCTCTAGCAAAGAGACAGAATGCAACACTGTCAAGGGAGAGCAAAATTGAGGCTAGAGGCCAAGAGGAGAATACAAGTGGACAAAGGGCCGCTGTAGAGGTGAGCTCTGATTCGAAATCAAGCGGTTACAACAACAGTTTCGAGTACTCTCTTCTCTTGAAGAACCAACATGGAGATGATGTGACAGTCACTAGTGAAGAAGAGGATAGGCCAATTGATATTGAGAAAATAAACTAGGTGGCCGAGGCCGTTGGTGATGCTTTGCCAGTCGAACCAAATCCAGATTTGGGGAGATGCACTGCACCACTATGGTTAAGGCAAATGCTTATGCCAAGAAGGGAGGTGGTGACTGTCCGTATAGTTGAAGATATTCAAGGGTTAGTGGAAAAAATTGATTCTGAGAAACAAAAACAAATTGCAAAAATGGTGGCAAGGGTAATCAGGAGCGATGATGATGGTTATCGAAAAGTTCAGATTGCTATACCAAAGGTTAGCAAGGTAGTGGATGAAATTGTAGCTTAGGAGTATGAGATAGTAGAACATAACTTGGGAAGAGTCACGGATGACATGGAATGTGAGGAGATCTAGGAAGACATGGTTTCAATTAGAGAAAGGTTGAGGAGAGCAAATGAGAGGATTGTAAAGTTGGAGGCTGAAAACAAGTATTGGAGAGATTGCCCACCTATCGAATAGTTGCATCAGGCAACCCTTCCTCAAGACAGTGGGAGCAATATAGAAGAGGTATCGGCTCAATTGCGCGAAGTCAAGGATTGAATCCATGATATAATTCAAGATGGGCAAAATTTCTTGCCTTCCTTTATCTAGACATTCAAGTCATTGATGACTATTAGAGACAAATTCAGAACATTTGAAGGTGAGTGGAAGAATTTCCTTCCAATTAGGGACTTAGCCATTCCTAGGCTATAGGCATTTATCGAACTACCAGAGAGATATTTGGAAAGAACCAAGTTGGTAGATGGAGGAATGAGCACGATGGAGTCTTGGTTTGTTGCCTTGACTATCAAATTGAGGATAGTTGAAGAGATACAGAATGAGATTGCACAACACAGCCCAAGCATTGACACTTCCATTTCAACCATGATGAGCGATGTTGGAGCTGCACTTGATTTTGAAGATATAAAGGAGGAGAATGTCAACGAGACAGAATTTGGATCAAGATTGGATGAATCGGGGAAGGTTGCCATCAAGAAGAAGCATATGGGCACCCTTGTCTCTCTCAATGCCTCTATCGAAGATGTGAAAGAATATGAGAAGGATTACGAGAAGACACTGCAAACAACAAGCAACATGATGAATTCAACTGAGCTCAAGATGAAGCACACGCTTTGCTCTCCCATGAAGAAAGTTAACGATAAGCAAGCCAAGTTCATTGCCTTGGCTAAAAAGATGAAAGAAAAGGGTAGAATTATATTAGAAGATCATTTGATGTAAGCCCAAGTGGCAATTTCTCCCTTCTTGGGTAGGATAGGTGTCTGATTTTGATTTGCTACCATTTTGGTGCCTTCTCATTGGTTGCCACTTTTTTTTTTTCATTGGTCCATTGATAAGGTTGCGTCTTCTCATTAGCCGATGGGGTGACAACCCTAATTAGGGTTTTTGGGATTTGATTTAGATCATTGATTTTGCCTCTTAATCTCTACCGTGGGTTGTAATTTTGGCCCCTATATAAGGCCATGTGCTCTTATTTGTAAAGTGTTGAAGAAAATTGTTGCTTAAGATAATACCAAAATTGGTTCTCTTTATCATTGTTGTGACTTGCATGGTGATTAAGAACACTTGGTGTTATTGCATGGTTTCTACTTCCGATAGTTTGAGTTAAATTTCATTTGATGTTGTTAAAGTAGATTTTATTTGAAAAAAGTTGTTAAGTAAGAGTAAGAGTAGATGGATAGTTACATGGTGATATTAGTGGATGTTTGATAGGGATCTATAAACTAGGCCACTAGCATCCTAGCGGCTTGTTAGGAAGCCTTGCGTGGTAATCTAGTCCCTTTTTTCTTTGAATCATTGCATCTATGGAGGTAGAGTTGCTGGTAAGCTTTCATCAAATTTGATCCCTGCCCATTTGCTAATCTTTCCATTCATCGGAGTAGGAGTAGAGCAGCAAGTAGTTGAGTGATTGGAAAATGAGAAACATCATTCATTCTTGGAAAGTTAGAAAAGGAGAAACATCATTGGCAAACATACCCTCCATTATCACCATCAACATCATTTGGCGCTCACACACGTTACAAAGCTAGACATGATCACCATCACAAAGAGAGTTCGGCAATCCTTGAATGAACAACGTAAGGCCTTCTATGTGATTAACCAGCAAATCACATTAATATAACTGAGTTGGTATCCACAGGTGTAAGGAACCTTGGAGTTTTTCTCATGTTTTTCATGAGTATTCTCTTTTCAAGAGAGGGATTGAGTGTTTGATATTCCATATCAAGTATTCAATTGCTATATGTTATGTAGTGGTACAAAACTGACAGCAACGAAATCACTCTTAGGAACATGAGAATAAAGAGAGGCAGGAATTTTTTCTAGAGGTAATTGATGAACTTGATAGCTTTAAGCAGACGTATGATTTGGATAGTTACCCTAAGCGACCAAGTTTCAAAACTTCAGATCACATTCAGCTTATAGACAACCCTTTGTTTGAGGTAGATGCTGTTTGGTTTTCCGATAACCCACTTTTTGAGGTAGGGGAGAGAGTTCCTCTTGATTTCTAGGAAGAGGATGACTTTGGCTTCAGAGATTTGGATCAAGCTACAGTTCTTAACAACGAAACTTGGTCAAAAGATGAGAGTGGTGAATTGACTACGGTTGTGCATCATTGGATCAATCCAAATAGGGTTTCTGATTTCACACCATAGAGGAGTTTGTTGGATTATATACATCATCCTTTGGATAGTTTTTGGTATAGTATTGAGGAGAGTTATGTGTTGATCATAGGGAATGCTCTTTCAACTTCATTCTTATTCATAGTACCTATGTACTTGGAGGTTCCCCAGATTGATGATGACAGTATGGTATTTGATGCGCCCAGGGTGTTACTTTCAATTTTTGAGCGGCTTGTGTATTTCATCATCTATTTTGGTGAGGTTGTCACCATCTACTGGGCCATGCATAGTTCATTGATACATTTCTATCTTATCGTATCGGTTGGTTATGACAACAGGGTTTGGGACCTAGATGTTGGCCGTTTGTACCTATGGCTTGTTGAGTACTTGGTTGTAATCCAATTCAGCTTGAGGTTGGATGCAGTGATGATTAGAGTGGTACAGTTTACAAGTGCAACGTTTTTTCATAGAGTTATATGGGACCCAGAGATTTGGTTGACCGATGGATTGCATAGGGGCACCTTGCTTTGCAGTATGGCCGGATTTGTTTTCTGTTTGGGCTGCAGAGCTACCTGTAGACTTGTATGGTATCGTGGTACTGATTGCATGAGGAGAAGCAATTTTAAGGAGGGGAGAATTTGTAGTGTCCCCTTTTTGGGACAGTAGAAATATTAAAGGCATATTATATTTAATATTAAAATTCACTTGGAGAGCCTGGATTCAAAATATAAAAGGTCAATTTATTATTACAAAGTGTGAAAAAAGGACAAGGAGGAATAAGACGAAAGGCCAAGAGGGAAGTCGAAGAGTCACAGCTGCAAGGATAAAAGGAGATGAGACTCTTTCATTTGGGCATGCTTGATTTATGATTCAGTTTCAGTTTTCTCTCTTGTGAGAGTTATTTCGAAAGCTTCAACTTTCAGCTAGTATGAGGACGTAGCCCCTTGTGTCGACAGACAGTGGGCGCAAACCCACTATCCGGGTAGACATCAATTCAAGTGTTTCATATGCGCTTACATGTTCTTATTCTAGTATTCCAATCTGACTGTTAAACTATATTTAAGATTGGATTTGTTAGTGCTGGTTATTATATTGCTGTTGTATAATGCAATAACATATTTTAAGGAGTTATAAGAGTTTGCTGGTTTTTATATTATTGGTTTGTAATGCATTATTATATGCTCGAATCTTGAATATTATTTTGGAAAAAATGGGTTATTATCTTGTGGAGAATCTTATGGTTTTATTGTTGGATCATATTAGTTTTGCCTATGTTTGAGTTTTGAATATTATATTCAAGAAGAAGCTGGATAAATATTTGTTGGAATTTCTATGGTTTTCGATTGTGTTTGTAATACATTTGCAATGTTCAGTCCGGAATGTACTGTTGAAAAGGAAATCGAGTAAATATCCGGTTTGGAATATTTCATCTCTTATGAGCAACGATGCGTTGATTATTTTTATTTAGCTGAGGGTATTAAACAACTACGAAGAAGATTCACCCTCTGGATATAGAAAATTGTGAAGTCTTAAAACAATGTCTTTGCTAATCATGGTGGGGAAATGAAAGAGCCTAATTTTCCATGCATCGTAACTAAGCAAAGGCATGATTCAAGAATGAATCTCATTTCATTTTAATAATAGAACTCAATTTATAATTAATCTAAATATTTTCTTTCCAAATAAACTTCAATGCAACCCAACAATGGATGAGAATGTGCCTATCAATCATGCTACAATGACATATCAAATTGATAATTTAATGAAATTGAGAGTTGGATGAACACTGACCACACCATGGAGTTTAAATTAACATCAAAACCTCACAATAGACCCCCACCCATTGTTAAGATATTTTTGTTAAGCACTTTTTCCTTCCATAGCATTTATAGTGGACCATTCTACACCACTCTAAATTAATTATCATCAACTGTAGAGCGTCTCACACCTTAAGCATCCTCTCAAATAAAATAATATTATTGAAATATCGTCTTCATAGGTTTGAGGAATCCTTCTCTGAAAATGGGTTGAAGGGAATGAGCAAGGTGTGGTGGTTGCCAATAAACATTTGAATATCTCTAGCTTCTTCCACCACCTGCTGCACTAATCTTTCTTCCCCACATCTTTCAATGTGGAAATCAATGCTCGAGCACAACATAGGGTCAAAAATATGTGCTTGTAAGAACCCTTCACTATCATGTCAACTAATTTGCACATTTGCTAAATCATTGACCACTTATACAATTTTTGAGGCACCAACCTCCTCTCTAGCATCTCTCAAGATAATCCTTGCATTGTCTAGGACATCAATATTTTAAAGAAAATTAGAGCTAGCTGAACATTTGACTTTGATGTTGATGAGTGGCCAATGATTGATATTGGTCCACCTATCTATGACAATAAAGCAGCCTGTGATATCTCCTTTTAGGAATAAAATTTAATATTAAATGATAATTGATCAATATAATATAAATCAATAATCCTAATATCATTACTAATTGATACACCATTGATATTAATCAAGACAAATTAATATTATCCTTAGAAGTAACAACAATTAATCAATTATATTAAACATAACCAATATTATAATTACTAACCCATTCTCAATATTATTAATATAATATTATATTGTTAAAATATAATTATAAATAATAATAATGTTTCAATTATTAATATCAAAATCAATATTATCCTAAGATCACTTCTTAAACATTTACTTTCAACCATCAAGGACTGAATTCAGCGATGACAGTAATTAGTAAGTAGATTAATTGGTTACATATGGAATGGTGCATGAAAGGACACAATTATTTAGATACACAAGTCATGTCCTTTGCAAGGTATATGAAACCATTCATGTCCACTTAAGCAATTGTCAAATAGGGGAACATATAATATATATTTGAGAAAGAGCCCAGAGGCGAATAAATACATATATGAAATGAATTATATGCATTGCTGGAAAATATTACGTGACAGCAAATATCATGCTGTAAATTATCTATGAAATAATACTGATTGACAAAATATGATTGGGAATAAGGGAACCATGTATATATAATATTTATATTATGGTAATAATGAAATCAGAAATATATATAATAATGGATCAGAAATATATATATAAACCATAGTAACGACACTCACCGCGAGTCGGGCGAGTCGTCCGACTCGGCGAGTTGAGTTACCTCAGCCAGGTCTAAATGACTTGTGATCCTGACTCGGTGGGTCAATAGGGCCCACTCACTTGACTTGGATAGCTGACTCAGCTGATTCGCCTAACTGACTTGGCTGACTCATCTGACTTGGCTGATTTTTAATATTTGTTTTCAAAATTTTCTTAATACATCTAAAATTTACCTTTGTACTTATGTAATGGATGTATGTTAATTATGTGATCAAATTACCTTCTATTTCATGATGTTATTGTGTCTTTTAAGTTTTATTCAATAATGGGTGCATGGAATTTCTTTAAATCCTAAAAAATCTCTAAATTTCAACAATTTTGTCACTTTGTCAAGTCACTGCCGAGTCATAGGTGAGTCTAAGCCCACTCATGAGTCGAGTTACCCTTGCCAAGTCTAGGCCGGGTCCGAGTCTCGTTACTTTGATATAAACTAATGTACACAACATTTATATATAGCTGAAGTGTCACCAAGGAGGGGCTTGTATAAATACAAGCAATGGATCTTTGTCCTAAGATAAGATAGGGGTCAACAACCCTGAGTGCCTTGCGGGCAAAGTCTGGAGAAAGGCTAAGGGCTTGGATCTGTAAACTTTGAAGTAATCCATTGCAAGTTGGTATCTAGGCAACTTTGATAACACTAACTCCTTTTGTAATTGAGCTAGAATAGTAATAAGGTAAGCATGAATAATAATAATTTGAACAAATAACTTGAATCTAATAGGACAAATGGCTATTTCTATCATGGGACATTACAAACCAAACCCTAATTGGTAAATTTAGGATAAATTAAGGTCCCAACATGGGACTTTACACAACTTTCCTAATCCAACTTTTTCTCTTGTCCTTCATCATCAAACTCAGCTTGGAATATTCATTGCCAAGGAGGGTAGTGTGTAGTTTATGTTCAGTAGTGAAGCGCATGAATGAACAACAAAACCTACATAGTTGAACATTTCTTTGAAGTAAGGATAATCCACTATATGGAATGGGATTACATGGGCATAGAAAGGTTTCACAATTGAAGACTACTACATCTTGTGCTTGCACAATGAACAAACTTGCAACCATCCACACCTTCTCACTAATATGAATAGTGCTTTGCAATCCATCAACTCAACTTTTGATCTTTTAATTGTGCCCTAGTGCAAGATCTTGCAGAAATAACCAAGTCTAAGTATTCTAGATGAGCCACAATCTTTGTATAGTATAATATCTAATCATGGGCTTTCTTTGACCATAAAGGAATACTGTATAGTCAAAGACTCAAAAGATTTAAGATAAAATGCAAACCCCTTATTTCAATCAGCCCTTTTACATTGTGTTGATTAGGTGAACTAGACTTCATTTTGTTCTTGATGTTCTAAATTTACACTTCAGTGTTTGAACACAACTTTAAGTTGAAGCAACGATCAATGTGTGACTCTACTCCATCTTGATGCACTGATATCTAATCTACTTAATGGAAGGAAAGGAGAGAAAAATCATGCTATGATAGAAATGGAAAGGGGTGATACACCATGATAGTCGATCTAAATTAAGTCAAATGAAGTTAAAATACAAAGCATCTACTAGAAATTTAAACTACATGATAGAGACAACTAATTCACATGTATAAAGTGACGATTTATTTTGTGGGAACACATCAAGTATTTACAACTAGCATTAGAACAAAAGTAGTGGAAACCACAAGATCTCCTTAAACACACATGTACATAAACCATAATGAGTTGTAAAGATACGAAATCAAATTCTAAGTATTAGACTTTTATTGGAGTTTTGTGGAGCAAGAAAGATTTTGAGAATTGTTAAGGAGAACCTCTTTGAAGACTAAGAACCTAAAGGAGGAGAGGAAAGATTGTATACACAATCAAGAAAGGTGACAAAGTGAAATGGGCACATATTAGTACAGCTATAACCACCAACCTATAAACACTGTAGATGTTCAATCAAAGGTTGGTATTCTGTCCCTTGAAATGGATAGAAACCGAGACTGAGGTCACAACCTCATACTATAATAATTCAGCGTGCTACTCCCTTGATTTGAATTGTATGATGGGCTTCGAGTTGAGTTGAGATGGATGGTTAGTAGAGGTCACAAAGGGGATTTGGCACTCAAAAGGATCTTTTGATTTTTTTCAAGACCATAGGAAGATAGGCATGTAGGAGTGCATTGGAAGTAGGAGTAGTGGTTGTTAAGGGTGTAGCTTCTGTCAGATTGATTTTAACATGATATACCTTGTTGATGGTAAATCATCTTTAAGATAAATATCTTATATATATATATATATAATATATTATAATAATATACATTATATATTATTATATAATAATATATTATATATATGGTTAACATATTAATATTACATATATGCTTAAGATGAGTTACATATTTGGTTATTTATACTATTATATTAATATGTTAACTAGTGATGTTTAACTGTAGAGACGCGTCATGAGACATGTCTCCTCTCATATTTATAAACCTTCATTTGCATTTGGAACACAATCAATACAATGGCAATTGTAATTACATTTGCAGCGATCCTGATAATTAACATGGTATTAGAGTAAGGCTGCAAATATAATAAAAGATTAAAGAGAATGGAAATTGAATGAAAGGAGGACGAAGAATAGTAGATTCCATTGATCTTTTGGCTTCAGGCATTGACCTAGCAAAGAGAAAAAGAATATAGGAGGCTGCAAATATAATAAAAGATTAAAGAGAATGGAAATTGAATGAAAGGAGGACGAAGAATAGTAGATTCCTCTGATCTTTTGGCTTCAGGGATTTACTTAGCAAAGAGAAAAAGAATATAGAAGGCGGTGGGCTCCTATCGTACAACATAAGAATAATGCATACAGAATCATATGAAGGTCTCTAAAATAAATGAAAACAAGTCTCTAGCATCAATAACCAAACTCCTACAGTGCGGGTGATCAGGAATAGGAGGAGGTCATTAAAGGTGAATATAACAGGACACCATTTTGGAGATAAAGGCTTAAATGAAGGAAATCAAGATGAACAAATATATATACCATATCAAGGCGAACATCACAAAAAATTGAAGGAAGAATAGAGACGGAGGGCAAAAGGAATGGAACCATTAGAATCATTAAGGGAGATTCTTCTTAATATGAACCTTGCAGGTCAGGGTAGATAGAATTGACTATGAATGAGAAACCCAGGTCACAAGTTTATAGTTTCAATAAGAGACAATAATATAGTTATGGCATAAAAAATAAATAATCATTGCAGACCTTCCATCATTAAGAATTATAGCAGACAGGCAAACAAATAATTCTGTAGGGCCTTTGTAGGCTACTCAGTGTTAATTACACACTAAAGTAAACATAGTCTTACATGTTAGAGCAGCACAGACCCTATCACATATGTACTGAAGATGACATCAGGAATGATAATTTCTATAGATTGGATCTCTATTGCATCATTATTCCTTCCTAACTACATTGTTGGATACGAGCCTCATACCTTCAGAAAATATTGAGTAAATACTTGTAGTTACATTTAGATATTAAAGATGAATTATGTTACATTTATTGTGTCATCAAAATTCTAGTGCAACTATATTAGATATAATATAATATTTTCAACATTGCAATCACATTCTGAATGATCCGTTGTGACAAATAAAAATAAGTCATCCATGATTTATACATTGAAAGAATCCTCACTCAATCACAATGATTTAGTCCTCTGAAAATGGTGGCAAAGGTAATTAGGAGCAATGATGATGGTCATCGAAAAGTTCAGATTGCTATACCAAAGCTTAGCAAGGCAGTGGATGAGATTGTAGCTCAGGAGTATGAGATAATAGAGCATAACTTGGGAAGAATCATGGATGACATGGAATGTGAGGAGATCCAAGAAGACATGGTTTCAATTAGAGAAAGGTTAAGGAAGGCAAAGGAGAGGATTGTGAAGTTGGAGGCCGAAAACAAGTATTGGAGAGATTGCTAGCCTATCCAACAGTTGCACCAGGCAACCCTTCCTCAAGATAGTTGGAGCAACACAGAAGAGATATTGACTCAGTTGGACGAAGTCAAGGGTTGGATCCATGATGCAATTCAAGATGGGTGAAATTTCTTGCCTTCGTTTATCTTGGTATTCAGGTCATTAGTGGCTATTAGAGATAAATTCAGAACATTTGAAGGTGAGTGGAAGGATTTCCTTCGAGTCAAGGACTTAGCCATTCCCAGGTTATAGGCATTTATCAAGCTACTGGAGAAATATTTGGAAATGCCCAAGTTGGTAGATGAAAGAGGCATGAGAACGGTGGAGTCTTGGTTTGTTGCCTTGACTATCAGATTGAGAATACTTGAAGAGATACATAATGAGATTGCATAGCACAGCCTAGGCGTTGACACTTTGATATCTACCATGTTGAGTGATGTTGGGGCTGCCCTTGATTTTGAAGATATTAGAGAGGGGGATGTCAATGAGATAGAATTTGGATCAAGATTGGATGAGTTGGGGAAGGTTGCCATCAAGAAGAAACATTTGGGCACCCTTGCCTCCCTCAATGCCTTTATCGGATATGCGAAAGAATATGAGAAGGATCATGAGAAGACACTGCAAGCAGCAAGCAACATGATGGATTTAGTTGAGCTCAAGATGAAGCACTCATGCTGCACTCCCATGAAGGAAGTCAACGACCGGTTAGCCAAGTTCATTTCCTTGACTAAAAAGATGAAAGAAAAGGGTAGAATTATATTAGAAGATTAGTTGATGTAAGCCCAAGTGGCAATTTCTCCTTTCTTTTGGGTAGAGTAGGTGTTTGATTTTGATTGGCTACCATTTTGGTGCCTTCTCATTGGTTGCCACTTTTCCCTTTTTTTTATTGGTCCATTGATGAGGTGGCTTTTTCTCATTGGCCAATGGGGTGGCAACCCTAGTTAGGGTTTCTAGGATCTAATGTAGATCGTTGATTTTGCCTCTTAATCTCTACCGTTGGTTGTAATTTTGGCCCCTATATAGGGCCATTTGCCCTCATTTGTAAAGGGTTGAAGAAAAATTGTTGCTAAGATAATACCAAAATCGCTTCTCTTTATCATTGTTGTGACTTGCATGGTGATTAAGAACATTTGGTGTTATTGCATGGTTTCTACTTCCAATAGACGTAGCTAAAGTAGATTTCATTTCAAGAAGTTGTTAAGTAAGAGTAAGAGTAGATAGATAGTTGTAATGTGATATTAGTGGATGTTTGGTAGGGGTCTATAACTAGGCGACTAGCATCCTAGCAGCTGGTTAGGAAACCTTGCATGGTAATCTAGTCTTTTTCCCTTGAATCATTACATCTATGGAGGTGGAGCCATTGGTAAACTTTCATCAGGTTTGATCCCAATCCATTTGCTAATCTTGCCATTCATAGGAGTAGGAATAGAGCAACAAGTAGTTTAGAAATTGGAGTTTATTCTTAGAAAGTTAGAAAAAGAGAAACACCATTGGTAGACACACCCCCCATCATCATCACCATCAACATAATTTGGCACTCGTACAAAACCATCATCATCACCACCACAACGAGAGCCTGACAATCCTTGAATGAACAACGTAAAGCCCCCTACATGAGTACCAACAAATCACATTGATATAACTGAGTTAGTATCCACAGATGTAAGGAACATTGAGCTTTTCTCATGTCTTCATGAGTTTTACTTTCAAGAGAGGGATTGAGTGTTTGACATTCCATATCAAGTATTCAATCGCTATATGTTATGTAGTAGTACAAAATTGACATCAACAGTTCTCTCTTCTCTCAGAGAATCAACATGGAGAAGAGGATAGGCCAATTGATATTGAGGAAGTAACCCAGGCGCTTGAGGCCTTTGGTGATGTTTTGCTAGTCAAACCGAATCCAGATTTGGGGAGATGCACTGCACCGCTATGGTTAAGCAAATGCTTGTGCCAAGAGGCGAGGTGGTGATTGTCCGAACAGTTGAAGATATTGAAGGGTTGGTGGAAAAGGAAGATAGTGAGAAACATAAACAAATTGCAAAAACATTGGCCAAGGTAATCAGGAGTGATGATGAGGGTCATCGAAAAGTTGAAATTGCTATACCAAAGGTTAGCAAGGCAATGGATGAGATTGTAGCCTAGGAGTATGAAATAGTAGAACATAACTTTGGAAGAATCATAGATGACATGGAATGTGAGGAGATTGAGGAAGGCATGGTTTCTATTAGAGTAAGATGGAAGAAGGCAAACGAGAGGATTGTAAAGTTGGAGGCTAGAAAGAAAAATTGGAGAGATTGCCAGCCTATCCAACAGTTGCATCAGGTAGCCCTTCCGCAAAACAACGGGAGCGATATAGAAGAGATATCAGCTCAGTTGCATGAAATCAAGGATTGGATTAGTGATATAATTGAAGATGGGTGAAATTTCTTGCCTTCCTTTATCTCAACATTCAGGTCATTGGTGGCTATTAGAGACAAATTCAGAACATTTGAAGGGGAGTGAAAGGATTTCCTTCTAGTCAAGGACTTCGCCATTCCTAGGTTACAAGCATTTATTGGGCTACCAGAGAGATATTTGGAAAGAACCAAGTTGGTGGATGAAGGAGGAATGAGTACGGTGAAGTCTTGGTATGTTGCCTTGACCATTAGATTGAGGATAGTTGAAGAGATATGCAATGAGATTGCACATCATAGCCCAGTCGTTGATACTTCCATTTCAACCATGTTGGGCGATGTTGCGGTTGCACTTGATTTTGAAGATATCAAAGAGGATAGCGTCAATGAGGCAGAGTTTGGATCGAGATTGGATGAGTTGGGGAAGGTTGCCATCAAGAAGAAGCATTTGTGCACCCTTGCCTTCCTCAATGCTTTTATCGGATATGCGAAAGAATATGAGAAGAATCATGAGAAGACACTGCAAGCAGCGAGCAACTTGATGAATTCAACTGAGCTCAAGATGAAGCACACCCCTTGCCCTCCCATGAATGAAATTAATGACAGGCTAGCCAAGTTCATAGCCTTGGCTAAAAAGATGAAAGAAAAGGATAGAATTATATTAGAAGATCATTTGATGTAAGCCTAAGTGGCAAATTCTCCTCCTTCCTGGGTAGGATAGGTGTTTGATTATGATTGGCTACCATTTTGGTGCCTTCTCATTGGTTGCCACTTTTCGTTTTTTCATTGGTCCATTGATGAGGTGGTATCTTCTCATTGGCCGATAGGGTGGCAATCCTAATTAGGGTTTCTGGGATTTCATCTGAATCTTTGATTTTGCCTCTTAATGTCTACCGTTGGTTGTAATTTTGGCCTATATATAAGGCCATTTGCTTTCATTTGTGAAGGGTTGAAGAAAATTGTTGCTTAAGATAATACCAAAATTGCTTCTCTTATCATTGTTGTGACTTGCATTGTGATTAGGGACACTTGGTGTTATTGCATGGTTTCTACTTCAAATAGTTAGAGTTAAATTTCATTGGAGTTGTTAAAGTAGATTTTATTTCAAGAAAGTTGTTAAGCAAGAGTAAGAAAAGATGGGTAGTTGTATGGTGATATTAGTGGATGTTTGATAGGGATCTATAAACTAGGCTAGTAGCATCCTTGTGGCTGGTTAGAAAGCCTTGCGTGGCAATCTAGTCCTTCTCCCTTGAATCATTACATCTATGGAGGTAGAGCCGTTGGTAAGCTTTCATCAGATTTGATCCTCATCCGTTTGCTAATCTTTCCATTCATAGGAGTAGAAATAAAGCAACAAGTAGTTCAGTAGTTGGAGTTCATTTAAGAAGAAAGTTAGAAAAGGAGAAGCATCATTGGCAGACATACCCTCCATCATCAGCATTAACATCATTTGGTGCTAGTATACATTGCAAAGCTAGATTTCATCATCATCACAGCGAAAGTCCAACATCCTTGAATGAATAACGTAAGCCCGCCTACGTGATTAACCAACAAATCACATTAATATAACTGAGCTAGTATCTGCAAGTGTAAGGAACCTTGGATTTTTTCTCATGTTCTTCATAAGTATTTACTTTTCAAGAGAGGGTTGAGTGTTTGATATTCCATATCAAGTATTCAATTCCTATATGTTATGTAGTGGTACAAAATTGACATCAACAAAATCTTGGTAGTCTTGGTGACTAGTTTTGTGTGCATGAATATCTACATTTGAAGCAATCTCTGATGATGATGAATACTTGATTCGCCATGTATCATCATTCATGACAAGAGTGATTAAAAGAGTAATCATATTCTATTAGAAGTAAATTATTCATAGAGTTTGGAGTGATCTACTAGCATTGATAAAATAACTAAAAAGTTTGCCATAATTGAATATGACACAAAACAAAATCAACCATATAAGAGTGGGAACTTCCCATTGTGAGGGGGAAATGATAAACAATGTTTCACTCTCACTTGAACCATCTTTAAAGGGAAGATGTTCCATTAATGTGCAGATAGGTATTTGTTATCTTTGAGTATTACATTTATCTACTTATTGTATTCTCTTAAAATTTATTTCTATATGTATTGTAAAAATTCATTTGCCTTGATAATTTCCTTTATTGTTGAGGAAATTCTTGCAGGAAACAAAGGTTGGTACTTTACTCATGCTACCAAATATTGTGCAAACAAGAATTCATTAGTCAGTTGATGATTAGGATAAAGTGAGGATCTTGAAGTGAATATCTTTAATGACTGAGATTATGAGTATCCTTCTATTAAGAGGGAGTATGACACTTCTTTGAAAACAACATAGGAGCTTAGAAGATTAATACTCAAAGGGAGTCTAGAAATACATGTGTGTGACTGCATGATTTTGATGGGCCTACTCTTGAGTGCATCATGAGGAAGTATTGACTTATCACTAGAATATCAAAAGATTGATATAAGATTCAGAGTGAGTTCGTTAGGCATCCTAGGGTGAAGAGAGTTTCTGATGAAGTAACTACAGGACCTGACTTCCCAAGATCATTGTTCAGAAGGAGAAATTTTGAGATGCAATCCTTTGTGGATGATATCTTCTCTATGTGGAGAAGTTCTAAGTGAAGCTCCTTGTAATGCACTCTCCTCTATGAGAGAGAAGTCTGAGGTGAAAATCCTTGTTCCACCCTCTAGTAGCAGCTATGGTGGTTAATGGTGGATATCATATAAGTTACTACATGATGTTGTTATGATATGTAATGAAAGGTGATGATCTTTCATTGACATATATAAACAGAAGGTAACCATTATAAGATGATGATCTTATAAATGGTAGACCTGTTATCATGACAGACTTCATTAAATTGTTGTCCATGAGTGCTAGAAATTATGATAACAAACAGACAAAAGGCAACCATTGTAAGATGGCAATCTTATAAATGGTAGACCTGTTATCATGGTTCTTTGGGCTGGATTTTGCCGGACACTGTGATAACCAACTTGTTATGGTGCTTTGGGCCGGATATTGCCAGACACCATGACATAGTTACTACTATAGACCACACTTAAGGTGGTGTTTTAAAGTTATGGAAATTGTTTCAATTGTGTGTTATGAAAGGTGAGAAATTTAACTTCATAGTGAATTGAATATCATACTGAGATGATATCTCTTTATATTCTTGAGAGCCTAATGTGTTCTATAAATCCTCCCTAGCTAAGAGGGAGTGTTAAGGGTGTAGCTTCTTGCGGATTGATTTTAACATGAGATACGTTGTTGATGTTAAATCATCTTTAAGATAAATATCTTATATATATAATATATATTATAATAATATACATTATATATTATTAGAAAATAATATTTTTATATATTATAAAATAATAATATATTACATATATGGTTAACATATTAATATTAATATATGCTTAAGATGAGTTACATATATGTTTATTTATACTATTATATTAATATGTTAACTAGTGATGTTTAAGTTTTAACTGTAGAGACATGTCTCTTCATGAGACATGTCTCCTCCTCTCATATTAATAAGCCTTCATTTGCATTTGGAACACAATCAATATAATGGCAATTGTAATTACATTTGTAGCAATCCTGATAATTAACAGTGGTGAGGATATTTCATAGACTTGGTAATGTCCATGTTGATGACTGATAATTATTCTTGAATGTTGAACTTCGTTTTTCACTCAAACATCTTAGTTGTAGCTTTTATTATGCTTTTGGAATATGAGTTCTTGACCATTTATTCCTTTTGGTTCATTTTTGTACAGTATACAATCCATAACTACCATTTTCTAGCACTTACAAGCATAGAAATTTACTGAAAGATGTTTATGTATTTAACTTGAGCTCTTAGATATCCAATTAAGCTTATTAACAATTATAGAGCACCAACAGGGCTGCATTATTTGTTTTTCTTACAAAGTTTGGCTTTTGGTTGCACTTTGTCATGTTGAAAACAGCCACAGTGAATGAACTGGAGAAAGAGGAGGGCAGAATCTCCCAGGGAACTTATCAGCATAAAACCAATGACAACTCAAAATCTTTGAAGCTGGTTAGCATTTTGTGGAATATATTCTTCCATTATTATCATATTGTGTCTTTCTCCTTCTGGAAAATAACATTTTTTTAGATAATATCTTGATGTAATGAACAAATGAAATCGTTTGAAATGATGAAATATGACTTGCTGAAAGAAAGAATGGATATAACGGGGTGTTATTGCATCTTTGATGTTCTAAAGAGGCATAAACAAATTTAGATAGAATACTATCATCTTTTCTTGCCTTTTAACACATCTTAAGGGGACTATTATTTTGGTAAACAAGTCTATTGTAGTGATCAATTGGTACAGAATTTTAATTTTTGAGAAATTGACAAATACCATTTCCAAGTTAGACACACGAATAGCAGGCTAAAGTATATTGAAAATACGACTGCTGCATATTTGTCACTTATCTAGAACACATACTAAACACCTACTAAGATATTTGCATTAGAACAAAAATGACAATCATATGATAAGCTTAGCAATAGCCTAGCAAACTGAAGTCTATAAGATAACCTGAATCAGAACAAAAACTGTTGCGGGCCTCTTGGAAAGGAGAGATGTGAGGCAGATTGACGAATGTCTTTCTTGCCTTTGGAACTCATGTTTTTTTTTGGATTGGTTGGGCTGCTTTCCTATAGCTATTTTTGCCTGAGGTGTTCCTAGAAGTTTATTTTTTGAGGCCATAGAAGCAGCACAGGGCCGATTAGTAGCTTTGGAGAAGTTCCCTGACATAGGGTCTCAAGGATTGGATGAAGGGGTATGTCCAAGGTCCTTTGGAGGAAGAATATTTCTTGGAAAGAGGCTTTCTCTTGCTCATTTTTCTTGATCTTGATGTTCATCCTAACATCTGGGAATGAGTTTCTGCCGAGGCAATACTTCTATATCTTGTAGGTGAGATATCAAATAAATGGTGGTTGGTATTTATGGCTGCCCGAGATTCCCAACAATGTGCTAGATAGCCTTTGGATGAGCCATCATTGATTTCTTGAGTGAAGTTTGGAGGCTGACATAATGTTGAACTCTTGTTACCTTTGTACTGTTGGACTCCGCTGTCCAAGTTAGAGAGTTGTTGACAACAGATGGCAGTGGAGAGCTACATGAGATGAATAATAATCTCAATGTGACTGTTTAAGGGGATATTTGTGAGTCAGATTCTGCATTGGAGGAAACTTAAAGTGACAACCGTTACACTTAGTTCTGCAACCAAATTGACTAGCAAAGACAACCAACCAAACACAAGAAAATGACATCCCAAAGATGATTTTCATAGGATTGCATTAATAGGACTGCTGACTTAGAAACTGTCTTATGGTTACCTTTTTTATGTCCTCATTTAGGGTTATCTTGCATTGCTATTGGCTTTGACCTTCTCAGTGGGTGTTTGTCCTGTCTGAGGGGTTATTTGATGTTACAATTGAGTTCAGATGGTCTGGAGGGCTCATCGGATGCTTTTTCATGTATTTCTATCTTCTGATGTGTTCTCTAAGATTCTTGCAGAGTGTTTATTTGTAGCAAGTCACCCGATTCGACTTTGTTTCTCATTATTCATCATGGAGATCACTTGAGTGCAATCAGATTTTGATTTTGATGCTTTGTGGCATTTTCTATACAATGGGTGAATTAATAGCTTTAGTTTAGATATTTTACTAAGGATATTTAATTTTATTAAAATATTTTATCATCTTAGTATTATATCTTGTTGGAACTGAGATGGAAATTTATAAATCATGGATGCTTAAAACAAGGACCCTGCACACCAAAATTAATCATTATTTTAATAAAAAGATATTTTTGGAGCTAAAATGGAGTTTAATATAAAAGAGTTGAATTTTTTAAATTGTGCTTTTCGGTAGTTTGGTAGAAAAAAGTTTGAAAGGCAATTCAGGGGTTCATTTGGCATTATGAAAATTATTGATTTGTCTTTTGTGAAAATCTTGGGGTTTGAACTTGATTGTTTCAGGCTTTCAGCCATTGTTTAAGAATTCGGGCTCAGCAATAACAAGGGAGGCCAAATTATTTTAAGAACTTGGGGCTCGACAAAACTTGGGAAAAACTCGAAAAATATCAAAATTTGATGTACATAATTGTTGAAAAATTCTCTTCAAAAGCACACATCACTAGCTTTGTTGAGCAAATTAGTAGTTTACATTATCTATAAATCAAAATTAGAATTTGGTACAGAGCATTGACCAAAAAATTATTTAATCTCTTAGAGTAATAATGCCACTTCTGCTAGCCATGTCATATGTAGAAGTTGCCTCATCTTAAGAAATTTTCTGCAAGTTGTGTAATAATAATGTCTAAGAAGGCACACTCAAGAGTTACTTGAATTTATTTCCTGATTTCCTGTCACCTCCTCATTGTAATCAAGTTTTACTTTGAAATACTCCAATAACTAATGGAGATTTGGGAGTAGAGACACCAATGAGGTCAAGGGTTGTGCTCCTTGTGGGGTTTTGGGGGCAACTTCTCTAGTGGGTTGGAACAGGGTCATGGGGCAGTGCCCCTTGTGGGGGTTTGGAACCCTTACTGCCAATGAAAATTGTGTTTTATAAGCTACAAGTAAGAAAAAATAAATTAAATGATTTTGGACAAATTTTCAGTATCAAACTTGGGACTTTTTGCATTTAATTGTGATTTTTATAGGAAAAAATTGCAATGAGGTTTTCAAAAACTTATTGAGGGAGCTTTTGGGCAATTCTATTGGCATTTTGGCTCAGGAGTACGTGTAAGTCACACAAAAACTTGTTTAGTTTTTCATTTATTGTTTCGGACTTTTGGACGATGGAAACCTTCTAAAAGTAGATTGGCTATGGTGGTGAGAGATGGTCCTTGGTCAATGTAATGCGATTCAATCAAAGTCTCAACTTGAGCTTCTAGGTTGTAGGTACATGATTTGTGTAGAAGTTATGTTGTGAATGTTTCAGACTTGGGAACACTGTGATGTCCCTTAACAACAGAAATGCAAATAATAAAGGCAAGGGAATAAAGACATACCTTGTCATGTATAGCACCTACATAGTAGTTAGCACACTATTACTTCCAAATCTTAGGAATAGATTCTTAGTACACTCATAATGCATCCTCACATACATGTGCATCCATAAATGCACCTTGTAATATCCCAATAGGATATTCTCCCCAATTTTTGCTCATATAATTTTCATAACATAAACAGATAAATGATGCAATGTAAACTAGCATTATAAACAAGTAAATTCCCATTAAAATGTCTCAGGATAGGTTATTGGATTATACATCCGCAATACAATAACTAGATATCACATTCCAATCTTAAAAACAATCACACAGTCAGATTGGAAAGAAGCAATAAGATGCACTTGTAGTCTCAAATGTGAATTTTGATGTGAATCCACGGTAGAGAATGAATCGGGGCTATGTTCGATCCACCTAGAGAATCCTAAAGGTTTTCGTCCTTAGGCTTCAATAAGAGAAAGCTAGCAACTTCCCAAATTCTCCAAGAGAAACCAAAAAATCAATCTCAAATGCCAGCTTCTTAAAAATGAACAAGACTCCCTCTTTTAATGCTCCACAGTGACCCTTCAACTGCCTTCTATCTTTTTGTCTTATACTTTTGTCAATTTTAACCTCCTCTATAATATTAATTTGACCATTTTATAAGTTTGCATTAAGCTCCCTTAAGCCAAAATTAATATTTTATGAATAGGACTTTGGGATTTCTAATGTCCAAAAAGGGGGCATTACAAGTCTTCCCTCCTCAAGACTGCTTGTACTCAAGCAATCGGTACCAGGATCCCATATAAATCTGCAAGTGGCTCTGTAGCCCATCTTGAAATCATATCCTGTAACACAGTGTCCAACTGAAATTCTTTACCCAATGAAATTCCAGGATCCCAAGTCATTCTATGAAGTATTGCTGTGTCTTTAGGCTGCATGAATCTGATCATTAATGCATCAATTCTCAAATTGTGTAGTACTACAACCGAGTTTCCGTCCTCAGGCTTCAACAAGAGAAAGCTAGCAGCTTCCTAAAGTTCTCCAAGAGAAACTAGAAAATCTATCTCAAATCCCAGCCTCTTGAAAATGAACGACACTGCCTCTTTTAATGCTCCACATTGCACAGTGACTCTTCAACTACCTTTTGTCTTTTCATCATATACTTCTTTTCAACTTTAACCCTCTCTATAATATTAATTAGACCATTTTATAAGTTTGCATTAAGCTCCCTTAAGCTAAAATTAATATTTTATGAATTGGACTTCAGGATTTCTAATGTCCCAAAAAGGGGACATTACACACCCATACATCCATGCATCTACATACCAATATGTATGCATACCCGCATACATACACATATCCACATATATACACTTGCATATACATAGCCACATGCACACATGCTCCTCCATATACATGGTACACGTGCATATACATACATACATACATGCGTGAGTATGCATCCATGCTCATCTACATGACTACATCATGCATCATTTATCTTGGTTGATCTCATATATATATACACACACACATATATATGATGGCATCCATATGGCACCATTGCTACAGAAATTATGACATCTATATGACACCATTGGTGTGTGTTTATATATATATATATATATATATATGTATGTATGTATGTATATGTATATGTATATGTATATGTGTGCATGTGTGTATATATGATGGCATCCATATGGCACCATTGGTATATAAATTATGACACCTATATGACACCATTGGTGTGTGTTTATATATATATGTGTGTGCGCGCGCGCGCGCGCGTGCGCGTCTATATATATATATATGCTTCAGTGATTGATTATCTGATCATTGTAATGTGTATGGATGTATCCATAGTACATACAACGAAATCCTCACGTATCATATTTAGAGATGCAATTGCTAATCCATGATTGAGTGTTACTGCTGATTTATGGATAAAGGAGTGAATCATGATTATTATGATTACTAATTATATTATACAACAACGATGATTATCAGCACTTGATCATTTTATCATCTCATGCGACTAATATTGGATCACATTATACTATCGACTTATGATGACCGATCACATTACCATGATGTTAATTAATCAAGGCAGCAGATAACAATATGGTGTGATGGTTCATCATGCCCATTCAAAGATATATTTATAATCCATGCTGATCAGCAATGGAAGATGTTGATTTGAAGAACAGATAATAACTGGTTTTCTTTGTGGATTTATTGCTCCAATTGAGCAAGCAACCGGTTGCTGACACAACTTCTATAGAGTGCAAGCATCATAGCAGTTACATCAGAGACAACACAATATTGAGCGCGCGCACACACACACACATATAGACGGCATACTGCTTGTGATCATCCCCTTAAACAGCAGCATATAATCCATCAATTATCAGAGACGGATATCACAGCATGTGGGTGAGTCTTATTGACATATCAGAGACAGCCCATAGAATCATCCTAAGGTTTGAACCTTTATTGCAGACATATTCTGTAAATTGTATTCCATTGGTATTGGAATTACCATTGTAAATTAATGCACATTGTTCTTTCCATTTACAGTCATTACATTTTCCATTATCTGCATCATAGTACATTGCATACATTAATAAGTGCCAATGCATAAACATCTCATACTGGTGCATATTGTATAACATTCACTAATTCCATTGATTCATTAGGGGCTCGTTTGGTTTGTGGAATTGTAGAATTTGAGATTTCTACAAATCTCGAATTTGCAAATCTTCAAAACCAGTTTTGAGATTTTAGTAGAACCATTTGGTTCACTTGGAAGATGAGTGGGAAGATACATTTTTATGCATTTGGTTCTTCAAATTGGAATTGTAAGTGTTGAAAATCAGACTTGGTGTCACAATTTATTTCTTTTATTTGACTCTCATACTTATAATTATCTATATAAGATAATAATGTAATGATATGATGACTCTCTGTTCAGTATATTTACTGAAATATAACAGATTTGTATATTCTTCTATCAAGATGAAACTGATAATATTAATAGCAGGTGACTGAACCAATTTAAATAAATGTTATCGCTGATGCAATGTAGAAGACTTGTGTATTTCTGTGTTCCTTGTTATTTCATCAGTGATGGACAGTTTATTAATATCCATCAGGGGAGTCACGTCCCTGATGGGAGTGACTCCTTGGAGGAGTCACTTCCCATCGAGAAGAAGACTCTCTAAGTCACCAATCACCGATGGTAAACACAAATACAAAATGGAGTTTACTTTCCAAGTATGTCGGTCAAAACAGACAATCAATTATATTGAAAATCTGATATGATAGTTTATCATTTTATATACACACACAGACACACACACACACACACACATACATATCTCAAAAAGAACAATATATGATGTTTGAATATATATTTGTTTTCAATATAAATTTGATCCTAAATGAACTAAATCATCAATAGGAAGACAAGTCAACTTTTTGTAGGTTTGGAATGCTCAACAGACTAGAAGAGATGGAGCTATTCAGCTCACAGTTGCAAGCCTCCACAATGATCTGCCCCCAATACATGACGACATTGGGCAATCAAAACAATTTGCTACCCTAACAACCCGATTTGCACAACACGTCAAACAAAGGGCTCGGTCCAGCAAAATTGGTGCAGGACATCAATAGATCTTCATCGTGCGATTCACCCACATCTGACATGCCCAGCTTGGTGGTAAAGCATTCACAAGTGTGGTATTATTGGGAGATTACGCAGATCCAATCCACGGTGGATGACATTGCTTGGAGACATATCCTTTGTAGCCCGAGCCCAATAGTCAATGGTGACCAGCAGTCATGATCAAGTAGAAAGGCAGGCTCAATCTCTCATGTTGGTTGGGCAGGGTGTTCAAGGTTTGAACCTCATTAGCATCTCTTGTGTGGAAAAAAATTCCTATACAGAGCAGGGAACATTTCCGCGTTATTTCGTTTAGGCAAAGGAAAATCAATAACTGGAAGATCCTCAATTTGAACTGCTCAGGTCAGTCTTTCAGGTCACCATTGACTATTGGATATCCTTCTAATTGTTTTGAGGCAAGCCCATCACCGAGCATAAGCTTAAGTTGTTGATCACATAAGCCCAAGTTGGGATTAGCCCCCAAATCATCATCAACACATTTCAAATCGCAGAGTGAACATTCTGCAGGTCCGGTCAACATCAAGATCGACATTTGCATAGGTTCCATCTTCACAATTGAAGACAATAGAACACATTCAAAGCCTGGAGTTGCAGGTGGACTCCAAAAAACAGTCCAATCTAAGTTTTTAACACTCCTCAAAAAAGTGTAACCATGTAGAAAAGACGTGGACATTGCTGGGAATTTGGTGTAAATGTTGATAAATATTATTTATCTTTACTGGATGCAGTTTGAGAGCTACTGTTGAGTAGAAGTCTGTCTCAGATTCTGGTTTGGGATTTGTGAAACTGGGCATTAAGCTTTTGAGTAGATTTTGGTCAGACTGCAGGGGCATCATAACTTATCTATTTCTGCTGTTTGGGGGTTGTATCAACTGGGAAAGAACAAGCGTATGAGTAAGCTGATCCTTGGTGAGAGAAAGTGAAACAACTTCAGAATAGATTTGGTGAATGTTAGAGTTTATGGTTCTCAATTTTATTCCAGCTGTCCCAAGGAAGATTGTAACTGCTTTAAAGGAAACAATAATTAAGGGTCCAGAAGCTTCTGAAATTAATTGCTCTTATTGTTATAAACTTTTATTTAGGTTAACTGTTTTAATGTAATGTCCCTATTGTTAGGCCCTCTTGTTGTGCTAGTGCTGGTCTGTAGGTTGGTACCCACATGTCAGGGGTGTATTTTGATGCTGCAACTGTGTTCAGATGGTTTAGTGGAGATGAATGAAATATCCCGGATATTTGCTCCAGTTTTCTCCAAATTTTCCACAGGAACTGCAACAACAATTTGCATGCAACAACTAATTTCTATTCATCCAGTGACTATTTTGAAAAGCGTATAACTTCAGGCTGAAATAGAGATATGAATACTGCCATTAAAATATATAAATCATTACAACCTTATTTTTAGAACAGATATGAAATACCTCTATTATTGCAAGAATTGTCTTTTGATGTATACTTGACAAAATTTACTCAGTTGTGAACTTCATCGTGAATCCACTTTCAAAGTTGAATTGGGTTTCCATCCAATCCATAGAGAAACCCAGAGGTGTTTGTTCTTAGGTTTTAAAAAATGAAAGCCAAAGCTTCTTAGAATTCTCCAAGAGAAATTAATAATCAAGCATAAACCAAGAATTGTGAGAATGAGCCTCTCAATGTACTTTTGTAGCACATGCCTATGACTAATCATTTTCCTTCTGCTTTTCTCTTCATATTCCTTTTCTTTGTCTCTTCATTTTCCCTTTTTAAATTAAAATGATTTTATTATTTAATTTTTCACTAGGCCTTATAAAAGTAATTTAAAACTTTATTAATTAATACAACCAAGTTGTCATTTATTTAACAACTTGAAACTTTATTGTTTAATTGAATTCTAATGTCCCAAAAAAGGGAACATTACAATCCTCCCTTCTCGTAGATTGCTTGCCCTCAAGCAATCTGTACCTATATGTTGAAACCGAATGACCAGATTCTATATCAACCTCAAGAATCTTGGTTTGGCAATCCATTGTGCTACTATGATATAAACATCAACATGCTCGAAATGGTGAAACCATTCATCAAAATCCCATCAAAGTAAAGCACGAAACATTCCAATGCCAGGATCGCAAATTATTATGCTATTACAACTGTCAAATATGAGGAGATAGTAGTATCTCAAGGAGCTATCGACACTGAACAATTGGCTAACTGCAAATGATCTCCCATGTATGTACATAACACTCATGATAGGCACACAATAAAATATATCAGCCTATCCCAAGCTACTGGTGTAAGAATCAGCCTTCCTAAAGGCTGAGGTCAACACCAACGGCACATAGGAACTACTACAACAATAATCAATCTGAAATGTCACTGAATATATAGGAATCATGAGTAAAGAAGTAGCTGAAAATCCATGTCCTATGATCAAACCATTTTACCATCAATCTCAACCAAGAACTACTTAGTTGTTGAACAACATAATCCATCCAACTCGTCTGTAGACTGGAATTCGAATTCATATGTAAAATGATCAAAAAGTGGGCAGCAATACTAACTATAGAAATCGATCCATTGCTCCAATCTTGTTACCGAAACTCCACTAGAATTTGCACCTGGGTCCCAAATTGTGCAAGCAATTCCATTCTCATCACTAGTCATCAATAACTTCCTCAACCAACACAAAGTGTCGATTATCAAATGCCCAGTCAGCATCCACCTCAAACGAAGAATTGTCAACCAATTGAATTTCATCCAATTAATACTGAAGTTGTGGTTGGTCCAAAGATTTATCACTTGATCTTTCGGGACAGTAATCCAAATCACAAGTCTGTTGTATTCTGTCAAGTTCCATAATTGTTATCCTGCTTCGTGAAATGATGGGTGGCAACAATCTGATTTTTTGCTTCTTGAAGAGTCATCCACGTATTCTCCAATGTCTCGTGTATCATTAAACTCCATGGTAAGCCTATTGATCTCATCCTCCTTTTCCTTCAATTTATTAGCATATACTTCAACAACCTTAAAGATATGATATCCATCTGAAAGTAAACACAAATAATCAGATTTCATTGACTTGGGGGCTACTTTGACTGTGGCAAGTCAGCAAATTAAGAATCTCCCTCAATGCTCCTTTGCCTCTTTTCCAGCTGAGTCTTCTAGTAGAGTTTTTCAATGATCTTGTGAGTGCTATCATAATGAACTAAGGCTGCAACAATCATTTTATCAGTAACCTTCAGTTGATTTTTCAAAGTATGTTTCTCAACACCATCATCTTGAAATGCATTTGCTGATTGGTCATCCAAAAGACCATCATCCATCAGTAAACTGCTGCTATCAAGAGCACATTATTCATCGTACCTGTCAATGTTATCATAAGCCTCAAAACGTTTGCTTGATTGATCTGCATGCAAAGTTAAGGCTGCTGTCATATCATTATTTTAAAACAATTTTTCATAATATGAAGATTCATTTTCTTCCTTGGAAACATCTTGAGGCTCCAACATGCTTTCTCCTTGAATAAAACCGTCCTCATCAAAATATTTGTCAATAACTTTGTCTAAGTCACTAATTAAGAGGGTTGTATATCCCTTACCTATAACCAAGGCTGAATCTATGCCGTCACAATCATTTGTGTTATTTTGTTGGAACCAAATTGTGGGATTTCTATCTTCTTTAACATTTGTCCAAACTCTTTGACTTCCTTACTGTCCCCACAAATATGATCAGGTGTCAAAGTTTCTTGTCATGTAAAATAAATCTGCTCCCTTTTCATTTGGTTCTTACTCTTTTTGGAAGACGCTGCAACTTGTAAGTGCATTGTGATTAATTCGTCTCCAGTCATCTGTATCTTGAATCCTTCAATCTTCTACTCAATTAGCTCTTTTGAGAACTCATAAGTCATAGGTGATATATTATGCTTCTTTCTCCAAATAGCCATCAAATCTGATTGTAACTGCTTCTAGGTATTATCATCCTCTGCTAGGGCATGCCTTTGTTTCTACATTTTTGTGCATTCTGCAAACCAAAATTTGTTTGCAGGGATGCCTCTGCTAGGGCATCAAAATGATTTGTACATAGGAGAGGAACACAGTTGTAAGATCACTGATTTTGCAAGATTCGCAGGGCAGAAAGCCATTTTGTATTTCTATTATGTTATTATTGTAAAAGCAATAATAATTTAGGAACCTAATTGAACAAATTGTTGATAAGGAGAAAATTGCAAAAAAAATTGGGTAAAAGTTAGCATGGGACACCACAGCTTTCTTTTGGTTGTCAAATTCTGTCAGTTTTTTGGTTAATTTCTTTTGGTTGCACAAATGGATATTGTTCAACATTGAAATTCTTGTTCTTCTCTACTTGGCCTTTTTGGTCTCTGAGATATCCCGTTCAGCGAATTGTAATTAAACTTTTCTTGTTCCTTTCGTGAAAGGGTTTCTGTAACTAATCTTCCAACTATCTTGTTTTATTAATACAACATTTTCTCTTTACAAAAACACAAATTTTCTGCCAGCCATACTTTATATCCGCTGCTGCAGCTTCATGTTCATTGAACTGTGTTGAACTATACCACTAAATTGGCAACATATGAAGTCAATATTATCTCAGGATTGCCAGTCATAAAAAAAATCTTAATCAAGAAGAGTGGTACAGATAGAAAGCAAATCCTTCACATCTGTTTTTTGCGTAGTAACGATTAACTTATCAAGGCAACTGTGGGCTTCTTAAAAAAATTAAGTCTTTTGATAAATAAGCAGAGAAAACAGAATTGGATCATAAAGAATTATAAATGCTTGCTCTGAGAGGCTGAGAAAATATTTCTCACAATAAGCAGGTGTCGAAATTGGACTTGATTTTTTGCTTCAGTATTTTCACCATAGAGACATTAATATTATTATAATATTATTGGACTTTGGTTACACTGCATTCCATAAAGTTGTTTATTGTAATAGAATTAATTCTATTGCCACGTGTTGAGAAAAACACATATTATGCCTCTTTTTTTAAAACCTTTTACATGGACAGGTGTTTCAGAACATTGCCAGTTTTTTTTTGGGTTATGAGAAACCATTCTTAAGAATAATTATATTTTTCTAGATTTTGGACACATGCAATGCCTTTTCTTTCTTGCTAGTCTCAATTTAGATTTTGGCTTGATGCACAATTAGATATCTTGATTTAGAACTCAGGGACTTCAGCTTATGATTCTAAATTTTAGTGATATTACATTACACATACAACTTATCTAAGCTACAAATTCAGCATACTCTTTTACTTTTAACTACATTGTATTTGTCGGGGGGCTTGGAACTGCAGGGCTCACTTGTAGGGTTCTCTATTTTGCTTATACCTGGTAATGTTATTTTTTTTACTCAGGAAAGCAATTGTGAAATGAAAGCTAAGCAAACAAAGGGTATAACAAAGCCCGGGAAGGAGTTAATTGATTTACATCAGAAATATCTGCAAGTTCTTGCAGAGAGAGACACCGGTAAGTTCTACATTGATTGTAGTACTTGAGTTATTTATCAGTTGTTTGACCATCATCTTTCAAGTTTTGGTTGCACATATATAATGATTGTGCATTTTTTTTTTTTGGAAAATGCCATGCATTTAGTTTGTTTGATAAGTTGAGGGTTCTGTAAGGTGCCTTCCTAGAGAACAAATGGAAACATAGAAAAGAATGAGTGTACCAACGTCTGGAATGAAACATAGACTAACTAGACAATATAAATTGGAGATTGAAAACAGGAAAATGTCCCACACGCTCCAAAGAGGGCCAACCCGACTTCTAATGGATCTTAGCACCATTTATGAAGATTTGGAAGAAACTCGCATCCAAAAGTAAGGAGCTGAAGGTGAAATAGATTCCATCCTTCTAAGTAGGGTCCAAGTCTAGTAAAAGGAGAACCTCCATGCAAGGGAGAACTGAAGATTTTTTGGTCAGCATGGTAGCATGAACCAACAAAGAAAGATTCTTCACTAGCAAAGGAGAATAAGAAACAATAAGAGGAGCCCTCAAAGGAGGAAATCCAAACTTCTCTAAGTGAGCAGGTTTTGGAGAAGCCCCAGCTTGGCAACAACCAAAACAATTTGATGGTGAGATTCAACATCTTTCCACCATAAGATAGGATTGAACCTAGCCAAAACTATATGTTATGCATCTAAACTATAATCCTTGCAATCCAATGGTTGCTGTGAAACATAATCTCCAACTTTAAGACCAATGTGCAAAAACAAACCCTTGAAATACTAATTTTGTGATATTGCCATCAAGATTCAACTGTGTAGTTTTTTGAGTCAAACTCATTGATCCATGCTTCATGTGTTCCTCAAGAAAACCACGTGGTTAAGTGACAAGCCCACTTTGCTTGAAAACCCTGTTTGCAAAACCTTCAACAAGTGCTTTGCCTTATGAACCATTCATTAGAAAGCCCCTTAAGTTCATCAATTGATAAGTAGGAGATATTTTCCATAGCAAGTCAAATTGTGATATTACTGTCGGGATTCAATTGAGTAGTGTTTTGAGTCAAACTCATTAACCTAGCTTTCATGAGTAGTGGTTCACAAGAACCCATATCCCACAAGAATGAATGGAATGATCAACACTTATTGCATCTAGGTGATGCTCACAAAGGTGAAGCACCAAGACTTCTTGTGAGGTCACCCATCCCAATACTACTCTAGCTCGAGCGGGCTTAACTACGAAGTTTATCTCCATGGTTAAGCCCACTCTCCTAGCAACCCCATTTGCAAACCTATGGCAAGTGTTGTGCCTTATGAACCATTCATTAGAGAACCTCTTAAGCTCATCAATTGATATGTAGGAGATATTTTCCACAACAAGCCAAATACTGATATTGCTATTAGGATTCAACAATGTAGTCTTTTGAGTCAAACTCATTAACCATGTTTCATGAGTAGTGGTTCACAAAAACCCCTCTCTCATGAGAATGCATGGAACGCTTGGCACTCATTCCATCTAGGTGATGCTCACAGCATGAAGCTTAGCACTCATTGCATCTAGGTGATGCTCATAGGGGTGAAGCATCGAGGCTTCTTGGGTGGTCACCAATCACAATAGTACTCCATCTTGAGCGCTCTAAACTACAAAGTTTCTTCTATGGTAAAGCCACTCTACTTGCAACCCCATTCATAAAACCTTCAACTAGTGTTGTGCCTTATTAATACTGTGGAAAATATCTCCTACTTATCACTACTTACATCAACAAATAAAAGATCAAAATTGGGATGCATGTGAGAAGCAATTTTGGGTGAAATAGAAATGAGTTGCATAAATTATCTTAGTTGCTCATATAGGTATGAGTACGAGAACCCTGTACGAGGGTATGGGCAAAATTTCTTTGCCTTGGGGTAGTGTTGTGAAGTTTTCAACCATCGCCCCATTGTAAATGGGGACCCCTCTTTTCACCTTGACTGTAGGTTTTAGTGGTCTTTACGGTCTTGGATGGTAACTTTTTTGGTCTCCCAACTTTAGCAAGAATTTGACAATGTTAGGGGAAGAAGTTGGAAGTTTGGATGACATGGGTTTGGGTGGTTCTCAGTGCCATGAATTATGTCAGGTTACATGTAATTAGAGGATTTTCGCCATGGGAACTCCTCTGGATTTCAAAATTCCACGAAGCAAGAGGTCCTCGATCTTTATGGAATTGAAGTGATAGATGAAGAAGGGCAAGCATTGAGCAATAAAATAGTGAAGTGAGGGGTGTGAAACATTTTTTGATAGGTTGTAACTGCAAAGATCCTTGGCTAAAATCCTCAAATCATAGGATTCTCACACATGAAATCCTCAAAACTCCAAATTTCTGCCCCCGCCCATTATAATTCATTTCTTTATTAAGTCAAAAATCTCGTATGGGTTATGAAACAATTTCGAAGTTAAAGGGAAGGAGTAGAATGAATTAAGTCAAAAGGAGCCTAGAAAAGATTGTGGAATTCTTGAGATCTCACGATTTCCACCCATTAATTCCTCAAAACCCAAAATGTCCACCCTCCATGTGATGGCTAAAATCAGATTGAGGTGAACAATCAAGGGGGATGCGAGAGAAGACAATGGAAAAGGATGATTAAGAGATGATGATAGAGCAAGTTTTTGGCTAAAGGTGTTATGGTAGTGAGGCCCAAGATGGCGGGAAATCCTCAAATCGAGATTTCCAGCTGTAAAAAATATTTTTATCTTGAAATATCTGTCCCCTTCAGAGGATCAAAATTAGAGTTAAGTTGCTGACCATGGATTCTCGCACATGAAATCCTCAAAACTCCAAATTTCTGCCCCTGCCCATTATAATTCATTTCTTTAAAAAGTCAAATGTCTCATATGGGTTATCAAACAATTTTGAAGTTAAAGGGTAGGAGTAGAATGAATCAAGTCAAAAGGAGCCTAGAAAAGATTGTGGAATTCCTGAGATCTCAGGATTTCCACCCACAAATTCCTCATAACCCAAACCATCCACGCTCCATGTGATGGCTAAAATCAGATTGAGATGAACAATCAAGGGGGATGCAAGAGAAGACAATGGAAAAGGATGATTAAGAGATATTGATGGAGCAAGTTTTTGGCAAAAGGTGTTATGGCAGTGAGGCCCAAGATGGTGGAAATCCTCAAATCGAGATTTCCACCATTAAAAATCTTTTTATCTTGAAATATTTGTCCCCTTTAGAGGATCAACATTAGAGTTAAGTTGCCGACCATGGATTGCAGTGTGTGAATGAAGTAGAAATCTGCCAAGTAGTGTTAAATAAACAAATTTTCTGAGTTGCAAAACAAATGAGATGAAACCTATGCTGGGGGAAATCCTCTGTTTAGAGGATTTCTGCCCTTAAAAAATCCTCTAAGCATGAAAATTCTGCCCACGTGTAAAGAATTCTTCACCAAGTTTGGATGGTCATCATGGGATATAAAACAAAGTAAGGGCTGAAAGGGGGTGCAAAATCTAAATTAAGAAAAAATCCAGCTAAAGAGCCTAACTCAATCTTGGTGGAAATTTATCTTACTAAGGAATTTCTGCCCATTATCCTCCCATAAAGAGTTGACTTTAATTTGAAATCCAGGCTCTTCCTTTCAATGTCAGGCTCTTTAAGTTGACTTTAACTATCCAACAATTTCTTCATAATTTTTACTTGCTTCATCTCTTCTATTTCATTTCTTTTCATTTTTCTTATTGTTTTGACGTAATTCTGATGCTTTACTTTCTTGGTCAAACTTAGTCAAACTGGAGCATATCTTAACTGCTTGGTGGTCAACCGTTGTTCTTAATCTCTTATCTGTCATCATGGACTTTATCTTATCTTAATTTGATCATATCTAGATCATTTATGCATCTCCTCTACCTCATTTCAATTTCGATCCTAAGGGGACAAGAATACTCTATCATCGCTTTTCATTGCTGCAAATTGATTTTGCTATATGTATTTCTTAAGAACATATGCTTGACCTTTACATTTGTTCTTGATCTATCTATCTTTCTTAGGAGCATATGCTTAACCTTTCCATTTGCTCTTGATCTAGCTATCTCTCTAGGGCATATGTTTTTTCTTTGGATCTGTATCTCCTAATGTTTGGTCCCGCTACTTATCAATTGGGCATTTAGGATCAGCTATTTCTTTGTGCTTCATTCTTCGGAGTTAGATTTCTCTATCAACTTGGCTTCTTCATGCTTTGACTTAACTTGTTCCAAGATTGATCACCCATTAGTCAAAGAGGGAAAAATGTAATCACTCTAAAATGGTCATCTAGACCATGCGCCCCCTTTCTAGAATTTTTCCTTAATTTATCCATTGCTTATTCTTGATCAAATCATCGCTTTGCTATTTATTGGACTTTAACCGATGGCTTGACCACTTTATTCTAAGTCTTTTATTTAATTAGAACATGTCCCCCATGAAAAATATTCCTATTTTGAAAAGAAAAATAAAAGGCATTTTATCTCACATGAGGTGCACAATTTCCAAGGTGGGTGGAATCTTCATTCTTCTCCACACATCTTTTGCCTCTTAAACACCACTGTTGATCTTGCTTGCTTAAGATACTTGTGCACATAGATCAAGGCTCATTCTCCACCCTTGATTTTGCCTCTTAATCTCTACTGTCCATTTTCATTTAAAAGAAGGCTCTCTCCTCACTCTCTTATATCATTCTAGTTTATGCTAACATTATGCTGTAGGTTTTCTTATAGCTTTTTGGAGCACTTGGAGAAAGAGGAGCATTCTTGCATTCTTAACTTAGGCTTTATTCTACTTACATCTTGGTATACTTCATAGCTTAGTTTTCTTTATGCTCTAGCTTAGATCACATAGCTTTACTAGGTGGTTCTTGTAACTCCTTTTTAGCTTGCATCTTGAATTGCATTCGTTATTGATTCTTGGATATTGACATTCTTGCCTCTACTCTTTGAATCTTTTGTTCTATGGTGCACCTTGCAAGGGTTTCTTTAAGCTAGGTTCATTTGAGAGCCAAAATCTTATAACACATGATTGTTATAGATAGGAAGCTATAAGCTGCTCCTTGAGACTCCCTCTTCCATGGGTTCCCTCAAGTGTAATGGTTTATATAAGTGTGCCCTATTTTTGGTATACAAATACCATCCCTACAACCACGGTAAAAACCACAAAGGAATAATCACAAGATTACACTGTAATTGATACAATGAATACTCTGCTTAATGCAATTTGATGACAGGTAATGTGCAAACTTGTGATGAGCCAGATCAACAAGAACAACAGAGTCCTAAAAAAATTGGTTCGTGCAAAAAGAATCATTACAACCTATTCTTTTAACATGGCCACATGATAGTACAAAGACTTTAGTACCTAGTACTGAGAGTGTGGACTCTAGTTTACAAATTCAATGGCAAAATGTAGTACAGGAGATTACGATAGTAAAAGATACATCAGTGTAAACTAAGGCACAAGCTGCGGACAAGGAATAGAAGATACAAAATGTGTCAATGAAAAAAGACCAAGTGTGAGTACACCCATTGGATGAGCAGAAAGCAGAAAAAACTAGTCAAGACCCTCAAACGCAATTGGAAATACCTACCAAAGAGGTTGGTCAGACTAGTCCTACCATCTCTCAATCACCATTTGAGAGTTTATTGGCTAACATGAAGATGACAAAGGATCTGAACATAGAGAAATTATGTCAAGTTACATTATTTTCAATGAGAAAAATTGCAGAGAAAACCATTAAACGGAGAAAGATTACACAAAGTGCCCTAGAAAAGGTAACTTATAAGCTCCAGAGCTCTTTACTTATACAAATTAAAGAGAAAAAATTGGAGAAAGAAGCAAGGAAAGTGATGGATGCTTTTCACAAACATTTTGCTACACTTGAGGATGCAACAACTCTAAAAGCTAAAGTAGAACGTGATGCAAATCTATTTAGCACAATATATAGAAATATAAAAAATGATCTAACAATGTTAGATATTTGCATTAAGGAGTTAAGGATGTGTACATATGAGGGAAAAGATTTGTTTGGAAAATGTGCCTTAGCACTTAAATTTACTTAAGATATCTCCGCAGCAATAAAGAATAAGCAAGATAAATTCGAGAAGATGGTGAATGAGCTAAAAAATCCATAGACAAAGATCATAGAAATGGGTCACTGCATCAGTCAAATTTATGATGAGTTAAGGTTACTTGAGCTGGACAGAGAAAGAATCTTGAAGAGATTCTCTTTACTGAGAGAGCACATAACTCTAAAGCTTGATATTATTCAGAGGCAATTGGACACATGTCTAGAGGCAAAGAAATCATATGACAAGTTTTCTATCCAGATATCAATGTAGTAGAAGTGGCAGCCTATGGATTATGTGCATTGTCCAGCGTAGCAGACATAGTGAAAGACTCTTGGGACAAAGAGTTTGATAGTCTAAAGAACTTTGGTGATTGCATGACACTTCTTAGTACACCTACAACATAATGACTCCAAGGTAAAACCACAATTTTGACCTAGATATACATTTTTGACTCACCTTCGTTATTGATGTCAAAGGGGGAGAGTAATAGTGTGAAAAAATTGTAAATACTATATGTAGTGTAAAGGGACATATAAGTTAGAGCATAGTCTAAAGGGGAGTACATTATATATATGTAGAAGATGACAAGACATATAGAGATGATTTACAAATTTTGAATTTTGATGGCCATGTGAAATACTTCACAGATTTTGTAGTTTTGAAATTTGACACTTAACCAAATTTTCCCATACGTTGCTATCAATTCGAAAGGGAGAGATTGTTGGAAATTTGGCTAAGGTGGTGTACTAAGGTTGTTATTTATGGAAACATATAGCCTATTTTGAGATGGCAAAATAAAAGGATGAGTTTGAAGTATTGAAACTCATAAAATTGTCTAAGTATGGTAAAGGAAAAAAAGTGTACATGCAACTTATGTTTACAACAGTGCACTGAAGGGACTTGAGAATAATCTCTCTTACAGGAAGGTAGTACAAACTACATATGACATGTGGGTAAAAGCGCTAAAGAATTTTCTATGTACAAAAGAAGTTATGGCAGATTTACTAAGTATAGTTTGATAGGACAAAACACTGGAAACTTTGGTATATTGACTTTTTTGGTTAAGGAGTTGTTTTGGTTTACCAAAAAAATTACTTGAAAATGTTGGGATGACATTGTTTATGTTAAACCACGTGTGGAAAAATATTATTTCATATATTTAGCAAAGTATCAAGTAGTAAGACCGACAGGATGAAAAGCTTTGGTATAAAGGCATAACACTTTGCTAAGTGAAGTGTGGCATTGTAACATAATGATATAATGTTTGCATGTGCACTTTATGTGATTTGTACGGATGAGAATTTGATGCTAGTACAAAGCAGTACAATTGTATGATCAATTTTGAAGCAAGAACTACAAATTTAGATCAGATATTGAAGATATCAGCACTATATAAAGTTTTGTATCCATCTCTATTGATAGCGTTGTAAAGTCGTATATGCATGTTTGAGCAGTGGGCTCTTCTTGCACTCTTTTGTATTGTAATAACAACTCCAAATAGGTTTGAGGCTTCTAAAAAGGTCTAGTACTCTAACAAGGAAAAATACACTACATGGATGTAAAGGACTCCTAACAAGGTCAGTATCTTTCACAAGATACTTTTGATTAGTGGATCATTTTGTGAGTGTCACTCCCACCAGGATTTTCCCTTGGCTAGGGTTTCTCTAGCTATTAAATAGTGGTGTTATGAGTTGTACTGTTTTATAGTTATGTTTTTTTTTTTTAAAGTTTGATCATTAATGCAAGTTTAAAGATTGTTAATAATATCCATAGTTGGGCAAAACTGTGTGGAAAATTGATTCAAGCCCTCCGGTCGCCCACTCCCCCCCCTCCCCCCCAAGTATACCCCATTTCTAATAACAAACTATTATCTCAAGGAACACAATAGGCTTGGAGATAGAATCAAAGCTAAAAGGGATGAGATGAAACTTATAATTTCTATTCCTATGGATGATTTAAATAAAAATTATAGAACTACACAAAAAAAATCATGAATATTAGGACGAACATGTGAATGATATGGATCGCCTTGACAAGGAAAATAAAGAGGATCTCATAAATATTATACATAGTGCTTATAGTTTTCTGGTTCCTTTGGTAAAATGTAAAGACATGCTTGCACAAGAACTCCCTTGGACATCTAAGGATATTGATGATAAAGTGCACATAGTGGACAAGATGAAGTTCATCATGAACATTGTAATGCCTTACCAAGGAACCCGAAAGGATAAGTCTAAATGTTACTAAGTTTGGTGAGTAATTTTTTAAAAACGTCTTTGCCTTATTAATTATACTTAATAATAGATGTAAGAGTCCTAATAGGTTCCCTAATGTCATCTTTAAACAACATTATTTAATTTTATTTCTAAAATTTTATTCTTGCTATTTAAGTTAATCCTTCTATTAGTGTTATGTCTACTTACAATTTGATACATTATCCATCCTAATATCCATTTACAAATTAGGAACAAATGTACTAGTCCTTACAATTAAATGTATGTACTTAACATGCAATAAAGATAATTGCAATAGATTTATAAAGAGTGTCAAGCAAATCATAAATTGTTCATTTGATAACATTATAAAGAGTACACGGTTCTTTATTTCATCATACATTCATCTAATAGAAGGAAATTCACAATGTCATGGCATCATTATAACATCATTTATCCTTTGAAATAATAGAATATGCTCACATTTCCCTTTATTTTTCGTAGAGATACTCGTTTACCCTTTTACCCTTTTACATAGCTTTTCGTTTCATGATATATATACATAAGAGCTTTTACTTTCTTCAAGAGTTTACATTACAATATTACATAAATTTCTTCCAAGGAAATGCAACATATAGACTTAAAGAAATAATCTTCAATTGCTACTCAACAAGGATCCATATAAAGCCGTTCATAAAAGCTCAAATAGTACCTCAAAATATTTTTCCACCCAACCATGTGGAGCCATAAATGGTCCAGACCCTTGAGATAAGAGATGAGACCATGATCCACATAGCCTCTAAGGTAGTCTAAGGCTTATACCCCAAAATCAAAGTGCAAGGGTAACATAAAGCCACACAAAGCATAATGCCCAAAATGAAATCACAAAGCAAATGGACAACCAAAGGCAAAAACATGTGTGAGAGGTTTGACCACAACTTGGTGAGTGTCATCATATCTTCCTATATGTTGGGATCCACCCCTTGGGCTTAAGATTGACCTGCTACACAAAACTTCTTTTCCCTGAGTATTCTAACTAGAATAGGAATGCAGTCTAGTAGTGTTGAGATCAACCCTCTGAGCTAGGGACTTATAAGATATGCAACATGTCCCTACTCCCAGTACTCCAACAAAACTTTCATATTTATCTTATTTAGTGCGAAGCCCCAAAACCCCCACAAGCCATTAGTTTATTAGTGTTATCACTTTTTAACCAACTCATATATAGAGCTAGCCTGCACAGGGCTCTGGTCTTTAACACATAGGATCCCCTGCCAGCCATTTCTGGTCCCCAACACCTATGGTGAGCCACTCACCTAGGGTATCTACCCTACTAACAAATCCAAAACCAAAATCATAGAAGAGTTTAGGGAAAAATATACCTAGGCTCCCATATACCTAGTCCCAAACCCTAATTCGTACCTCAAGCATAATCACATGAACGTCATTGAATCACAAAGATATAAACAACCTCCTTTTATAAGGAACCACAAAATCCAAAAGCCTCTGGTGAGCCAAAACAAACCTCGTTAGGAATCCAATTCAACCATTGACAAGAAAACTGGTTTAAGAAACATCTCTAGGGTCCCATACCCTTGGGTGAATCCACTAAGCCCTAATTCACTGCATAAGCAATAAGATATAACAAGCATGTAGAAAACACTTTACAAGAATGAATATCACATGTCTAGAAGTATTTGCCTCAGAAATAGATACAAGGTCACAAGACATGAAAAGGACAAGCTGAAATGATGATTCCTAAATTCTGGCTAAATCTGAAATTTTCTTAAAAATTCAAAGTCTAAAATCTTTATTTTAACTCCTACGAGCCTGAAACCTATCTCAAAAGGTGTAGGATTTATAAAATAACTCAAAGTATAAGTGGCAAATTATGTCACTTATACTTAAATGTTCATTGTATGTTATATCCTATTGCTAAAAACTGACTCTAGAGGTGTAATTTGCAAAGTTTCGTTGTTGTTGCACATCAATTTCTTATTCCTATGCATTTTTTTAACAAAGCTGCACTTTTATTCCTTCTTCCTATGCATTCATTTGATATACTTGTGCATTTGTTATGCAAAACTGCGTATTTGTTATCTTTACCAGATCTGTACATCTATTAAGTAGATCTACTATTTGTTCATTATAGTTGCGCTTTTGTTATCAACGGTTTCGCTTATGTTTCTTATAGCTACACATTTATTTCCTAATGTAGCACTTTTGTTTTTCTTACATTGGGCTTTTGTTCAAGGCGATAGACAGATTGTGAACGTGCAAAACTGCACATATGTGCAGTATTCCTGTGCATTAATTCCAGAAGACTGAAAAATATAAGGAATTCTTTGAATTGAACTTCCAGATTCGGTTTGGATAGGAGTGATTCCAAACATATTTCTGGGCTAAAACTTAGGTAGGAACCCTCTACCAAAACCCATTCTCAAGGGAGTTCCCATTAAAGCAAACAATCCCATAACCAAAAATGCATGCCAAAATTTACAATGATATATTCAAGAGATACATCACAACACACAGAGAAATTAAACACTCTTATTCATTCAACCATCAAGAAACGAATGTATAGATCTTCCATTATTATTTTATGTGTGTATGTGTGTGTGTGTGTGTGTGTGTCTATGAGAGAGAGAGAGAGAGAGAGAGAGAGAGAGAGAGAGAGAGAGAGAGAGAGAGAGAGAGAGAGAGGCCTACTTGGTTTCCTTGAAAGGGTTGTCGGTGATCTCTCTAGGTAATTCCTGTAGACACCTAAATTTGATTACACCGCTTTAGTAATCCTATTTAGTTATCTGTAAAGGCATCATTAATTAAATTTTTATTTAATTAATCCTTTGCCATCCCTAGTTGATTAATTTAATTAATCATCTATAGTCCTAATTGATAAATCAAATAACCTATTATTTATCAATTAAATCCTATTCTTCTATCTAATTCCAAAAATCCCCATTTATTAAATAAATCTATTTGATAAATAAAATCCTCAAATCCAAAAACCCCTAACTTATCCCTAATCCTCCATTTAGCCTAATCCACCCCATCCACCCATACTAACCAAGCTTAGCCACTAACTCACCCAACCTCATTAATGCCATCCACTTGCACATCTCTAACATCCCTAATCTAATCCTAAACCCAAGCTTAATCCACCCCCTAATGTTGTCACATTCTTTAAACAAGTTTAAGACTTTCCTAATCCAAACCAAAGTCTCCCCTCAAAAATCCCAACCACCAAGTCATGAGTGCTCTTACAAACCATAAAAGACTCTTACAAGCCCACTCATGACTCTTACATCCATCTTCCACACTCTTCCCTCTTCCACACTCATTCCTCTTACATGTCTCTTACATACTCAACCCCACTCATCATGCCTTTAACCAACCCTTTACCCTACCCTCTCACACTCATCCTCCTTGTGACAAGTGTCACCTTCCCATTGGTGCTAAACAAGCACAATCCATGTGCTCCCCTTTGAGTGCATCTTAGCCCTCCTTAACCATCTCCCCATCCTTGCATCTAAGCCCTTCATCCCTCTACCCCTTGGCCTATAAATTGAATCCCATCCCAAGCCATTTCATCACAATCTTGGAGCTAAAGTTATAATGCCCTTTTGAGAGCCAAAAGCCATCAACCATACCCTTATGATGCCAAATTGAGAGCTCACAAAGCTACCAATTTGCCATTTTTCATCTCCATTGAAGCTAGTTTTTGGGAACCTTGAGCATACATCCCAATCTTTAGACCCATCTACCAAGCAAGGAGCTAAATCCCATTGGGAGAGTCCATTCATTTGGCTCACATTTCCAATTGGTGTTTCCTCTTTAGTCTCTCATTTATGTTATGGTTTATATGCTAGTTAATGCTTTTGTTTTTGAATAGATTAGTATTACTTGCTAACATATTTCTCATATACAATTCCAAGCTTCCTTGTCTCTTGCAACAATCACTCCTATGGATGAAGCTTCTCTGCTTCTCATTCCTCCAAGATTCCTTTGTGCAAGTTTCCTTCCTAATTTCTATCTATAGTTTTTGCCTTCAACTTTTTCTATAGTTTTTTTTCCAATTATTTTCTTAATGTTTTTCTCCTTGGGAAAACCCCATATTTATAGGGGACCATATGTTGTTTCAGTGGTTGCATCTGTTGCAACTGACATCCCCTAAGGTTTGATTGAATAAATCAAACCTCTAATTAATTTATTATTTTTTCTTCCAAATTCTAACTAATCATTGGGTTATCTAGTTTGTCAAGAACTTCTTTCTCAAAGGATTCTTATGGTACAATGGTTAAGATACTCCTCCTTCATTCATGAGGTCAAGGGTTCAATTCTCGCTATCTTATATTGTTTCTCTTTTCTCATCCATCTCAATAAATTATAGCTTATAACTTATTGCTTTTATCCTAGTTCTTGAAGAGTATAATAGGTGAGATGGTAGATAGTGGGTTTGGTAGTTAAGGGGGTCAAATGTTCAAGTCTCCAAAAGGGTTATTTTGTGTTCCTCTTTTATCTTATTGTCTTTAATTTCCTTTCAATTCTTATTATTATTTGTCTATTATTATTTTACTTTAGTGATTCACAAAACCACAAAATTAAACTAAGACTCATACTGCATCTTACTTAAAGTCACACATACAAATAATAGTAAATGTATATTTACTCAGGTTTAGTTGGGTATATATGTGTGCACTCATATATATTTGGATAAATATACCTGATTAACACATACAAACATCATGAACTCAAGAGCATATAAGTCATGTGCAAAATATCAATGTGCCAAAGTATCAACTTAAGGAGGTCAGGGGTTTCAATTCTCACAATCTTATATTGTTCCCGTTTTCTCATCTATCTCAATTAATTATAGCTTATAACTTATTCCTTTTATCCTAGTTCTTGAAGTGTATATTGGTGAGATGGTAGATAGTGGGTTTGGTAGTTAAGGGTGTCAAATGTTCAAGTCTCCAAAAGGGTTATTTTATTGTCTTTTATTTCCTTTCAAATCTTATTATTATTTGTCTATTTTATTTTACTTTAGTTATTCACAAAACCACAAAATTAAACTAAGACTCATAATGCATCTTACTTAAAGTCACACGTACAAAAAGTAGAAAATGTATGTTCACTTGGGTATATATGTGTGCACTCATGTATACTTGGATAAATATACCCGGTTAACACATACAAACATCATGAAATCAAGAGCATATAAATCATGTGCAAAATATCAATGTGCCAAAGTATCAACTTAAGGTCACATCAGTGTAACCTGGGTGCGCGCACTCGGGTCAAAAACCCAAAGCACCTAGTGCACTCGAGTACCCTTGCTGGCCGAAAATGCGCTACCGCACCTTGGCCACACCGGTTGAGCACTCGAGTGGTTCGCGGGTGCAGAGGTGCTCCCAAGGTGTTTTCGGGGTGCTCCTAGGGTGCGGCTAGCTGAATGGCCGAAAAAGTTTTAAAAAAAATAACTTTTTCTTTTCGTTTTTAATTTTATTTTAATGCATGCTTTGAGAGCACTTGGGATGATTCCATTCTCATTATTGACATTTTGTCATTTTGTTGATTGTACTCACTTTGATATGGCTACGATACATTATTTTATTTCACCGTTTCATGCTACTCAGCTCATTGTCATCATGAGCATCTTTATGATATATCATATATGATATTCATATTTGAACAATGAATTTTGAAACTTGCATCTTGAACTAAGTTAATTTGTTAAATGGTCATTGGTAATGGTTATGAAGTTTCAAGTTTCAAGTTTGAACTTATGGTTTGTGAATCGCATTTCAATTTTCTCTGTTCAACTATATTTGGTATGTTATATAATATATTGAAGTATCATTTCATAATTAGCATTTTCAATCATATGTATTATATATATATACTATGCAACCACCTCCCCCCCCTCCCCCCCCCTCCCACACCCCTGCCGTGGCACCCCTGCCATCCCCTGCTGTCCCCAAATTGAGGCCCTTTTTTTCTTGCACCTGAAACTTGTCCTGGCGCACCGCCGCACCTTCACGCCGGGGTAACATTGGGTCACATCCATACATAAAACCACCATTGCAAAAATTAAGTATGACAATCTCAAATAAGAGGAAAAATCCCAAAAGTTCCCCAAGACGTAGATAACTCCCTAATAAGTAACTCTAGGCTTAGGGTTCTTATATGGATCATGGTTCCATCTCCTTTTTAATAACAATTAGTTCAAGGATTCTAAGGCATGCTCAAAGGTGTAGCCAAGTGGAGTCGATGCATGGTACTTGCACACACCTGCACCTCCAACCAACAAGATACCATACATATACATATATATGCAAACAATAACAGGAAAGGAAGGAGGAGTGTGACATCGTGTAGATCTCCTGAAGAAGTGACTACAACTGCATCCACTCATCCTGAAGACACACCAAGCTCTTTCGTTCAAGGTCGGCCAAGCTCTTTCAAAAGGAAACAATTTTATTATGAAGCAAATGTATTATTTGCTGCTGTTCATACCGATTGGCAAGGCCGGCCTATGTGGCGACTATTTGCTAATTAAAATGTTTTTCATTTGTTGAATTCTCATTGATTGTTAAGTGGCCAGGTCACCCTATGCAAAGTCCCACCTCTTCAACTTAAGGCCTTGGCTGTATAATAGGGGTAGAGCAATTGATTTAAACTCCAAATCAAAACACTCTCTCTGCATTAGGCCAGCGAAATTCCATGAGCTGGCAGCGAATTATTCATATAAATTATGACAATGAGACTTATGTACATCAAGCAACAAATTGTTAATGTGGAAGTGTTTGTTTCGAGTGGATTGCTGGAGAAAGTTCAAAATCAGAGGTAGTAGGCAGATTAGATCCGAGTTCAACATAATGCAGTCACATCTGTTTCCAAATGTAGTCTCTCTCCGTTTCATCTACAATGTGAGTTTGAATCACTTGGAATTTTTAATCTTCAATTCTCAAGGCAAAAAACTCCAATTTAAAGCTGGAATTGATAATAACCAGCTAGGAATCTGATTGGCGACCTAATTAATAAAAGGAGGTGGAGGCAAGAATAATTTTATTTCATAAAAGTTTTAAGATTGTTTGGTGTTTTTTCATCATTTTGTGATCTTGATCATCTTCCTCCCTTTGTTTTGCAAGGTTGGTTTCGTGGAAGCAAGGGGACTTCATGGGGGCAGCCTAAATTCAAGATTTGAAGATCCCAAGTGCAAACTATAGGAGGAAGGCCAACTTCAAGTTCAAGAGGTTTCAAATGAGAAGACAAACTCAAATCAAGACATCAATGCAAAAATTCAGGTTGAGATCAAGGAAGATTCCAAATCTACTGTAAGAAACAATAACATGGGAACATCTTCAAATGCAATCAAGCTCAGCCAAATCTACAATTCGAAGACACAAGTTCAAGTTTGAAGATGGGGATTAGAGGATTCAAGCTTCCCGATTTAGGCCAAGCCACGAGAAAGTCCTAGAGGATTGAGGGGATTCAAAGGAAACAAGATCAAAGCATGATCCATAATAATCATCCTCAAGAAGTTGAAAAGTTATTTAAGGTAACTTTATAACCATCAAACAAGAAATTTTTGTAGTTTCAACAAACATTTTCTCAAGGCAGGATTCAAAGCACATGATTTAATAGATCACTAGGATAAGGATGACGAGGTGGTAGTTGGTTGTCATCTCTAATCAGAAAATTCCAAGCACAAGCACAAGCAATCACGTGCCAAGTGTCTTCTCTCCTCATTGGTTGGGAAACTCATTTTAATTTTCTTATTGGCTAATAAACTGGTGCCTTCATATAATTGGTTGTAAATTTGGCAACCCTAAATAGGGTTAAATTCAAGTTCTTGATCTTGAATCAATCTTGGCCCTTTATTGTAATTGAACATCTATAAAAGGCCAAGGTCTCTTCATATGTAATTCATTCGATTAGGAGGTTGGAGTGGAGAGCTAGAAGCTAAAGTAGGCTAGCTAAGGGAGAGATTCGATTAATTGTTGCTATAATGCTTGCCAAAGTAATTGATAATTTATTGTTGGTTTTCATTGAAGATTACTTAACTTTGCATTGATGTGTTGCATGGTTTCCTCAATCTTTCACTTGTAGTAGATTTCCTTTTGTGTTGTTTGAAAGTACCTTAGTTGAATGAAAGTTGTTGTGAATATTAACTTGCTTGAGTTGAACAAATCTAGGTTACTAGCCTCTTGTGTATGGTAGGAGTGCCTTGTGTGGTTAGCAGATGATTGAAATCACTTAGCTTCAATTGATATTCAATCTTTAGTTTGCATCCATTTGATGGGATTGGAGAGGAGATACTGATTTGAAAACCATTTGAGTGTTTCATAGAAGCTTGCACTAGGTGGGTGGAGTCATTGATTAAGCTCCATCTAGGAGAGTCCAAGTCCATCCATGAATCCTTGCATTCATAGTTAGGAGTAGAAGTAGCCGAAGTTAGCAAGTTTAAGTTGAAGTGGAAGTACGGAATCCAAATTATATTTTCATCGCATATTGTGAAAGCCATATATTTAGAAGTGCAAGAGTTGATATCCATTGAATGAATAGCGTAAGTCCGCAAGTGATTACCAATAAATTGCATTATTTTATTGAGCGAGTATGTGTCAACAATGACACCTTGAAGTTATTTCATGGTCTTATTTTGCAAGCTTAGCATGAGAGACGACCTTATATCAAGAGAGGATCGAGTGTTTGATGTAGTGTTACTAGCCTCAGAGTTGGCTTAGACTTGACGAGCTCAAATCAGGCTCGGACTTAGACTCCGCAGCTGGACTCGGCAAGTACTTGACAAGGATGTGACAATTAAAAACCAAGGTTGCATGGGTACTCATACCCACACTCCTAGTTCGTGTTCCCACGTACCTAAGTACCAAGTACATGTATCCCAAGTATCGGGTACTCGATGGAGAGCATCATAGGTAAGGACCTTGATTAAGATTTTTCATTTCTTTTTTGGTTTTTTGGTTGTGTATCGGCTTGTTGTTTATCAAGCTTAATTGAATACCTAATCGGTTTGAAACATTGATACAATCTTGATTATCATAAATTTTATCACTGTTCAAGCCAAACGTTTATCATTTGCAATATTTCATTGTCATATGATTTATGATCTTGTTCATGTTTAAAGTCTCCCTTCTCCATGATGCATCTAAACATTTATCATATATTATTATTACAAAAACATAGCAAATCTGAAACTGAAAATAATACATTACATTTACAAACGTTATAAGTGTTCTTGTTTTGTTTAACCATTGTCATAACTTATAATTTCAGATTTTATATAAATATAAAAGTATAATTAAAAACAAAGTTTGACATTTGCAAGTACTCCCATTCCGTATTATGAAAAACATTTGTACTGTTACCCTAAGTACCCCAAGTACCCTCGTCCCTGGGCAACCTTGTTAAAAACCCATGAAATTCAAAGATATTTAAGGATTTTAAGTTTTTTTCATGCATCATTTAGCTAATTAACATCAAATACACAATAATTGAGATAAATAGAAGCTACTTTGCACACATTCATAACTTTTCATAGATCACACAAGTATAAATGCAAATTTTTGAAAGAAATTACTTAAAGTTAAATTGAATAACATAATAGAAATTAACAACAGCAAAGAGGAAGACATGAACCTCCTAAACAATGCCAGGAACAAGGTGCTTGATAACTTCAGATCAATAAAATGGATGTTTCATCAGATTCTGGGTTTGAAGGACAAGATGCCCATGGTTGATGAGAAGGTTGGTGATAACAAGGTGCAGGATGGAGACACCAAGGACAATCCCCTCACTGGGTCCTTGATTGACTTGGCCATATTCTTTAGGATGGAAGCCCAGGAAAGTCAATGGTATTGAGAGTACCCTCCGGAGTATAGCTCAACAAAGCTATAATATTCTCAAAGCTTCCAACAAACACATCAAGATTTTGATTCATAAGATGGAGGGAAGCCCATGGGAGAATGCCATTGTTGCTGTGATTGAGGATGCTGGACCAGTTGTTGACAAAAAGGATGGAATGGGTAGAAGAACTAGAGCTACCACTAAGAAGATGACGATTGGAGCTTCCTTTGAGATCAAACAAATCAAAGCTTCCGATGAGAAGATGGATGTGCTGCAGGAACAAGCAACAAAAATGATTAAAAGAATGGGTTAATGCCTTGCTGCCCTCTGGCTTTTTTATGTGATTTTCTGGTTTGCTTGCTTTTTGTGTTGTCTTTTGTTTTCTGGCCTTTCGTTGCTAGCTTTGTTGTTTGGGGGTTGTATTTACTTAGGTTGTAATGTTTAATCTTTAGATCTTTTTACAGGGTTTCACGGCCCCTTCAAAACATGTTTTCTTAATAAAAGACATAATAGAAATATAGTGTCACGGTCAAATGTCTATAATATTCATGAAATATGCAATCCATTGAATCAAAAGTTCAAAACATAAATCAAAATAAAGGCGCATAGTAGCCTATGTCCTCCAACGACTACAACTAGGATAGGTCATGGAAGACTCTAGAGCCATCCTGTCTCCTTGTGTGTGAGGTTGAACCTCAGTGACATGCTCATCATGATCCTCCTCCTAATACTCATCCTCATAATCCTATTATTAGAGTCCGATCCATCACTCTGGGCCTTAAGCTCTTGTAGCAGGTCTCCTCATGCTCTAGCCTCCTCCACTACCATTGCCACTGCCTCTGCCCCTTGATCGAACTGATCAACCCACTCCAAGTCTTCACCGTTAAAGACAAGATCATCAACTTTTAGCTTAGTTTGACCTCAAATAGTCAAGACAAGTTGTGGGAGATAACACTGTTGAAGGCATGCTAATTCCTAAAACTTGGCTAAGCCTGAATATTTTTGAAAACCCCTAAAATCTAGAATCTACATTTTAACTCTTATAAAGCTAAAACCTATCTCAAATATCCTGACAATATTTATACAAATATATCTTAAAGTATAAGAAAGAAAATAAACTTAAATGTTTTATTTGTATAAATCTTGTCCTCGAGCTGAAAATATTATTATTTTCTGTTGGCTAGTGGTAGAGTCTGATTAGCAGGACTTGCCGACTTCGGTGAGTCCATGGACTCGGTGAGCCCATGGAAACTCACCTAGGACTTGGTTGAGTCCAAGGCAAGAGGCCACCAACCTTGGGAAGGTTGCCTCACCTCGGGACTCATCGATTCTTGTAACACTAGTTTGATGTTTCATTCCAAAACATTGAGTATTTGATTTTGCATGTAGTGGAAGAAAACTCACATGAACAAAAAATGGTGCTAAAAGGATGGCCAACAAAGTTTGTTAATGGAATTATCAACAAGTATGAACTTTCAAGGTTATATTTGAGATAGGAGATCACTCTTAGACTGAAAAATCCAAATAAAAGTGAAGATTTTTTGAAAATTCAAAAAAAGAAAAAATCACAAAATCCAAAAGGAAAGGCTTCTCAATGGATAGTCAGGTGAATGTTCTTTCAATTTTGTTTGTTTTGAATAAATGGTTGCATCCTTGTGAATTGTCTCAACATCATCATGGCACTATATGACACATAACACCACAAATCATGAGCATAGGCATCGTTTGATATTTCTCTTGAGAGTGGGTTTAGCATTATGGGGAAGATTCTATTTTTCAGAAGTGTATGAGCTTGCGATGTTTGTTAATTTAGAAGCAGAGCTCCTTGAGTTCAAAAAAGATAGTAATAAGAAACTAGGAAGTGGATATGGAGGAAAGACGTGGTGCAGTGTAGATAGCCTTTCACATTTGAAATCTACTTGCCCATCTTGTCAAGATTCCATTTACTCAATCTAATACCAATTGGGTTGGTATGAGGAAAAATCAGCAAGGGTGGCAAGGATTTCTTGCAGCTCCCAAGTTGGACATCATATGAAGAAGGTACGCACCACAAGAGCTACAAACCAAAGGATGAAGGAAATGAATTGCATCAAGGATGCATGATTGAGTTTTATCATCTCGACAACCAAGTGGAGGATCAAGTTTCACGCATTTACATCAGAGGAGAAAGTTGACAAGAAGATCAAGGGATCTATAGAATTCATCCAAGAAAGATGAAACATATTAGACAAAAATCAAGTTCATGAAGAATTAGAAGATCATCACAAGTTTGAAGAAGTTATCCTCAGTGAACCTTCACTCATGCAACAAGATCTATTTCTTGAGAATGAATTACAAGGAATTTCAAACATCCTTGAAGAGGAAGGTAATCAAGAGGATGAGCTAAAAAAGGAATTGCAAGATATCATAAGTAAATCCGAACATGAGCAATAACTTGACAATGGTTTACAAAGTGTCATTACGACTATATTCCTTTGTTAGAGGGGAGGGGAGGTGCTAAAAGATCTCAAGCAAGAAGTTCAAAGGAAATCATTACCAAAGGCATTTCAAGGTGGACTAGTTACTATAAGTGGCATGATTCACTGTCAACTCAAACCTTCGATGATATTCACTTGAAATGCCATTCGATGATCAACTTGTCAAAATGCTTGATGAGCAACCTATTGGATTTGAAGATTTTAGGAGTAATGAGATCCTATATAAAAAATTGGAAGATGTTCCTAAAGAAATTTCTACACGCAACCTCGTGGGAGAAGAAGATGAAGAACAAATTGGGATAATGTTACATTTGATATTGCATTGGAATACATTGGGGAGATATTTAAAGGAGAAATCATTAAGGGACCTTTAATGTTTGTGGATGCACTTAACACTGTTCACAAGGATGCATGATTCAAGTTGTACAAGGATGAGCCTCTGAAAGCAGCATTATGAGGGCTTGACTTCAACAATGATCCTGCCTTGATCTCTCATGAGTTTGATGTTGACACCCTTGGGAAGATCGATCATCAATTGCAACCTCCTAGAGCCGTTACTTCCCTTGTTTCACTCAAGCAAGAAATAGTTGCAGTTTCAACAAACATTTTCTCAAGCTAGGGTTTAGAGCATGTGATTTAATAGATCAATAGGATAAGGATGATGGGGTGGCAATTGGTTGTCTTGTCCAATTCGAAAATTCCAATTTTAAGCACAAGCATTCACATCATGCCAAGTGTCTTATCTCCTGATTGGGTGGAAAACTCATTGTAATTTTCTTATCGGTTGATGAATTAGTGCCTTCATCTAATTGGTTTTAAATTTAGGAACCCTACTTAAGGTTTGCGGGGATAAATCCTGGCCCTTCATCTTGGATGTGTTGAAGTATAGCTTCAGCCAAAGTAATACCGAACATTTGAATCTGATCTTATGATTATATTGAAGGAAAGAATAACAGATACATATACCTATATATATATATATGTATAGACATATGTGCATACACACACACGTGTGTGTGTGGAACTAATATCATTGCCACCTATTCTTATTGGGCTTCACTTGTTATTAATCATATTGCTATCACCGATTCTTATCAGGATTTATACATTGGTTATCATATATATCGGGCGTAATTACTGCCACCGATCTTTAACATTGATATTACATTGTTGTTAAGTGGTAGTTATGCTCACATAGGGTCATGACTATTCATTGAGTATAATTATTATCATGCATCGGTGCGAACTAAATATATCAATCATAGGTCATAAATGCAGTCCCAATGATCTATTCCTCTTGCAGATTATTGAAGACCAATTATCAATGATAATTCAAGTAGAAGATTCTCCAAGCATCAAGTACTATTCTGAATTGAAGATATGCAAATCCACAAATCTGATATCAAGTAAGTTATATATTTTATTACAGTTTGGAAATACAATTTATTCTATCAGAGATCCTATTGCATTAACATGGTATCAGAACCATTTTGATAAGAAACTCTATTATTTAGAATTTAACCTAAATCTCATATTTATAAAATTTAAATTTATCCTCAAATTCAAGATGGTTAATCACGTAAGATTAGGGGATAGTATTACGAGGTAATTGGTAAAATACTTGCTTGTTATTAACAGAGACCGAGAGGTCAATTTATTAAAAAGAATGATCATAAAGAATAGAAACATTCTATTCTAGAGAAAGCAAAAAACGAAAGCAAACTAAAGCTTAAGATATTTACAAGATAACCATTAATTAATAATAGACAACTCATCTATTATTGTAATACCCTCCCTTAATGGTTAATCTATCGAACACACCAAGTTGTCCTCTGAATTTGACAAACTTATCAGGACCAAGAGGCTTGGTGAGAATGTTTGCAGTCTGATTTGAGGTAGGAACATACTGTAGATCTATAGTCCCGTCTTCAACCAGCTATCGTATGTAATGATAACGAACATCCACATGCTTGGTTTGCTCATGGAAGGCTAGATCCCGTGCTAACTTGATAACACTTTCGTTATCAACAAACAGAGTGGTCGGTCCTGTTGGTGACATCTACATATCCCCAAGCATCCGACAAAGCCAAACAACTTCACATCCTGCCTTAATAGTCCCTCTGTATTCAGCCTCTGTAGAAGAGAGGGAAATTGCATGCTGCTTCTTGCTTGTCCATGTGACTGCACCAGATCCCAAACTAAACACATATCCAGATGTTGACTTTTTATCATCAACAGAGCTTGCCCAATCTGAATTTGTGAACCCACTGAGTTTAGGATTAGAACTCCGAGAGTACAGAAGTCCATAATTTGAAGTGCCCTTCACATAACGAAGCACACGCTTTGCTGCCATCCAATGATCAGCTTTAGGAGCTGTCATAAAGTGTGAAATATAGTTGACTGCGAAGCTGATATCAGGCTTAGTAGCAGAGAGGTAGATGAGGCTGCCTACTAGTTGCCTGTATGTAGTATCATCAACGGAAGAAGAATCAGACTTGGCAGATAACTTGAGACCTTTCTCCATAGGTGTAGATGCAGGTTTGTAATCCTGCATTTGGAATTTGTCTAACAGGGCCCTGACATATTTGGACTGAGAGATGAATATACCAGAAGATTGTTGCCAAACTTCAACACCTAAGCAATAATGCATGAGTACAAGGTCAGTCATATCAAAAGATTGGCATAAGTTCTGTTTGATTCCCTGAATCAAAGATGCCAAACTGCCAGTGATGATCAAATCATCCACATAGATAACCAGATGTCACTGTTAGTAGTCTTGATGTACAAATTTGAGTCTGAAGAACTCCTTTGGAAGCCTTGATCACTGAGGTATTTATCAATCTTGATGTACCATGCTCGAGGGGCCTGTTTCAAGCCATAGAGAGCTTTTACCAATTTGAGGACTTGATGATCTTTACTAGCAACCTTGAAACCAGGAGGCTGCGTCATGTAGACCTCTTCATGGAGATCACCATTCAGGAAAGCACTCTTTACGTCCATCTGATGGACCTTCCAGCCAAACTGTGCTTCCATGGCTAGGACTAATCTGATGGTGCTCATTTTTGCAGTAGGAGCAAAGGTCTCCTCATAATCAATGCTTTGACGTTGAGAAAAGCCCTTCGCCACTAAATGAGCTTTGTACTTGTCTAAAGTACCATCCAATTTGTATTTGATTTTGTAGACCCATTTGCAGCCACTAGGTTTCTTCCGTGGTGGAAGATCAGAAAGGACCCAAGTGTTGTTCTTCAATAGGCTTTGGTGTTCAGATTTCATGGCCTGTTCCCACTCTGGAATTCCTTTAGCTTCGGAATATGTTTGAGGTTCAAACACACTGTGAATGTTGGCCATAAGAGCAAAGTTAACAGAATTTGTAGTTTTTCTCTTTTTCCGAGCAGTTCTCCCATCAATGAGCTCATCATCATGAAGATCAGCAAGTGTCTTAGCCCACCACTTAGGCCGGATAGGAGAATGACCAACAGTAGTACTAGGAGATGCTTGATCAGCAAGATCCTCGTCAGAAGAAGTTGAGTCAAACTCAGGTGAAACATCTACAAAGCGAGGTGATCCTGTAGAAGCCAGAGGTGTCTGTACAGGTATCACTGGAATAACTAGAGTTGTAGGAGCTACTAGAGCCCTCCGATCAGGTGGACCTAATGGAAACCGAACTCCCAAATCATGAGCTTGCGTAGGCTGGTCTGCTGGATCAGGAATAGGAGAAACAGGCATGAATTGTCCTCACTGCTCATCGAAGACTACATCACAGCTGTATATGAGACGAGATGTCTCAACAATAATCAGGTGGTAGGCTTTGTGAAAACTGCTATATCTAGCAAGCATCAGTTTCCAACTCTTGGCATCCAACTTGGGGTGGGAAGCAACAGGGATCCAAACAAAAGCAAGAGAGCCAAAAGCCTTCAGGTGATTGATTTTGGGCTTGCGATCTGACCAGGCCTCTTTCGGAGTTTTACCTTTGACCGCCACTGTGGGTGACTTGTTCAACTGATAAACTACAGTGTTAACTGCTTTTGCCCAAAATTGCTTCGGAACATGTTTGTGTTTGAGCATGAAATGAGCCATCTCAATGATTGTCTTGTTCTGACGTTCAACTACACTGTTCTGTTGTGGCTTGTGGGGTGTGGTTAATTGGCGTTTGATGTCATGTGTATCCAAGAAGTTGGAGAAAGGAGTAGAACAAAATTCCCCCCCATTGTTTGATCTAAGAGTAATAATAGATTTCCCAGACTCTTTTTCAACTAAGGGTTTAAACTTCTGAAATACAATAAATGCATCTGATTTCTTTTTAAGGAAATGCACCCACATTTTTCTAATGAAATCATCTACAAACAATAGAAAATACCTGGACCAAGAACAGAAGGAGTGGCCATAGGGCCGCCGATATCAGCATGAACAAGCTGAAGTACCTGAGAAGCTCGCCAAGAATCGCTACTGGTGAACGGTGTGCGATGTTGCTTCCCAGCCTGACATGCGTCACAAACTCCAAGGTGTTGAGTCTGAATCTCCGGCAATCCAAGAACAAGCTCATCCCGAGCACGCTGTGAGAGATAATGCACATTTACGTGCCCATATCGTTGATGCCAAAGTGTGCTGACAGAAGATCGCCAAGCAACCATGGCTAAGTTCTGAGAATCACCAAAATCAGTAAGTCTGAAAAGACCATGATCCTCAAGACCTACTGCAACAGTAGACTTAGTCACCTGATCAATGATGCTGCACTAATGTGAATTGAAGGTGATTGCCAAGTGTGGAGAATGTCGCAGCAACTGACTAACTGAGAGTAGACTTAGTTCCATCCCTGGAACGTAGTACACATCAAGGAATATGAGATTCCTCCCCACAGACTGAATTTGAATGTTGCCCTTATTGACAACCATGTACTCTTCTTCGCCAGCAAAAATAACAGAATTTGAATTAGGTTGGTAGTCAGTAAACTAGTCTCTGCGGTGAGTGAAATGTTGAGAGGCACCTAAATCAATCTACCAGGCAGATGACTTCACATGATTTGTAGGTCTTTTAGCCATAAAGGTGTAAAAGGCAAATTCCACCTCCTCAGTGTGTTTTGCATTGTTCGCTTTGGGTTGCGAACCAGATTGCTTAGATTGGGCCGCTAAGCATTTCCGACATTCAACCTTCATGTGACCAGACTTGTGGCAGTAGTTGCATTGAATGTTTTTCGTTTTGGAACCATTAGATGCTGGAGCAAAAGACTTGTTGAGATGGTTGTTGAAACTTGTCCTTATCTTTCTGAAAGGATTTCACAGCAAAGGCTTGCTTTGTGGAGGTGGAACTGGAGGTGCTACCGAACTGTTGTTTCCACCGATCTTGCTGAAGCAGTAGGGTGCAGAGATCAGTGAACTTAAGATCAACAGCAGTAGATGTGATGTTGAGAGTCTCGATAAAATGCTTATAGGATTTTGGTAAACTCTGAAGAGTGATTACCACAATATCCTCTTCCTTCATCTTGTGACTGATGGCAAATAGCTGATCACGTATTTCTTGAATTTGATTCAGGTGTGCCTGGAGCATGGTGCGCTCATCCATGACAATAGAAAATAGAGTGTTTTTCAAAAAGAAGGCTCTGCTCTTGTCAGAAGTCTCATGAAGACCTTTGAGGTGTGTCCAGATTTCGGCAGTTGTCTTATCGGATGGAATCTGAGAATGCTGATCATTAGCTACAGATAATTTGAGAAGCATCACTGCCTCTTGATTATTCAGATCCCATTTATCTTGATTAGAACCCGGAGAAGTCGGATGCTTCGTAACACCCATAACAAGTTGATTTGTGTTTCGATACTCAAAGATTGTGATGATGCGTTGCTTCCAGGTTACATAATTGCGGCCATTGAATTTGGAATTATGCTCGAGTAGAATATTTGTCAGAGATGCCATGACACATTTAATGAAAAATTGTGAGAATCTGTAAAGGCACATTCTTCGAGGCAAAAATATAGAAAACTTTGAGGAATCAGAGAGTGAACTAGAAGAGAGCTCGAAAAATCTAGAAGGAATTTGTTGTCGTTTTCTGGATTTGCTGGCTCAAAAATCGAGACACCTAGAAAAAATGGACAACAACCCAGTTGAGCTCTCGAAAAACCCATCAAGAATTTGCAAGCAAAATTTTTTTCCAAACCCAAAAATTAGGGTTTCGAGCAAAACCCTAGTCGGCTGCCATTGAAGGTCAAATTTGCAGAGAATAATGGAGTTTGCAGGCCAAAACAAGTCACTTTTTGTAGCAAATCAAAGCTTCTATGAAGCAAAAATGACTTCTATGCAAAAACGACTCCAAATGTGAAGCAAACAGTAGCCAAAAACTATGACAAACTACTTTGCTGAAATGCGAGCTAAGTTTCAGACCTTAAAAATGGGACCAAATTAGAATGATGCTGCGATTTGCATAAAAGTTGAGTCAAAAATTGTGGACGTGAGCAGAGGTCGGTTCGCAGAACACCAAACGCAAGCCAGGAACAAGACCCCAACAATGACGTGCGATTTGCAGAGAAATGTAGAAGAGATCACGTGTTTTCACAAGATATCAGACGCGATTTGCAATAAAAACACCCTGTATTGGTTTCAAAAGCCCTAGCCAAAAACCAGGAGTTCTATGAATGTCTCACAAAAACGAAAACCTTGCTCTCGATCTACAGTCAGATTTCTCTGAAAAAAAAAACCAGTTTAAAGCAAAATATCACGGATACTTAATTTCGAAAATAGCTACTGATAATTTCTGAAAAGAAATTATTATTTTCAAAAAAAAACTTCGATCTGATACCGTATTACGAGGTAATTGGTAAAATACTTGCTTGTTATTAATAGAGACCGAGAGGTCAATTTATACAAAAGAATGATCATAAAGAATAGAAACATTCTATTCTAGAAAAAGCAAAAAACGAAAGCAAACTAAAGCTTAAGATATTTACAAGATAACCATTAACTAATAATAGACGACTTATCTATTATTGTAATAGATAGACTTGAGGGAGCATCAAATTTTTCATTATGGAAAATTAGAGTCATGATAATATTAAGAGAAGTGGAATTAGAAGAGTATATAGAATCAAACAAATCCATTCTTGAAAATGATCAAGATAAAACGACATGAAAAGGGCACAACAACAAGGCTATGAAAATTATTATTGACTCTGTAAAGGATTAGATTCTCCCCTCCATATCTAGTCTTAAAATTGCATTTGAAATGTTCTCTACTATTAAGGACACTTTTGAAATCAATAATACTAGTAGACTGTTAACTTTAAAACAAGATCTTCTATATATAAAGATGAACAATGAGGAGTCAATTACATCCTACTTCCTACGAATTTCTAAACTAAAAGATCAACTTGCAGCAATTGAAAATTGAGTCCGTGACAAAGAACTTAGCATGATAGGTTTAAGAGGTCTTCCTCTATCTTGGGAAACCTTTATTTGAGGTCGAAGCTCCCGTCCTGAGTTCCCTAAATTTGAATCACTCAAAAATGAGTGCACACAAGAAGAATCAAGACTAGTTTCAAGGGGATTAAGCATAAATCAAGCAGGAGACGTTCAAGCCCTTCATGCAAATTCAAACAAGAAAAGAAAATTCAAACACAATAAGAAGGAATTTGATAAACCATATAAGAAATGAGATTGGTCGAAAGTAAAATGTTTCAAATGTGACAAAATTGGTCACTCACACAAGTTCTGCCTTGAACAGAAAAGAATTCAAGCAACCCTAGCAGAAGTTAAAGAAGAGAAAAAAGAAAAATAAAACTTTGCATTTTATTTAGCTCTTTCAAGTGAATTAAACTCAAACAAAAATACATGAATTTTAGACAGTGGAGCATCTCGGCATTTAACAGGTTTTAGAGACAAATTTGAAAGCTTCTTAAAATACTCCTTAGAAGAAGTAACTATTGGAGACAATTCTACCCATCCAATCAAAGGTATTGGGTCTTGCTCAATTCACCTAAATTTAGGTATTACTCTTCAACTTAAAAATGTTTTATACGTACTTGGTATAAAAATGAATTTGGTCTCTATCTCTGGTCTTGTTGACCAAGGATTTAGAGTCACCTTTCAAGAGGATAGAGTTCTATCTTGGCCAAAGAACTCTAACATTAAGTAAACTATATCTATTGGGTTTAGAGACGGAAGTCTATATAAACTTTGTAATCATCAAAATTTAGCCCCAAGTTATGAAACTTCAAATTCTATCGAAATTTGGCATAGGAGACTAGGTGACCTTCACTTTCGTGCATTATCATCGATAGGAAAAATTGTAAAAGGATTACTTAATCTCAAAACTGATCACTTAGGCATTTGCAAAGGATGTGCCCTAGGCAAAAACACTAATCAATCCTTTCCTAAAAGTGTTCACAAATCAAAATCTATTCTTGAACTTATTCACATTGACCTATGTGGTCCTATGCCTGTTCCTTCCCTAAATGAGTGTCTCTATTATGTAATTTTTATTGATGACTATTCTAGAAGAACTTGGATCTACTTCTTAAAACAAAAGGAATCAATTGACGTATTATCAAAATTCAAGGAATTCAAAGCTCTAGTTGAAAACCAGTCAGGACAGAAAATAAAAATACTAAGATCAGACAATGGAGGTGAATACATCTCTGAAATTTTAAAAGTTTTTTACATTACTATTGGGATTAAGAGGGAGTTTTTTGTACCATATAATCCTCAACAGAATGGAGTTACAAAACATAAAAATAGATCAATTGTTGAATCAGCCGGAGCAATGATGCACGATCAAAACCTTCATACTTCTTTCTGGGCTGAAGCATCTAACACTGCAGTTTACATTCAAAACAGATGCCCACTCTCAGTATTAGAGAACACCACTCCTAAAGAAGTATTTACGAGTATCAAACTAGATCTAAGTTACCTAAGAATGTTTGGGCGTCTTGTTTATCTTCACATTCCTAAAGAGAACAGAATAAAACTAGAATCATCTGGGAAGAAGGGGATACTCATTAGATACAGTGAAACAACCAAAGGCTACAGAATCTATGTTTCGGGTCAAAGAACAATTGAGATTAATAGAGATGTTAAATTTGAAGATATTGCCTTCAATCTTTCTAAAAACAGTGATGAATCACATACAAAACTTGTTACTGAAATAGATGAAGATCACCCAACAAAAAATGAGAGGGAGAATGATACTGAATCTTCTTCACCCACTACTTCAAATCCTGAGGAGAATGAATATGTTAACAATAAAAAGAGGCCACTTTGGGCTAGGAAAATAATAGAAGAGAATCATGTTGAACTTGATGAAGTAATCTGAGAAAGTAAAAGAACAAGAAACCAGTCATGTTATGTGGCATTATTAACTAAACTTATCAAAATAGAACCTTCAAATGTTAAAGAAGCCTTATGAAGCAAACCTTGGAAAGAAGCAATGATTAAAGAATATAATTCTATACTAAAAAATATATATAGGATGTTGTATTCAGGCCTAAAAACAAATCAGTTGTTTCTTCTAAGTGGTTGTTCAAAATCAAGCATGCACCTGACGACAGCATTGAAAAGTACAAAGCCAGATTTGTAGCATGAGCTTTCTCACAGAAAGAAGGTATCGATTATGAAGAAACATTTGCTCCAGTTGCTAGATACACATCAATTAACACTATCTTGGCAATCGCATCATCCAAAGGATGGAAATTTCATCAAATGGATGTTAAAACAACATTCCTAAGCGGTGAAATTGAAGAAGAAGTTTATATTGAGCAACCAGAAGGGTTCTACACTGATGACAAAAGATCTCATGTGTGTAAATTAAAGAAAGCACTGTATGGTCTTAAATAGGCTCCCAGAGCATGGTATGAAAAAATATACAACTATCTAACAAAGATAGGGTATTCTAAAATGAAGATGATCCTAACTTGTACTTAAAGATAGATGGTGATGACATGATTATTCTTGTATTTAATGTTGATGATTTGTTGATAACAGGTGAAGAACATCTTATAAAGAAGTGCAAACAAGAACTAACATCAGAGTTTGATATGAAAGATCTAGGTCTTCTCCACTACTTACTAGGATTGGAAGTCTGGCAAAAGGGTAACTATATTTTTCTAAATCAGGGAAAATAAACTATTGATATTTTGACAAAATTTGGAATGATGGAATGATATGATATGATATGATAGATTTTAATGACGTCCACGAGACTAAAGTAGTCTATGGGACCCATGCGATCACCCTTCCGAGTCAGGAGCGGAACTAGTCAGTTGTAAAGTTTTGGATAACTTGTCTCTCCTTCTCTGAAGTTTGGTAATCAAATCCGTTGCTCTCTTCACTTGATCTTCCTCAAATAAATAGAAACCAGCTACTACTCCTATGGAAGTCAACCTACACAAGCTGAAGGATTATATGATCAAATCTGAATCTACGGTTCTTACTTACTATAGGCAAATTATTGGATCCTTAATGTATTTGGTGAATACTCGTCTTGATATATGTTATGCTACTAACACCTTAAGTCAGCTTATGTGTACACCGAAGAAGATACGTCTAAATGCAGCTAAATATATTTTAAGATATCTAAAAGGCACTATTGGCATGGGAATTAGATATGATCAAGTAGAAATCAATCTTCATGGATATTTAGATTCTAATTGGGCAGAGAATGCTATTGAATGTAAAAGTACTTTTCGATGTTGCTTTAGTCTTGGATTTGGGATGATTTCTTGGTTCAGTAGAAAACAATCCTCAGTTGCATTAAGCTCTACCGAAGTAGAATACATAGCCTCTTCTTTGGGAGCCAGAGAAGCTGTATGGTTACGAAAGTTACTAGTTGATTTGTTCAAAAGGCCTTTGAAGCCCATTGTGATTCATTGCGACAATCAGAGTTGTATCAAGCTTTCAACTAATCTAGTTTTCCACAATTGTTCTAAGCATATTGAAATTCCCTATCACTACATTAGAGATATGGTGGATCGAGGTGTTATCAAATTGGAGTACATCAGTAATAATGAGAAAACAACGAAGGTCTTTACCAAGCCTCTTGCTAAAGTGAAGTTGGAATACTTCAGAGGAAAACTTGGTATGATTAAATTGTAATATTGGATTTTGAATTAAAATTTTCAATTTATGTATGTTTATGCTTCTATGGTTGTTTAGTTGCATCAAATATGTAATGAAAGGTGACGATCTTTCGTGCACATATATATTCAGAAGGTAATCCTTTGTAAGGTGACGATCTTGCAAATGATAGGCCCGTTATCATGATGCTTGTTTCGGTTATGCCGGAAGTCATTGATAACGAATGCATTATGACTACTCTAGATATTGTTTCGGACAATTAGAGATCATAATATATGGTATGATAGTGTTCATATCATGATTTTTTAAAATTATTTTACAAGTCACTATTTCAGAGTGCTAAAGTCAGATAATGTGTTATATATACAGACATTCTGTATTCTTATATCTATTAAGGAATTATTACTTCTCCCTTGCTAAGAGGTAGTGTTGAAGTACAACTTTAGTCAAAATAATACTGAACATTTGAATCTAATATTATGATTATATTGAAAGAAAGAATAACAGATACACATACCTATATATATATATGTATGTATACACATATGTGCATACATATATATATGTGTGTGTGTGTGTGTGGAATTAATATCACTGCCTCCGATTCTTATCGGGCTTCAATTGTTATTAATCGTATTGCTATCACCAATTCTTATCAGGATTTATACATTGGTTATCATATGTATCGGGCATGATTATTGCCACCGATCTTTAACATTGATATTACATTGTTGTTAAGTGGTAGTTATGCCACGTAGAGTCATGCCCCTATGGGGATAAGACTATTCATGGAATATAAGTATTATCATGCATTGGTGGGAACTAAATATATCAATCACAAGTCATATATGCAGTCCCAGCAATCTATTCCTCTTGCAGATTATTGAAGAACAATTATCCATGATCATTCAAGTAGAAGATTCTCCAAGCATCAAGTACTATTCTGAATTGAAGATCTACAATACACAAATCTGAGATCAAGTAAGTTATATATTTTATTACAGTTTGGAAATACAGTTAATTCTATCAGAGATCCTATTGCATTAACAGGATGAATCTTGGTCCTTAATTGTAATTGAACATCTATAAAAGGAAAATGCCTCTTCATTTGTAATTCATTAGATTAGGAGGTTGGATTGTAGAACTAAAAGTATAAGTAGGCTGGCTAAGGAAGAGACTTGATCAAATTGGTTCTAAATTGCTACTCAAAGTAATTGATAATTCATTGCTGGTTTTCATGGTCTGGTTTTCATGGTGGATTACTTAATGTTGCTTTGATGTATTGCATGGTTTCCTCAGTCTTTCACTTGTAGTGGATTTCCTTTCATGGTGTTTGGAAGTACTTTAGATGAATGAAAGAAGTTGTGAATATTTTTTTGCTACTTGAACAAATCTGGGCCACTAACCTCGTGTGGATGGTAGGAGTGCCTTGAGTGGTTAGCGGTTGATTGAAATCACTTAGCTTCAATTGATATTCAATCTTTAGTTCACATCTATTTGGTGGGGTTGGAGAGGAGAAGTTGATTTGAAAACCATTTGAGTGTTCCTCAAAATCTTGCACTAGGTGGGTGAAGTCGTTCATTAAGCTACATCTAGTAGAGGTCAAGTCCATTCATGATTCATTACACTCATAGTTAGAAGTAGTAGTAGTCAAAGTTAGCAAGTGTAAGTTTAAGTTGAAGTGGAATTATGGAAATCCAAATTATATTTTCATTAGACATTGTCAAAGAAAAATCTTTAGAAGTGCAAGAATCAATATCCATTGAATGAATAACATAGGTCCCCGGGTGATTACTAGTAAATCAGATTATTTCATTGAGCTTGTATCCCCAACTAATGCAGCCTTGAAGTCATTTCAGGATCTTATTTTACAAGCTCTACATGAGAGTTGACCTTATATCAAGAGAGGACTGAGTGTTTGATGTTTCTCTCTGAAACATTGAGTATTTGATTCTACATGTTGTAGTGGAACAAACTTACATCAATAGGTATGTTTGAGTGCTTGTATTTATATACACACAAACAATAAAAGAAATATGCAATATTGTAAGACTAAATACATTCGATAGTCGGTAAATATATTCACAAAACTATAATTTATAAATACTAGAGTCTAAAATAATGTATATAAAGTTGGGAAGTTTAAAATATTAATTTTGAATATTTAAATATGTTTAATTATTAAATATTAATATCACAAATAAATAAAAAATAAACAAAGTAAAGTAAAATAATATTAAATATAAATATATTAAAAGTTAATTTTTAATAAAAATATAATAAAATGAAATTATGTAAATTTCTTAATGGATGTTAATAATGTGTATAAAAGAGATGTTTCAAAGAATCTTAGAGGGTGTTGGAAAGATTTAGGTATGGTATTGAGATGGGGGGAGGGGGGTTGAATTAGTACGACACACTTTTCATCCAATTTAAGATTTTAATTGTAAACTGATAAACTGTAATTCACTTGCACCGACATTTTTTGTTTCACCAATTAGTTTATTGATATGCAATAACTTGTTACCTATTACTGAAATGTAAAACTTTCAAAGAAATCAACATGAAACATAGACAATCACACATATAACAGATTACTTAGTATTTTGGTCTCGCAAAAAACCCTTGGTCGGAGGGAAAAATTGCTGTGGGAATGGTACTCACAACTCATCATTGCAGTAATAAGGTGCCCAATTAAAAGCTTGCATAAATGTCATCTTCTGAATGACTTCACCCTGTTTGGAGTGACTGATACCTTGTTAGAAGTATCTAAAGTCTTGTTAGAGACTACTTTGTTAAGATAATTTATCCCACTTATACAGTGTTCACCCCCTTCAAGGATTTACAATAAGTTCCAAATAGAACTCATAAATCGTTTAAAGACTACCTGGTTAAGGGATTTCACAATCTTGTGGCTAAACTGTTAGGAATAAATCAACAAGAGTTTGACCTGTGATTGCTTTCACCTAAAGCTTGTTAGATCCTTTCTGCTGCTCCTCTGTTCCACAATTCTTCTAATTCTTGATTCTGTAACTACTGTTCTTTGCTCTTTGCGCAATAGCTCATAATTTTTTTTTCAATGTGCTTGATCATTCTTATATCCTTCTTGCTTTCCTAAACCTTATTAGGGTTTCATAAAGTTTCATCTTGAAGCTTCCATAAACCGTTTTGAATGATTCCCTGACACGTTTCCTTCACTTCTTCTTTAGTCCAGATTCAATGAATTTCCTTCTTTGACAATCATTCCTTTGATTTGCCAATTTGTTCTTTCGTTTAGCTATATGTCCAATTCATTGGTCACCGATAGTGTTATTTTGTACCAATTAGCTTTGTTCACATCCTATGTACCAATAACGATGCAGTTATCCGATAACATTCTCCTCCTTTCCTTTTCTGATAGTAGCTCCAGTTTGCCGATATGACTTGTCTGTTAACCTATATGCTTAACCTATTGACTTGACTTCTTAATAGTGATCGTTTGCTTCTTCATGATTTGTCTTACACGATTTGCCAGCAATGACAACCTTATCAAAATCTTTATTAATAACCTGTGGAGGATTTTGTCAAATGACAGAGAGACGTTCTTTTGATCTAGTTTTAAAAAGTCTTAAACTATATATGTCTTGGTATCCATCCTGGTGTACCCCAGGACGTACCTATACCTAGGCAGACCTGGTGTGGGTGTGCAGGGGTGGGGAAGTGTACTTTTAACTATACAAATCATTTCCTATGGTGAATAAATTTGAGATAATCTGATACTGGAAAATAGATTACAAAATATTACCTAAGTTGGCATCACATAAATAATTTCTGACGGATGAAGCACAAGATACCATGACTTTATATAGAGATAAACACAGGCACAAAACCAGGGTCCTACGTTAAGCAGATAGTCCCAATCTCCTATTGAACAACAAATCAGTAGAAAATGCTCCGTGTGCACTGGTACTTTATTAATTTTCTATAAGGTTGCCAAGTCTTAGTGATCCAGGTATGATGTTCATTAGAGTTGGTCAAAACTTATGGAACCTCTACATATGCCTCATTTTATGTATAATGTTTCTCCTGATTAGTGACTTAAGGATCCATCTCAAGTATTTGACTCTTATAAGTGTTTTGCACTAGAAAAGGATTCAGTACCTTTTAAGGATTCCAAACAGCAACACAAAAAGATGGAGCAGAAAACAGCTTTTAATTAAGTTTAGCAGGGAATGGAGCAAGAGCAGGAAGGGAAGCATAGAGAATCATATCTGCAGAAAGGGCCAGAACCGATGGCCTGCCCAAACAGGGAAAACTGGCTAACAATAATTTGACTGGATCTGCAGAAACAACCAGGCCACTGGCACCTTTTGCAGATCAGCTGTGACTCACTGTGTAGGATGAAGGCATGAAGATGCAGAGCACACAGGAGCTGGACAAGAAAATTCTTCAGACTGCCTTGGGGCAGATTAGACATGGAAAAGCAAAAGAGCTAGAGAGAGTAGTAGACCAGGGAATAACTGTGGTGCCTACCGAAAAGACTTGAAGGTTACCCTGGGAAACAGAGTAAGGAGCTATGCTTTGATGCACATGAGCTACAGTAGACATCTGAATATTTACTTTTTTGCTTATGAAAATCTCATTTATGCTTAAGATGTAGACTTGACATTATGGTTTTCAAGATGATCATTTGTAAGTAAAATAATTACATGCACATTTTCATAATTATCAGACGCATGTGTGATACTGAAAACATAAATACTTTAGAAATGGGTTACACTCTGAGGAGAATGCCTTTACCAGGATGACAATAGCTACATTATTTTTCTCACTCAAACATATAAGAATGGTTCAGGGCATAAATATAAGATGGTGATTGTACCAACTATATAGGTGGGCAACATGGAAGATACAACTTTTTGAAACATGGCTTCCTGACATAATGTGGAGAAGTTAACATAGTCATTAACAGGACAGAAATGCTGAAATTCGGAATGTTTTCCTTGATGTTATTTTGGTAGGCAGCATACAGTATGACAAAAAAAGCTGACAGTGGGATGTTTCACTTGACATTGTTTTGGTAGGAAACATACAGCATCTCCATCATTTATAGACCAAAGGATGTTGTCTGGGGGGGTTTTCTAGCATCGAGAAGACTACCTTTATAGGCCTTGTGATGATAGATGTATGCTAGGCATAGACAACTGCTCTTGTATAACCATCACTGCCAATCATTTATTGATTAAAGAAGTGAAGTTTGAATCAAGCAAGTGAGCTTTTAAAATCAGCTCAAGCCCTTGTTTGGACAGACAGTTGCATGATGGGGAAGAATTGTATATAAGGATTCTCTGTTGGATTCAACATCCTTACGAGACTAAGTGACCAAAAGTAAAACAGAGAAGACACAACGTGAAATCCCTTATATTATACAATAGATGAAGGGCTGTCCACTGCATAATGGACTTTTGCACAATCAGAACAGTAACAATTACTACTCTACGAAAACAAGGCAAGACAAAGTAGTTAAAGCAAAGAAATTAAACATTTAACCGACCTTTTGTACAGATGAAAACCTTTGCATGATGCTCCAGGTCTCATGCTGCCAAATGCTTGCAATTTCATGGGTTCCATCTGGGGACATCAAGAAAATGAACATGCCAATGCATATTACTATTGCATTCTCCACCAGAAATAGAAGCCTCTGAAGTGCTTTAAAGGAAAATAATTTCTTGTTTGATGGACTGTTAGTCATTTTCTGCATAACTTTAGCAACCATCTGTAATATCCCTTTACGGATATTTTCCCCAAACCCTTGATATTTAAGTGCAGATTCAGATCTGGAAAGTAAACCAATACTTAATCTAAATTTCAGAACATTAATTGTTCATAACCAGCAAATAAACATACGAGAAACTTCAGAAAAGAAATGTATTTATTTCTTTCAATAATCAGAAGTACATATTAAAACTAGGAGTTAACTCAAATAACTCAAAATGTGCTACTGTATTATACATCAGCAATATAATAACGTGCAACAACTCAAGTAATCCAATCTTATAAACAGAAAATGACAGTCAGATTGGAAATATAAATGAAACTTGTAAGAAGGCTAGGTTTGCGTCCAACATTCAAACGCTTCTCCAAGGGTTTGCATCCTAGAAGAAGTAACCAGCAACTGTTTCCAGTTCCCAGATTAATATTTGCTTGAATATTATAATCTTCATATCCTCACGTGTGGAGCTTGTTGTCCCTTTATAACTTTTCCCAAAGTGATGTACGCTCTTTTAAGCAATGTGGGATAAAGCACCTTTTCGTCCTTTAGTCACTTAAGTGAACATAGTAACTTTTTAAAATAAAGTGACAAGTTAAATGACTTTAATAGTCACTTAGTCAGGAAACCATATAATCATCAGGCATTAAAATAGCTGACCAAATGAACTCAGATAATCGCATGCAATAGCTCATTGGAAAGTTCTCAGTGAGACGCTTTCAAACCAACATTGAGGTACCAAAAATACTGCACTCTGTTTACTTACTAAAAATAGTACGTATCCGAACAACTTACGAAACTGCTCCGATGGGTCTGAAACTGGAAATGCCTAGGCCAAACCTCGAACTGAACCCTGCAAAGAACCTTTCTGCCCTTGAAACTTAGGTGAAATGAGCCAGCACAGAATTATAATGTCCTAGAAAAAGGGGACATTACACCTTCTTCCTGTTAATGTTAGTTGTGACAAGTAGTATGTAACCTCAGCTCTTCTTCAACGCTGTTTGACATAGTGTTGATGCTGAATGCACCGTTGTAGCATTCTAAAGTGTTAATGAAGGGAGCTTTTACTCTTGAGTCAATCAAGGGATCTTTTACTCCTAAAGTGTTAGCATTTATCATTCTAATATTTTGATCCCTTGTTCTGACCTGGGTTTTGATGTGCAGCTAGCAAGTCATTAGATCCACTTCTCTTTTGAGTCATATCATAGTCGATTGGCCCATTTTATACACTCTTTTGGGATTCATGATTACGTTAGAAAAATAAAAATTAAAGCTCATAGAGCTCTGGTACATGGTAAGCATAAAGAAGAAAATGCCAAAGACTTATTTATCCATTGAAAAGCATGTCGAATTGATCATCTTTTGGGATCATACTATTGGGGTAAGAATTGTGAGATTTCTTTACTTACAACCAGTTTGGAATGCTGTCACATATGTGTTAGAGGCATGCACATTGTTAAATAAACATATTGAAGGTGAGAGGGGAATAATGTGTTTTGGCTTGGAAGCTCAGAAAAGAGAGCATAATTTATGATGTCCTCATGTTTGCAATTGTAGTATAGTAGCAACAAACCCTTATGTGATCAAGAGTGACAGAGCTTAAGAACGTACAGATTAAGGAATAGGCTACAAATATTTTAACTCTTTTGTATTACAAGTATATATTCATATAATGTATAACCACATAATTCTAACTATTATTGTGAGATATATATTTCTTTATGTGTATATCTTGATATACCCCTATCTCTGGAAAAAACAGATTCAATGTATAATTGCCTTGCATTATAAGTTAATTTAGGTTAACTTAGTCATTTACATATTTGTTCCCACATATTTTTACGAATATGTTCCAGGTTCACATTGCTTATTATCTTATGTAACAATGGATAGATATTCTGTACTGACTAGCATGACCCTTCAGATCAATCTGTTCGGCCGCTTGGTCAATATTAATTCCTTTTTATTCTCTATTCTCCTAATTGATACCTGAATGGTGATGGGGGACTGCCTTCTTATATTATATGTCTGCAATGATAAGTCCTTTAACCAATAGACATGCCTTGTGTCCATTCATATCCTTAACCATTGTCTTTGTTATTGTAAATAGTGTCTTTTCATAACATGGTCACGGTTTTTCTAATTAATGATGAGTAATGATTAATTGTAGTTTTTCCACTCCTATAGTAGTCATTGATTGATATCAATGAGTCTTAAGAATAGTCTCCTTTATCCTCATTTGTCTTCAAGACTATCGACAATTCCTCTATTGTGAGCACTAATGATATTACCATTTCTTAATTTATCATTGACGTCATCACGTAGTCATTATTCATCGGTGACTAATCACTTCATTAATGTCTTTTTCTAAAATCGCATCATGAGTTCTTCTCAATCGGTTTTAGTTTTTTCTTTAATTTCTACATGGCTGCAATAATGAAGTTTTCTGATTGATATAGATGGTAGATATAACAATAATTAGAAAGTCCTTCATTTGTTACACTATTTATTATGGCCAATATATGGGTCACATTATAGTATCAATGAATTCTATTATTGTATATGGTATAATGTTAATGGTTATAAATTAATTGTATTGAATTATTTATTGATTATTAGGATATATTTTTAGATATTTTTATTAACATATAATCAATGAGATAATTATTAATAAGTTATAATAGTTGGCTATCAATTATTTATTGACTATATGCATTTATTAAATAAGGAATAATCATATATTTTTCAAAATAATGTATATTTTAAAACAATCATAAATGCATTAAAAATTATATTATATCGTACATTTATCAATTATGGCTTATGACAGTCTTATGCAAGGAAGATATATATTATAAAAAATATAGTGATGACATAAATTATTCAATATGTTTTTTGTTTTTTACTGTTAATAAAAATTAATAATATTTTTGACTTTATGTTTTTAATATAAAGTTTAGCGTTTTTTATTTTTATTTTTATGTGTTAAAACTTAAAAATATAATTTAATAATTTAATTTTTGAGAATCGCATTTCTTTAATTACATAGATGTATATGTATATGCAGATTTATCTATCTATCTATACCAAAGTAATGAGAAGTGGAATTGGATCGGAATCGGCAAGGCTGAATTGAATTGCGAATCGGCCATGAATCGGAATTGAATCGGCCACAAATCGGCAAATTAAAAAAACCCTTGAAATTTAGTGAGTAACTTATTTCATAAACCCTTCATCGCTGATTCGATTCACCGATTCACAAAAAATCGTTTGGTTTGAATCGAATCGCCGAATTGTGTGAATCGCTGCGATTCTTGTTACTATGATCTATATACACATGTTTGTACCCACACACATCCAAATTCATTTTGCTTAGCTTTTTAAATAAAAAACAACATTTTTTTGCTCGTTTGCTAAAAAACCAAATTTCCATTGAAAATGACCTTTTTGAAATATTAACAATTAATGCGTAAAGGATCCTCCTTATCTCTACTAGGATTCTATTTTGCATAATATAACTTTATAATATTTTACATTAAACTACATATTAAAACATAACTTTATAACTTAAGTGTAAATGTTAAAATAGTTTCAAGCACATTGCAGAAAGTCTCACTATAAAGCATTGGAAATTGAAATCAAATATGGTGACATTACATATTAGTTGATTTTGATCATTGTAGGTTCGTTTCTCTCAAGATTTCCTAGTGTGAGTTGAACACCCAATTGAAAATAGACTATAAATGAATAATCAGAATGTATCCAGGGCTCCAGGGGGTCACATCCCCCCTTTCCAAATGCTAGCATCCCAAGGACTTGGGGGCACCATTCCGAAGTCCCCAATTATGCCGCCGGTCAGCTTTCAATCGCCGCCTAAGGCTCTACCTCCCAAGAGATGATTACATGCCTCCCTTCACTACATTTGGACATTTTGTACTTTGTTTTGATATCATGCTACTCTAGTTAGTATTTTACTTCTCAATAGTCTTGTACACCTTTTCATAACTTGTATTTTAAGTACCATGTGTATAGCACATACTATATATGCCCCGTCCTTCCGTTCCCTCGCCGATGTTCATTTGCCATCCCTAAATTGATGCCCTTTGTCGCCACATTGCGAAAACCTGTCTCCCTGTTCTGCCACCTGGTGTAACTATGGAAATATCTCAGTTAGCAAGATTGAGATAAAGGAAAAATGGTTTCATCCCACGTATGAAACTGTTTACTTTCTTTTCCAGAGCTTCTTACTGGTGCATGTTTGACTTTTCTTCTGTCTATTACTTGGACTTTTTACATTTTCTTGGAAAGCATTCATATTATGTTATTGTGGTTTTTTGATTTATGTACTGAATACATTTCTGTAGTGTAATGTCAATAAGCTTGGACATTTTGATTTTCAAGTTTTATCTTTTAGTGTCTATAAAAATTTACATTCCATATCTGCTCATTTCATTCTTATAATAATTTATAGGTTATTGATTCAAATGATTTTTGGTATAGTTCTAAAATGTCCTTTTTTGGTTCTCACTGAAGCCATGTTCCTTGGTCATATGACATATTATTGGCAGGATAAATTTGATTTATCTTCTTTGTGACATACAAATCTATATGCAGCTTTTCTTTCTGGAAAATATACCTTTTATACGTTTTGCATTTCCTTTGTGCAGTGCTTCTAGAATTGAAGAAAAACATAGCCCTCCGGGAAAAGCTAGAAGCTCTTTGCAGAGAATTGCAACGCCAGAACAAAATGCTCACAGTATGGTTACCTGTCTTTTTCCTTGAGGAAGAAAATGCTGCTATTGAACTGCTTATTGCTTGTATGGCTGACTGAATGAGAGTTGCACATTCCATTTGTTTGCAAAACTTGACTATTGACAATTTGGAAATTTAATGCCATAAACTTATGCGAGTTGTAGATTGGACATTTTTCAAGGCAAATAATAATGTGCAGATGGAAAATGCACAATCCTAATGTTGAGTGTGGTAATTTTGTCGCCACTACCTCTGCTGGAGCAGACAAGCTCAAATTTAATAGTTGTTATTTGCCACTGCCACCAACACATCAGGATAATGTTTTGATTCATATTTACTCTGGAACATGGATTGAAATTTCTGCTAAAAACTTAAAATAACTGAGATGAACGATCTCCTAGTCCTAATGATAGTTAATATGTTTTGGCCTTTCCACAACTCAAATTATGTTTGTGTCTGTTTGCATAAGGCAACAACACACCACTGTAATAAAACTCATGGGAACCTGGGTCTTTGGTAATGTTATCAAGTTTCAACACATTTTTTTGTCTCAATTAGTAAGGAAATACAATTACATTTCACAGTTGTAAATATGTTTGGCCTTACCACAACTCAAACATAGAATGGTTGTAGTACAATATGCCAGAACATGAATTCAATACTATCAGTATCAACATATGCAATTATTACTAATGGCAACCATACCAAGAATATGTGAGGGAGAATAGTATTCTTGTAGTCATTAGCAAAAACAAGTGCATCATTCATGTTCAAATGTTCTTAAATAAGGTGCTTGGTTGGTTAGGGAGACCAATTGACACATCCCCTTGCCACCTAACTACCCAAATCCACTACTATCTCTAATTACATTATTGTTTTATTATGCTCTAGATCCCCCCGCCCTCCAAAAAAAAAAGAAAAAAGAAAAAAGAAAAAAAGAAGTTGTGTTCTAGACAACTACCCAACAATTTAGCAAAAAGAGACTACACTTCAAGCTGTAGAGTGGAAAGACATCCTTGAATTGAGGTGCGTTGCTGCCTAAGAAGCCGTAGATCCCGTTCTATTGGCAGTTGCTTAGCTCAGGCTGCTTGTAATAGTCACAAGGCATCCATCCAGTCCTTTTCTGCTAAGGCTAACATTTCTGCTCGAGTTCCCTTCTCGAATTTCCATTCTTCCTTGATTTTTCTTGCGATTACCTTTGCTTTTTGTATTTCTATGAATGTCTTCCTGAACATTCCCTCCATCTGTCCTAGTAATTATGATGAAGTAATCGAAAAATATTTTCTTGTTATTAACAAAGATGGAGAGGTCAATTTATACAAGAGGCTGAACAATGTTTCCTTAGGAAACAACCCTAAAGAATAGAAACATTCTATTCTGGAAACAAAAAACTTAATATTAGAAACATTCTAATATTTATAGAAGATTACAATAGATAATAACCATTAGATACTAAACAAAGATAATAGAAACAACCTATTATTGTAATACCCTCCCTTAATGGTTAATCTATCTAGAGCATGATGCTGTCAAAAAGCGCAAAAGGCAGAATCTGTCTGCTCAAGGGGCTCTGCACTATTCACTGTGGGCTGCGAAATAGATTACTTAGATAGGGCAGCTGAATGCTTCTGACATTCAACCTTCATGTGCCCATACTTGTGGCAAAAGTTGCATTGAATGTTCTTTTTCTAGGAGCCTTCTGAATTTGGAGCAAAGAATGTCTGTTGATGTTCTTTGGATAATGGTCCAAAACAAACCGCAAAAAGCCATGATTTTTAGGAGAAAATCGAAAAAAATTGAACACGTTTTTTGGGGTGAAAAATCAATCAAAACCCAACATAATTTTTGAGGTGAAAAATCAATCAAAACCCAACATGATTTTTGAGGTGAAAAAACAATCAAAACATGACAATGCAAAGCTTCTATTTTTAAGAAAAAATGGTAAAACCCTACAGATAATTTTTGAGGAAAAAATTGCACACCCACAAAGGAATTCCATGCAACTTTGCAAATTATAGAATCCGAAAATTTTGAGCGAAAATTTATAGAAACCCATAAGAATCTTGTTTTTTTGGAAAGAAAAATGAAAATCCATCAGATATATATATATATATATATATATATATATATATATATATATATATATATATATTTGTAGGAAAAAAATTATGAAAACCCACCATAATTTTGAAGGGAGGCAAAACACGAAACTTTGCATGGTAAAGCAACACATGCAAACAACATGCAAGTACATGCAACTTGTCGTGTCCCCTATTTTGCTGCTTTTAAAATGGAATTTTACAATAGTAATAATAATTAAAATATAAGAATAAATGATTAAATGAAAAATAAATAAATTATAATTATATTATTATAATTAAATATTTTAGTTTATTAAAATGAATAATAATGATATTATTACAAATAAATAATGATATTATAATATAAATATTATTATATATCAAAATTGTAATTCAAAGATACATATTGATAATACGAAATCTGCATTCTAGAAATGACAATGATAAAAAATCAGTCCCTAACACTAAAAGCGTATCAAAGTTATGTCACCGCTTGCATTGATATTTGGAGAGTTGTCAAGTATGAAGATTTACGTCAGGTTCCTTTACCAAGCAACTCTTCATTCGGGGAAGATAATATAAACGGACAATCCTCTTCACTTTTGAAGGCATCATCGAACCTTGGCCTCTACATGGTATATAGGAAAGATTGGACATAATACAAATTACCTTTCCTAACAAAGGTGGACAAAGACTTACACGGCATCAACACTGATACAAGAGGATTATGTTATTATTCACAGAAGCAAGTGATCGAATCGTAACAAATATATTTTGTAAATACTACTGCCATCAATGCTCAAAATCTCAAACAGATTTCCACTACTCAGTGTCAACATATGTTATCAGAAAGATCATTTTGCAAAAGACCAATAACAAAGTCCATATTGAATGGGAAATTACTTACGAATCAGATTTAGGTATGCATAAGAGAGAAACCGCCTAGGGCACGAACTGTGACAAGCATTCACGTCAGAGATACTGATTTAGAATAACATCTTCATCAATATAGACGATAGTGTTAGGATGACTATAAGTGATTAAGAGGAAATATAGGATATCGTAGACGGACAAAGAGAGATCAGATACAAAGGAATGAGCACAAACAGAGGGGAAAGATATCTGAAACCAATACAGAAGTCAAACATCTATCAACTTAAACTGAGAGTAAATATCATTCATCGTGGACCTTGGCTCGTAGCAAGTAACAAGTGGATATTATACAAGGAGAATTACAAATTCGATAATAAAAGTGTGAAGAAAGCATCACAAGTTATAACATAAAGAATATGATATAAAACTCCAACATTCAAATCAATACACACATACATGAGATAACAAGTCACAATTCATATATTATTACTTAGTATTGTTTCCTTGAGCAAATTGCCTCATCCCAAGTCTGTGATGTGTAAACAGATATATCCTCAAAGGGCAAGCTCACTTATCTTTGTTAAAGCATTACCTACCTATATTTTTGTATTCAAACATCATAGTCCAATTATTATATTAAATTATTAAACAACGCCACCATAGCATCTTATATTACTAAACATCAGATATTACTTCCTGTTTACATGAAGAACTATACATATATTTAAGAAATAATAATTGTTGCCTTGGTATAACATCTTGACTCGATTCTAATTCAATCTTTTGAATAATAAGAAATCAAAAATTGGTAATTGCCTTAGTTTTTTGGATTTGTATACCAAGGGACATTACACAACCCTAAAAAAGTAGAGACCCAGAAAATTTGAAGGGTGACCCCAGGAGAGAGCTCAAATAACCCAAAAAGAATGTTGTTGGTCTTTGAATCGGTTGGCTCGAAAATTGAGACACAAAAATCGAGGCATCGATAAAAAACATACAACCTAGTTGAGATCTCAAAAAAATCGACTAAGAATTTGTAATATTTTTGATCCAGTATAGAAAATTAGGGTTTTGAACAAAAATGACCCTCCTGCAAAAAGACTCACAAAAAATCGCAGAGATGTGCCAAAAAACAGATGGATCTGTATAGAAATGGGTTGCAAAACAGAACCGCAAGTCGTTGGTTTCAGAATTCTCAGAACAGAAACCCTAGTTGGATTATAGAGAGAGTTGGAAGCAAATATGCATGTAAATTATTTTCAAAAATAAAAGGCAGATAGTTTCAACCAAGAAATTATAATCATTTTCGAAAAAATTTAGAGTATTGGTTCTAATATCATATTACGAAGCAATTGGAATTTTTTTGCTTGTTATTAATAGAGACCAAGAGGTTAATTTATACAAGAGACTGAATGATGTTTCCTTAGGAAACAATTGTAAAGAATAGAAACATTCTATTCTATAAACAAAAAACTAAATATTAGAAGCATTCTAATATTTACAAAATTATTACATAGATAACCATTAGATGCTAAACAGAGATAATAGAAACTATCTATTATTGTAATAGTAACTACATAAAGGGTGGCTGTTCTGTTTTCCCTGTTTTGCTTTCCATGAGGATGCTCCATTCTTCATTACACTCCTCCAGCATAAATTCTAAAAGGAATTTCGCTGCCTTTACAATTATGTCCATATCCTAAGCCTTCTTTACGACTTCCTTTGCGGCCTCTACCATTTCCTGCAATCCTATTAAGAGTTTTCAACCTTCTCTCCAAGTGGAAGTACCTTCTTTTCCATGGTGCCTTCTATGTGTTCCTTTTTTGCTTCCATCCTATCTTCTTTTAATAAAGTGGTTGTAGGTGGGGGTACTTCCATTTCTTAAATTTGGAATTTCTCCAACAACTTACCTGCCTCATCTTTATCCTTTTCCTGTCCTTGATTGTTGTTTTGGTGGTTGGTACCCAACTGTTCCTCTTAGGTCCCTTTTCTTCTAGTCTGTGTTGGTGTAACCACTAGGGCAATTGGCTGAGCTACCGTAATTGTTTGGTGATCTTGATAGTATGTGGTGTCTTCCTATTAGCTTGCAGATCCAGTACCTTGGGCCGAGGTATATGTTTCGCTGGAACCATTTATGCTACGTTAGACAACTATGCTGTTCTAAACGCTATTCGTTTAGCTTCCCAGTTTAGAATTACCCGTCCATTCTCTGTCTAAAAATCAAGCATAGTTTCAAAAAACAAAAAAACTAAAAAGACTTGATGAAAGCCTTTAGTAAAAGGATTCATTATATCAATTGGAGTCAATTGATTGATCAATACTAACGAATTAAACAATGAACTAAACTTAGAGAAGCGAAACTAAATTGAAAAGTTTCGTACTATTACCTACATTTTGTGGTGACAAAATGCAAATCACAATTAGCTCTGTCTGGGGAATGTTGCTTGTTTTTTCTTCAAAACAATGAGTGACATAGAATCCAATTCTCTAAGTGCCTTCATCCACTCCATTGGGCTATAGAGTCAGGCGACCAAAAGCAAAACAAAACCAACGCGACTAAAACAAAGCAAATCTAGTAAAACAAAAATGTGCAAGCACATTTATTAACAACAAAGAAAAACCTACCTAATTAAAACTAGCCAAAAAAGAAAAATCATAGATGAAACCATTTACTTGTTCAACAAAATAACCACCATTTTTAGTAACTTGTAGTACCTTGCATGTTGACATGTAACTTCACATAGATGGAACACGAACAACTGGAGCAATGATGTTAAGGCTTGATTTAACACCTCTTGGAAGAAATGAAGAAATTCACCTTTTTGAGATGAATCATGTGTATTGCTACTTGAAGATATGTCCATGAATTGAAACTGCTCCTCGAGAACTGAAAAATATTTTTTGACATCTTTGATAGTATTTTCATGTTCAGGTAAATGTGGAATCTTTAGCTTTCCATTAGCCTCCAACTATGCAAGATGTTATGAGAAGTTCTTTTCCAAGCTTCAGGATAGAACATTAGGCAAAATGTACTCAAGTTCATGACCTTGAGACACAAATACATCATTATTAGCTTGCTTTGAACTTGCTTGCATATCCCCTTTTATAATGTGTTTATTGGAAGAAAAATTTTCCTTCATTTTTCCAATTGCAAGCTTCTTCAATGGTGAAACCAATTTTTGTTGATTCCCAACAATAGAACTATGAGGAATAGTTGGAAGAGGCTTCCTTTGTACATCTTCGTAGAACATGCCTTGAGCTATTTTCTTTTTGAGGGCAAGTAACTCATTTGCTAACCTCTGCACTACAGGATACGTCCATGTGCTGGAAGAAAATGAACTTGAAGAATGATGACTTTCTTCAAACTCATTTGCTTCTATTCTTATTTTCCTAGCAAGAATAAGATCATCTTCAATTTAAATCACTAATGTCTATGAAACTGCAATAGTCGAGGCTTCTCTTCTTAATAGAAAACTGGCTTCAGGAATTTGAGCATTTGACAAAGGAACACTTCAAATTGGTAGTTGTAGGTTGAGCAACAACTATAATTTTTTGTGTCAATTTGTTGAAATGAGCAACAAATTCACGCACAGGTACGGCTTGAACCTTTCCACAAACTTGGCTATGAGGGCAGCCCACTCTATGATAGTATGTGGTGGTAAATGGTAAAACCAATCAGAAACGGTGCCTTGTAGAGTTTCTACGAACAACTTAATAGACACGTCCATGTATTCAATTGCATGAAAACCACATGCAATGTAGAAAGTGTTAAAACTATAACTTCGGTCCTCATATTAGTCTGACTATGCAGATTGCAGAATCCTCTTAGTTTATATAAAACCATTTTGAAGGCTATTAATACATTGCCCCTTGGTTAGGGATGATCAGCGATCTTTGGTGATGACTATATGTTAGCATTAAACATCAACTAAATTAGTTATGTTCGTTGTTAAACTAAATCTCTTTTCTAGGCACCGACTATGAGAAGGCATTGTAGGCCGAGCTAGATAGAGTCATGTCCCTTTAAGGGACATGCCCTTTGGTTATGGTATATAAGGAGGGTATTGTTGTAGTTAAAGAGCACACAAAGAATATCAAGTCTCCACCTTTAAGCAACCCTACCACAAACAACTTGCTGTGATAAATATATAAATCAAAAAGACAATTAATATTGTAATCTCATTTCAAGGTCAAATAAGAAGGAAGATCAGAACAAGTAAAGAAGGTATTATCTTAGATCTGATTATTAAGAATTTGCAGAACTTTACATGGTATTAGAGCTCTGTTAGTTGAACCTTGACTCTGCAAATTAAACAATCAGACTTCTTATATCTAGCACCATTATCCTGTCTTCAATGGCATACACAATCAGACCCGATGACAGTTTTGATGGGAAAGAACACTTCAATGCTTGGAAATTCAGAATCATGATAAGTTTTGAAGAAAATGATGTAAAGTAGTTTGTGATTCAGCATCCAAACAACTTGTTGTTGAACCTAATAAAACTATTTGGAATAAAGGAAACAGGAAAGCCATGCAAATCATTCTAGATGGAGTAAAAAGTGAAATAGTACCCATGCTAACAAAACATCAAACAACATTCAATATGATGAATGCATATGAGGTTAACAATGCAACTAGAGTCCTCTCACTAAAAAGACAACTAAATCATATACAGATAAAGAAGGGAGAATTGATGAATTCTTTCTTCCTAAGGGTTGCCAGTCTAAGAGATGAACTTGCAAGTATAGGAACCATAGTTGATAACAAAGAATTAACACTAATGGCTATAGATGGATTACCAGATTCATGCGAAACATTCACACAAGGAGTAAGTGCTAGAGACAATCTTCCTGACTTCAATAGACTCAAGGGAGATTTTCTTCAGGAAGAATCCAGAAAACTTAAGAAAGGGGGAAAGTTCAGAATTGAAGACGAAGAACTTCATATTCTCAACGCAAATTCCTATAAAGGTAAGAAGAAGCACTTCAAGAAGAAGAAAGGCAATCAAAAGAATGACAAACTTAAGAAAGATCTATCCAAAATAAAATGTTTCAAATGCGAAAAGTTTGGACACTATAGATCTAATTACTCAGAGAATTCTAAACAACAAGTGAATTGCACAAACATTACTAGGGAAGAAGACAACTATGATCTTGAGAATCGTGTAATGTATTTGGTACTATCAAATGAAGTCTCAAATAAGGCATGGGTGATTGATAGTGGATCATCTCAACATATTACATAATACAGAGAAGCACTAGACTATAACGGAAAAAAATTAATGGCAAAGTCACCATCAGTGATAATTTAGCACATTCCGTCAAAGGAATTGGAAATTGCACCTCAAAACTAAAGTCAGGTAGTTCTCTTCTTCTCAAAGGAGTAGTCTATGTACTAGGAATAAAAAGGAATCTAATCTTGGTTACAACACTTGAAGATGATGGACGTAATGTTGCATTCATGGATGGTAAAGCAATGACCTAGGCTAAGAATTCATTTAAGAAAGCAAAATTTATTGGTAAAAGAAAGGGTACTTGTATGAATTAAATTTAGAACCTAGTCGACCTATTCAAATCTTAATTCATGATGCTGATATAAATGAAATATAGCACATAAAGTTAGGACTTCTAAATTTCAATACCTTATCAACTATGGAGCAGATGGTTATTGGTTTACCTAAACTAAATAAAGATCACTCAAGCATATGCAATGGATGCGCTCTGGGTAAGAACACCAAAAGTACATTTCATTATAGCACTAGAAAAACTAAGAATGTTTTGGAATTAATCCACTCGGATTTGTGTAGACCTATGTCTGTTCCTTCTCTTGGAGGATTTCGATACTATATATTTTTTATAGATGACTTCTCTAAAAAAACTTGGATTTACTTCTTAAAATGTAAAGAATTAGAAAAATCTTTAAGAGATTTAAACAATTTAAAATCTTAACTGAAAACTTATCAGGACATAAACTTAAAACTCTTAGGACTGATAATAGAGGGGAATATACCTCAGATTTGTTTAATGAGTTTTATAAAGAAACTAGAATTAAGAGGGAGCATACCGTTCCTTATAACCCACAACAAAACAAGGTATCGGAAAGGAAAAATAGGACAACTATAGAAGCTGCAAGAGCTATGATATTTGATCAAAATTTAGAATATTATCTTTGGACAAAAGCCTCTTGTATTGTTGTCTATATTCAAATCAAAAGTCCTCACTCCTACCTTAGAGATAAAACTCGTGAAGAACTCTTTACTAAGGTTAGACCTAATATAAGTCATCTTAGGATTTTTGGGTGTCTAGTATATATACATGCTCCAAAAGAAAAGAGAACTAAGTTAGAACCCTCTGGGAGGAAAGCCATTTTTGTTGGGGATAGTGAAAGATCTAAAGCATATAGGATTTGCATACCTAGTCAAAAAAATATTGAACTTAGTAGGGATGTAATATTTGAAGAAGATTTAGTAGTCAAAAGAGCTCTATGTTTTGAAGAACCCTCTCCTTTACCTTTTGTTCTGAAGGAAATACTGAATCTGAGTCTCAGAGGGAGAACATTGAAGAAATTGAAGATGAAATTCAAAACCTCAATCTTGAAGAAACCAAAAATTCTAAGAAAAGACCACTTTGGGCCATTAAGATAGTAGTGGAAGCACAAGACATCGCTACACCGTCTGGAACATTCAGAGAAAGTAAAAGACCTAAAAGATTTTCTAGTTATGCAACAAATATGAATAATTTATCTAAATCAGAACCAACCAATGTTTCAGATGCTATTAAATATACAGCTTGGAAGGATTCCATGACAGAAGAATACCAATCCATTATGAAGAATGATGTTTGAGAAATTGTTCCAAGACGTGAATGAAAAATTTGTTCTTTCTTCCAAGTGGATATTTAAAATCAAGCATGCTGCTGATGGTAGGATTGAAAAATATAAACTCAGATTCGTAGCCAGGGGATTCTCTCAGAAAGAAGGGATTGATTATGAAGAAACCTTTGCTCTTGTTTCTAGATACACCTCCGTAAGAGCAGTCCTAGCTATTCCAACATCAAAGGGATGGAAAGTACATTAGATGGATGTAAAAACAACTTTTCTGAATGGAAAGATTACAGAAGAGGTATATTTGGAGCAACTTGAAGGATTTGAAACTCATAACCCTAAAATTTTTGTTTGTAGGCTCAAGAAAGCTCTCTATGGGCTTAAATAGGCTCCAAGGGCACGGTATGAAAAAATTGATAAGTATCTTACCAGTTTAGGATTTTCCAAGAATGAAGCTGATCCAAATCTATATTATAAAAAGGATAAAGATGATATGGTAATTTTGATACTATATGTTGATGATTTACTAATAACAAGTGATGATCATCTCATAGATCAATGCAAGAAAGATCTAATCAGAGAATTTGAGATGAAAGATTTAGGACTCCTTCATTACTTCCTAGGATTGGAAGTATGGCAGAATTCTGATAGCATCATACTCGATCAAAGAAATTATACATTAGATATCTTGAAGAGATTCAGAATGTGGAAATGCAGGCCTATGTCTTCTCGGATGGAGACTAATTTACATAAACTTAAGGAAGCAACAACAGAATCACCTTCCATAGATTCTACTCTTTACAGACAGATGATTGGGTCCCTTATGTACTTGGTAAATACAAACCTGACATTTGCTATGCTGTTAATGCATTAAGTTAGTTTATGTGTGAGCCAAAGGAGATTCACCTAGTTGCAGTAACACACATCATGAGATTCTTACAAGGCACTCTTAACCTTGGGTTCAAGTATGAGAAAGTTGAATTAGACCTACGTGGATACACAGACTCATATTGGGCTGGAAGTGTTATTGACAAGAAAAACACTTCAGGATGCTGTTTCCGTTTAGGCTCACCAATGATATCATGGATATGCAAAAAGTTAGTCTTCAATAGCAAAAAGTTTTGTAGAAGCCGAATACATTGCAATAGTGATGGCCTCTCGAGAAGCAGTTTGGCTTAGAAAGTTACTTGTGGGATTATTTGGTCAAGCCATGAATCCTACGATTATTCATTGTGATAATCAGAGTTCAATTGAGCTTTTTGTGAATCCAGTTTTTCATGACAGGTCTAAACATATCGAAATTCCTTAGCATTATGTAAGAGATATGGTAGACATGAATACTATAAAAGTAGAATACATTTGCATTGCAGATCAGACAGCAAATATTCTTACCAAAGCTCTCTCTTGAGTGAAGATAGACCACTTTAGGAAAAGACTTGGTATGGTTGAATTGTAATTCATTTGTATTCTTTACACTATTAATAAAATAATTTTATTTTCAGGCTATTGACTATTATGGGCTCCACCATTTGTATTCATTATTTTAATGGTGACGATCTTTGAGATAATGAACGCTTGTATGAAATACATTATGAGAGATGACGATCTCTTAGATAATGTGCTAAACAGGAGAGATCTACTACCATTCAAGATCACATTGTGATATAGACATTGTTATGCATATAAGTCGCAATTTGGATAACAGAAGAATTCTATTATTCTCTGGAGTTTATCCTATGTTCTGGTAGATCTTAACTCAGGATCATGTTGTGATATAGGAATGCCAATACCTATGAGTCACAACTTGGATAAATGAAGAATTTAATTATTCTTTGGATATTATCCTGTATATTGTATTCATTGCAATATTGTTATCACTAGTATAAGTGATATGTCATATCACAGATATGGTAATATGACATAGGATCATGTGTTCAATAATACCACATGCTAAGAAGAAGATTCAGATAGATATAGAGTATCATTTTATGCTTATTCATTGTAATTGATGATTCTAGATATGTTATCTCTTAGTATGATTATCGAGTTAAGAGGGAATGTTAAAACTATAACTTTGATCCTCATACTGGTTTGATTGTGTAGATCACACAATCTTCTTAGTTCATATAAAACCATTTTGAAGGCTATTAATAGATTGCCCCTTGGTTAGGCATGATCGGCAATCTTTGGTGATGACTATATGTTAGCATTAAACATCAAATAAATTAGTTATGTTTGTTGTTAAACTAATCTCCTTTCTAGGCACCGATTATGAGAAGGCATTGTGGGCCGACCTAGATAGGGTCATGTCCCTTTAAGGGACATGCCCTTTGGTTATGGTATATATGGAGGGTATTGTTGTAGTTAAAGGGCACACAAAGAATATCAAGTCTCTTCCTTTAAGCAACTCCGCCACAAACAACTTGCTGTGATAAATATATAAATCATAAAGACAATTAATATTGTTATCACATTTCAATGTCAACTAAGAAGGAAGATTAGAACAAGAAGTAAAGAAGGTATTATCTCAGATCTGATTATTTAGAATTTGCAGAACTTTGCAAAAAATAGCAGTATGCTAATTAAGATGTTGGTCATCACCGAAAAACTTGGGAAAGTTCTTTCGTGAGCCATCAGGAAGATCATGTAGAGGTGGAGCTAGATTCAACGGTCCAAAAGCGCCTAAGGACCTTGGGCCATTTACATGTCCTTGGTAAATGTGTGAAACAACTTCATAAAGCAAGATTACAATGAATATTTACGATGAAAAAGGACACGGGTATGCTTCAAATGAAAGCATGAGGCTCTCAAATGCATGTCGTATCCCCAACAGAGTCGCCAAAAAACTGCATGGGAGACAAAGTGTCTCCTATATTAAAGGGAAGGCTCCCCCTTCTCACCGTTCCTTGGATCAACTCAAGGTAAGCAAGAAGGTGAAAGATTTTGTAAGGGGCGTTACCAATATTCGTTCCTCTTATCTTTCAGAAAAGAATCCACTTATTGACGGAGTGAGGAACAAGCAAGATGAAATCTCTAACTAAACTTCTATCTAGTAGCTGAAAACAGTGATATCGATAAACGAACACCAACTCAAAGGCTGATTGAAAGCATACCAGTTTGGCTCTGAGTCCTGTTTATTTAATTTATAAGAAAAATCACTACCATTGGGGCACAAAGACTTTCAGAAGTAGATGATTTCTATTCTATTCTATAAGAAAAACCTCTACTATTGGTGCGCAAAGACTTCTAAAAGTAGCAAAATTCTAACTCTTTTTTGTAAATTTGAGATGGTAACACAAGCTACTATTAAAGCTTCTAGTCTACATATTACCACAATTGCTCCCTGTCAGAGCTTGGACTCTAATTGCTTCTTAGTTCACTATGCTCTATTATTCAACATATAATAACATGATAAAAAGATAATATGCACAAATTACACTCAAAGCGTCTAAATTGCTCTATCACAATTGCTTCTAGTTGAAGCTTCAAATCTAGTTGCTTCTTTTATTCACTTTTCTCCCAAAGTGGTACTACACAATCAAAGTTATGCTTGCATAAGTTTGGTAGAACTTTCTTGCATACAACAAAAGATGGTTTTTACAATGAAGGGGCACTCTTTTATATAGGCAAAGGAGTTGAAAAAAAGGAGGAAAAAGTGGAAGCAACTCAACCAACTTTGACTCGGTTTAACTAATAGGAGAAATAATTAGATTACATTTCATTACACATGTAAATCTTATTACATGTAATTACCAAGGTTGCATGGGTACTTGTACCCACACCCTTGGTACTCGTACCCACGTACCCAAGTACCGGGTACACGTATCCCACGTACCGGGTACTCAATGGAGAGCATCATAGCTAAGGACCTTGATTAAGATTCTGATTTTTTTTTTGGTTTTTTTATTTTTGTATTAGCTTGTTGTTTATCAAACTTAATTCAATACCAAAACAATTTGAAACTTTGATACTCATTAACAATAAACTTTATCACTGTTCAAGTCATAAGTTTATCATTTGCAATATGTCATTGTCATATGATTTAGGATCTTCTTGTTCATGTTTAAAGTGTGCCTTCTTTGTTATGTATCTAAGCATTTATCATGTATTATTATTTCAAACATATAACAAATCTGAAACTGAAAACAATACATTACATTTGCAAACTTTATCACTGTTTTTGTTTTGAAAAACCATTGTCATGACTCATAATTTCAAATTTTTTATAAATATAAAAGTATAATTTTTAAATAAGTTTGACATAACCAAGTACCCCTGTTCCCTTTTATGAAAAATACTTTAAACATTAAACATTCAGCAATAGCATATATATATATAAATAACAATTTGACTTATGGCTCATATTTTCAAATTTCTTGTTTTGAATGCTCAATGTCTAGACTCATGACATATATTTTGTTTTTTATATTTTCTATAAAATATTAATTATATAGAAAAAAATTAGGCATACACACGTACCCCCGTCACCTATTTTGAAAAATATGCGTACCTGTACCCGTTCCCGTACCCACGTACCCATGCAACCTTGGTAATTACACATTTTCATGTAATACATCCTCTTCAATTACAAACATGAAAGAAGAAGAAGAAAGAAGACGAAAGACAAATGAAACAATCCTAGGTATTATTCTGAAGGGCCTTGTACTTGGCGATGCTATCCTAGATGATCATAGGAACCAAAGTTTTTTTATTTTGTGCCACTACTTTCACTTTGATAGTCATGGTGTTATGTCTTTTGATAGCTTCTGACTCTCTTTGATTAATTGTTTGTTGTCATTTAAAAACTTGACGTGACCAAGCTTTTTCTCGTTCAAGCTCTCGTGAATTCTCCTTTGTTGATTGACACATTCTGGAATCCCTAACACTTTGAAAACCATCTTGATGGTGTCCGGATGTAAACTCAGAATAAATTTCCATCAACACATTTAACTTTTTTTTTGAAACAAAGTGCTTAGTGCATTCCCACACAAACTCAGGTTCTCGGACAACGATTGGGAAAATGAAGATCAAATGAATTATTTCATTTTAAGAATCAATGCATGTCTTTTTGACGGAATATCTCTGTTTTTTGAAGAAGTTTTGACATATCTTGAAGAGTGTGCCGCAACATGAAGATGATAACATCTTTCAATGAGATTGAATCCTTGAGAACTTTGGGATTTGAGTTACAATGATGAATCCATGAGGGGTGGGTATTCAAAGTATGGATTAGACAGTTATGGAACCCATATGAAGGCTGGAAATGAACCGGAAAGTATATGTATTTGAATGGAAAGGGCCAAAGTTGGACTAGGAAAGATGGACTGCATGTGGGCAATGATGGGCCTTCGTGGGTATGGCCAAGAATGCAAGTTGGGATGCATATGAATGCGTGCAAATGATAAGTTTTGACTTTAAAATGGGTTATCTGGATGTCATTACATGTAAATTGGATTACATGCATTTAGGTTTTGAAGATGGAAATGCGTGTAAATGGGAACGAAGAATGTGGTTGCATGTAAATGTGGATGGATGGTGAGAGTGCATGTAATCGCATGTGGAGAATGAGATGTAGTGTGACATGACATGGAAAGTGGAATTACACGTAATTGCTCTTGAAGTGTAATTGCATATGAAGGGAATGGATGCAATGTGCCTTGGCATGTAATGGCGAATATGGAATGAAACAATGCACTTGCACGAAGAGGTGGAAGGTGGAGGGAAGTGAAATGTGCTCAAGTTCTTGGGAAAGGACTTGCCATTTCTTCTAAAAGAAGAAAAAGGAGAAAGCAAGCAAACAAACAACGTAAACAAGCACATGCTTTTGGTTTTAGACTCAAACACATCAAGAAGCAAGTTGCTTTCAAGTGCAATTTGGAATTTGGAATTTGGAAAAATTCCAAACACTTGAAAATGAATGCTTTCATCCTATTTAAAGAGAATTTGCACTTTACATGGCATACATTTGGACAAATGTGCAATAACAAGTCACAATATGCATGGAAATAGCAAGATAAGCATGAATTGATGAGCAAGTTTGAAAATGTCCTCTTACTTGGAGATCAAAGAGCCAAAATAGCAAGAATCATAAACATTGTAGAGCAAGTCTGCAAATCCGTATTCTCAAACAATAATTTGACTTCTTCCATACTTGCATTTAACAAATACTAATGAGCAATGAAGGGTAGAATTTGACATGAGAATGCAAAAAACGTGATTTCCAAAGGCAATAGCGTGCATTAAAACTCAAAAACAACCCCCATTGATCCAAATGTATGGGCTGGAAATGCTATTTTTGTGTGTTTTTAACAATAATGTGGCTTTTGCATGCAAAAATCTGGGCCATTTTTGGAAAAACTTGGCCACAAAATGCACGTATTCAATGGTTGATGTGATATGCTCATAGCACAAGGGCCCTTATGTAATAATTTTCAAGTTGACTTCAAATGATATTAGCCATGGGAGCTTTCAAATGATACTACAATATGTGTACTTTTTTGGGTTTTTACAAATATGCAAAAAGTCAATGAGAGTAGGGTTTAGAATTTCTATTCTACTCTTAAGGATTTGAAAGTTCAACTCTACTACGTTGAAGTCTACCAAACTTTGTTTTTCCAAATTTAACAACTACACAAAGTTGGTGCAATTTGCAAGTGTTGTGCAAAGTATTTTAATATCTCGATGAGTACTATCATAACGAACAATATGCATCAAAGATATTAGTAAAGTTTCCACAAAAGGGCTCAAAAGTAACCTTACATTGTGCTTAAGAATTTTAAAACAAATGGTATGAGCAAAGCGGCTTTGGCACAACAATATTATCAATCACATTCTTTTAAGTACTTTAATGCAAATTCTGAACTAAATGTTAATATTTAATACTTCATACCCATCAGCGGATGTACCACGAGCACGATCTTGTGCAATGCTGTATTCTGTTTTGGTTATCAGATTTGAATTACATAATGCTTCTAAGAAAGTACTTGGAATTCAGAGAAGAGAGAGGATAGACATTACAATCAGGGTCTCTACATATTGAGCCTCAAATGGCGATTATAAAGGTTGCAGAAATGTGAACAAAATAAGCCATAGTATGATCGAAATGAAAAGAAAAGAAACTTAGAACATAAGCTGATCGAAAATGAGCAATGCCAAAGGAAAACCGATTCTTTCTAAGCCGCATGACTTGATGGCCGATCCTTGATGGTGGCTGAGAGAGTTAGGACGGTAATCAGGCAGACCCAAAGGAAGAAAGAATTGGTTTACTGTGAGATGGAAATCATGTATCGTTTGATGCTAGACGTTTACTAATATAACATTCTCTTCGGCCAAGCAAGCCGCGACCTTAAGCACTTGCCTTGATCATGATGACAGTTTCGAAAGATCCTTGGTTTTCAAAAGGTCACCGCATTGATTGGTGGCGTCAAGTGTAGATGGTCGCCTCTCATGAGAAGATTATAAGCTTAAAAATTATTAAAAGTTCCTTTTCTCAAAACATTTTATATATGTGCATATATATAATATTTAATTATTTTAAATATATGATTTCATCATGCTATATATTATTCTAAAATCGCACCTATAAATATACTTATATCTATATACGGGTATAGTTTGTAGGAATATGTTTTATCTCTATCATATTCTCTTTGTATGCACATACATATATATATATATATATATATATATAAGTACGATTTATAGATATCATCCTAGTATCATGGTGGTATCATACATACATACATACATACATACATACATACATACATACATATATATATATATATATATTTGTGATAAAAAAATATATTGATGACATCACAAAACAACAAAGGTAATGGTTTTAAACAAGAATTTTTGATATTTAATGTTTATATATATTTGACCAAGTAGCTTATGACTACCTAATGGTGTACTCTATTGCGAAGTCGCTAGATCCTTGTCAAGGTAGTTAGAGGTCATACTTGATGATTGAACAATGCACTAGGATAGTGCCCCATTCCTTGACTCCTGTTTAGGAATGCTTTCTGCCCTTCATCTGCTCATGCAACCACCAGTGCAACATTTCTACAATAATAACAAGTTCGTCCATTTAAATCAAATATTAAAATATATTATTGTTAACTGTAACAACGGTTAGCTACCAGAATCAATAAACAAGTAAACATGATAATATTGGCAGATTCAAATAAACCAACCATTTTCACATGAATAAATGGTTAACTATAACTTCCCTTTTCACATGATCAAGAAAATGATAGTTTTAACTAATCATCTCAAGGGCTATATCTTATTTTAATAAGGTCAAAATTTTGGAATGTAACATACGCTCCCCCTTTTGCTTTCATCGTCCCTAATGAATATTCACAAATAAAATTTTAAAAGTAGTACTTATGTAATTGCATAACGTTTTTATCACAATTAAAAGAGAAAAAATGACCATGCTTCGGTCCTGGAGAAAAGATGGGGATATTTCTAGGAAATCTCATAATAGTTCTCCCAAGTAGCGTTCTTTTCAGCATACTGGTCCCACTGGACCATGCATTGAGTTATGTCTTGATTTTGTAAGCGGAATGTACGCACCTTGAGTGTTTTGAGTGGTTTGATTTCCACCACCCTTGGGTCTCGTACCTGTAATAGGTTCCAATCAATTGTATGTTCGTGCTGAGTGATACATTTCATAAGATATGACTCATGGAAGACGTCATGCATTTTGACACAAGCTGGAGGTAGTGTGATTCTGTAGGCTACTGAGTTCACAACTTTCAACACCTCAAAGGGTCCTACATACTTTGGGACCAATTTGGAATTCTTTTCGAACTTGATGGTACTCTTTTGGGGTCTTATTTTTAATAGCACCTTTTCTCCCATTGAGAAATCTTTGGGTATTCTCTTTGCTTCTGCATAACTCTTCTGTCTATCATTTGCTTCTTTTAGTTTCTAATGGATTTGAGTTACTTGTTCTTCCATTTCCTTTAGCATTTCTGGCCCAATGACAATTGTGTCCTCAACACGGTTGCAACTTATAGGGGTTTTGCATTTACGACCATATAGAGCCTCAAAGGGTGCCATTTTGATAGCAGATTGGTAGGAGTTATTATAAGCAAATTCCACCAAGGGTAGATACATCTCCCATTAGTACTGTCGATCCATGCAATAGACTCTTAGAAGTCCTTCCAAAACCTGGTTTACCCTCTCTGTTTGGCTGTTGGTCTCTGGATGATAAACAAAACTAATATTTAGTTTAGTCCCTAGGGCCGAGAATAGTGTTTTCCAAAATCTGGAGGTTATTCAGGCATCCCTATTAGATATATTCTTTTCCAGAATAAATGAAGTCTGAAAATCTCACGCACAAACTTGTGAGTGATATCCGGTGCTCCATCGGTCAGAGTAGTTGGTATGAATTGGGCCACTTTGGTTAATCTGTCTACTACTACTAAAATGGTGTTGTGTTTGCTTCGAGCCATGGGTAGCCCTTGCACGAAATCCATGGTGATTATCTCCCATTTCTATTTTGGTACCCGTTTGGGTGTAGGAGGCTAGCAGGGTAGAGTTGCTCTGCCTTGACTCTTTGACACTCTAGACACCCCACGGCATAGTCCATTATTTCTCTTTTCACCCCTTCCCAAAAATAGAAGGGTTTTATATCTCCCATCATCTTGGTCACTGTAGGGTGTTCTAAATAGGGGTTGAGTGGAATTCTTCTAAAATCATTCTTCGAATTTCCAGTACTTTGGGTATGTACATCCTGCCTCCGTATCTCAATAGTCAATCCTCTTCTATTCTGAAACCTTTGTACCTGGGATCCTGTGGGTCTTTGAGAAGTGCATGACTGATTTTTGTATAGAATTCATCCTATTTAAAATGCTGTAATACTTGATCTTTTAATCTAATATTTATGATGGCCATTGTGGAAATATGCCTTCATCGGCATAAGGTGTTTGCTACCTTATTCTCTTTATCCATAATGTAGTTAATGTCAACATCGTAATCTACTAGAAATTCCAACCATCTCCTTTGTCTAGCGTTAAGGTTGGGTTGAATGAAAATATACTTCAAGCCATGGTGATTTGATCGAAGTTCAGAAGGTTTCCCTATCAAGTAATGCCTCCACATTTGGAGGGCATGCACAATGGCAGCTAATTTCAGATAATGTGGGGCATAGTTTTGTTCATAGTTTTTCACCTTCCTTCACTCATATGCGACAACTTGGTCCTCTTGCATCAATACACCTCCTAATCCCTCCTCGGATGCATCGGTTATAACCACAAATTCCTTTTGGGGGTCTGGTACTCTACGTATTGGTGCAATAATTAACTTCTCTTTCAGGTACTCAAAGGTTGTTTGACATCTTTGAGTCCAAATAAATTTCTTCCCCTTTTTCTGAAGCAAGGTGATAAGGTAAGCTATCTTACAAAAATCTCTAACAAACTTCCTATAGAATCCTGCTAGTCCCATGAAGCTCTTGACTTCTGCCATATTCGTAGGTAATTGCTATTCTTTGATTGCTTTAGTCTTTGAAGGATCTACGGCTATCCCTTGAGCCGATATAATGTGTTCCATATGTTGAATTTCCTTTTGACAAAAGGTACACTTAGACAACATCTCGTATAGCTTATGTTCTCTCAACCTCTGTACAACTATCTCTATATGTTGTTGATATTCTTTTTCGTTCTGAGAGTAGATCAAAATGTCATCTATAAAGACCAATATAGACTTATCCAAACAGTCTTGAAAAATGCTATTTATCAGGTTCATGATGGTTGTCGAAGCATTGGTTAATCGGAGGGGTAGTACTGTAAACTGATAATGTCTATATATAGTCCTGAAGGCATTTTTGTGAATGTCTTCATCTTTGATGCAGAGTTGATGGTATCCTGATCTTAAGTCAATTTTTGAGAATACAGTAGCACCTCCTATTTTATCAAATAGATCGTCAATTCTAGGAAGTGGGTACTAGTTCTTGATGGTGACCTTATTGAGAATCCTATATCTATGTACAGTCTCACAGTTCCATCCTTCTTCCTAACGAGCAATATCGGGGCTCCCCAACGTGAGACACTAGGTCGAATAAGTTTCTTGTCTAGCATATCATGTAACTGTATTTGTAATTCCATCAAATTTGTGGTGGTCATTCGGTAAGGAGCTCGAGATATAGGTTCTCCCCTAGGTATAAAGTCTATAGTAAAATCAAACACTTTAGATGGGGGTAATCTTGAAAGCTCTTTTGGAAAAACATCCTGAAACTTCTTGAAGTATGAATACTTCTCCTTGAAGGATCCCTCAAATTCTCTCTAATTTCTCCATCTTCGAAGATGTAGTCATCACCATGAGTAGTATCTATAGGTTCTCTCAAGTCTTCAATCTTAATTGCAAAAATCTCGCAGCCTTTCCTTCCACATCTTTTGAGTTGCATGGCAGATATCTGGCGTGGTTTGATTTCGTGCAAAACTCCCTTGATGCTTACAGGATTACCTCGATCATCCGAACATTCTATTGTTTTCGCGAGACAGTCGATCTTGGCGTTATGCTCATTGAGGCAATTGATGCCTATGATGATGTCATAGGACCCAAGAGGTGCCACATACAAATTAAATTTTGTAGAGAAATTTGGGAAGTGAACTCGAGCCTCGAATAGACATTGCTCTACCTTAGCCCTTGATTGGTTTGCGTACTTGACCGTCAATGGTTTCGCCATGTAACTAGACCTCTTTGGAAATTTACTTAAGAGCTATGGGTATATAAAACATTATGAGGCTTTGGTTTCAATTAATATAGAGATAGGGTTTCTGTAGATCTTACCTAGAATTTCAATTGGGCCTAGTTGTTGTTCTGCCTGCCGGTTGTCTAGCGCTGCATGAATCCTTTGTTGATAGACATGCTGTTGTGGTGGTAATGGAGGTCGAGGTGGTTGGTAGGTGTTTGTCGTGGCAGGGCATTTGTTAGCATAGTGATCCCCACCACAATTGTAGCATCCTGCTGGTGGTCCTTTCCTTTCATTTCCTTTACTATTCCCATTTGTATTTTAGTTACCTTTGAACTCTTTGTTACCACTTCCTCTCGACTCTGGTTTGTTGGGTTTGTGGTTCCTAAATTATTTCTTATAGGATCCAAAATCTGTTCCCTCTGATTTCCAACTTGTTTTCCTTTTATTATCTCGAATAGAGTCATCTCTTTTTATTTTATGCTCTTGACGAACAACTTTTTCTAGGGCTTGTTCCATGGTTCGGGGAGTAAGAACATCAATTGCTCCTCCGATCCTATTATTTAATCCCATTATAAACTTTCTAACTTTCAAATTCTTGTCTTGCTGATACAGAGGTATGTATTTCAGTAAACGAGTGAATTTTTCCCAATATTTGTGTAGAGACATATCACGTTGCTTAAGATTTTGGATGTCTAGCAACTTTTGGTCGTAGAAGGTTTGGGTAAACATCGGTTCTTGAAGATGGTCACAAATTTATCCCAGATAATTTCAGTTGTCTTAATATTTAGTTAAACCTTAGTGTTTGCCCACCAAGTAGTGGCTTCCCTTGAGAAGCTATATATTCCCCAAACTCCTTTTGAGGTTTTCGAGAAATTTGTAATCTCAAAATGCTGCTTCATCTGCATCCTCTTCGGATTCAAAACTCGAAAACTCAAGAGGTTTAATGTTTCTGATATTTGAGGATAAGTCATTAACTATTTCCAAATTCTTTTGATTCTCAATTTGTTTGAGTGAGGCTTGAGTATTCCTTTCAGTGTGTTCAGAACTTTCATGTTCACTTTGGGGAGGAGGCGACGATTGCATCTCCTCTTGACCTCACTCAATCAGGGCTACTAGATCGTTCATTTTCTTTTCCATACTTTCCAGCTTCGTTTGCGTGTCTTTCAAAACTTGAAGCAACAAATCCTAGGGAAAGGGTGGATTGTTTTCATGGATTATTTCACTGTCTGTAGTGTTTCCATTGCTGTTCATGTTTCGTATTTTAGCTGGCCTGAAAAAAAAATTACATACAATGTTTAGGCAAATTTCCTATTCATACTCTTCTTTTTAAAAGAGAATCACACAAGACAAGAGTTTTGCTAATTACTTATTTATTCCCTTATTTCCTTAACTACAATTGTAGTAGGTTTTATTTACAAAATTCCCTCTTTTGAGGGTGCTATATTGAATTACAAATTTGATCAATTTGAAGTCTTATTTTGGGATTCTTGCTTAGTTTTTAGTTTTATACATATCTCTCACCATCCAAGCTCTATGGAAGTGCATAAGGGGGTTAGCTTGGTAGGCATTCCAAGCTTGGATGAGTTTGTCTTTATAAGTTGCCTTCCTTGCAGGAGTCCAACTACTTATTGTTTCTTTTTTCATTTATTGTAATGCTTGTGTTAAGGTTTTATCGTCTAGGGGCATGGAACAATAAGAGTAGTCATAACTTGGCATGTTTTTAATCAAGTAGGGAAATATGGGATGGCATGCTTTCTTGCGAGGAGTTTTCCGTGTATAGATCCTGCTACATTTAAATCTAAAGATTCTCAGGTTTTCTAATTTGCTAAGTGACGTGTCCAAGGTTCAGTGTCGAACCTTGTGCTTTGATACCATATGTAACATATCATTTTAACTAGACTGAAAACAAATACTTAATTCTGAGATTTATAACTTGAACAAATAAACGGAAGGACGTAAAGGAATTAGGAAAATAATACATCTTAACTATATTTCCAAAGTAAACATCTATTACAAGCCATTTCATGTGATCACAACTCAATTAACTTTTTAACTGAAATAACTAACAATCTGATTTCTACAGCAACTAAAAAGGAAATAAAAAACATTTCAATTTATTCTATTACTATACATTAAGTAAAATAAATGTATTTGAAAGTAAGGATCCAGGAGACATATTGAAACTAATTGAAAATATTTGATGGTGCTGTTCAAGCTTCGGCATTTGGTAAGAGAAGAAACATTGACATAGGCTTAACCTCCCAACCTCAGACATTATAAATCCCCACACAATCTTTTAATAAGAAGGACCCTCCCTAACTCGGGTTTTGCTTGGGGCTTTATAGTCCAACCATCCAAGCATACCGGTGTTTAGAATGTCCGCTCAATAATAGGCGGGCATGCTTGATTAATTGACACCATTGACATTTTGTGATCAAATTAGGCAAGCATGCCTCAAATCAACCTTGGCCAAGGATTTAGATGGGTTTCTAATACCCGATCACTTGCTCGACTTGACAGTAGGGTACATATTGGACAATCATGAGCTGACTTGGATGTTTTTAGAAGTCATCATAAAGGTTACTCATGTTTATACATGGAAGTTCCGATTTGCTGTTACTTCTTCCCTTATAGTGATCCTCCCCTCTCCACCCTCCTTCATTGGCTATACCAGCCCAGACAAGTCCTTGGAGAATATCACTTCATACTTATTTAATATTTCATAATGATCTTAGAATGTTACCCATCAACGGATGTACCGCGAGCACTATCATTAGCAATGATGTATTTTGGTTTGGTTATCAGATTTGATTTACAGAATTCTTCTAAAAAACTATTTGGAATTCAGAGAAGAAAGAGGATTGACATTAAAATCAGGCTTTTTGCATATTGATCCTCAAATAGTCGAGTAGAAAGGTTGCAGAAACGTGAACAAACAGGCCATAGTATGATCAAAATGAAGATAAAAGAACTTAGAACATAACCCTATAAAAAATGAGCAATGCTAAGAAAAATCTGATGCTTTTTAAGCCGCATGGCTTGATGGCCGATCCTTGATGGTGACTGAGAGCGTTAGGACACTAACCATGCATACCCAAAGGAAGAAAGAATTAGTTTAGTATTAGATGGAAATCGTGTATCGCTTGATGTTGTAGCCCCTTAATCATCTATTGTGTTTGTTGACTTGTTGATTTTGATGTAGTTGTTTGGTTTAGAAAAATTGTTTTGATGAACAATGTCATCAGTCTTATCAACAATAACAAGAGCCATTAGATTGGTGTTCTCAAGTTTAATCACTTGTAATTCATAATGGTGAAGCACTGCACAAAGATTTGAGAAAGAAGTATACTTAGTAAATGTTATGTCTATTTTTTTTTTTTTGCAAATTAGAAACAAAAATACATTAAATATTGTCACTAAGCTTAGGATGAGATATTTGAGCGCACAAATGTTAGAATCGACCAATAAAGTCACTTACCTTTTTTTAACATTGTGTTTACAATGCATCAAATCAGTTAGAGAAATTTGAGGGCAAATTGTTTTCAGAATTATTGAACGAAAGTGATGGCAAGCGTTTCAAAGGAATTAATTGAATAAGGGGGTAAAGAGCAATATTATTGCAAAGACTTGTCGCTAAGAGTACGTGTGAGCAACTTAGCCATTAGTCTATAGTCTTGAGCAAAATCACTACATATAGTTCGGAAAGTTCTATTATGAATCACAGGATCACCCTTACTATTTTAAGTCTCAAGATGAGTTATCTCAATGTGGGGGATAACAACACAAAGGATGCCTAAGGAATGAGGATAAGCAATGTGGTGTGAGATAACAACACACAAGATCACTAAGGATAGGGGATTAACAACGTCACCTGTAGGGAGTTTGTACTAAAATTGAGTGAATTGGTCAACTTGTCATTGCAAAGAGATGATGGTACTTGTCATTGCAAAGAGATGATGGTTTGAACCAAGCTAGTAAATGGTAGGATTAGAAGTTGCAATAGTAGGCCTAGATATATAGGATGTGTTAGCTAAGTTTCTGTAGGAAGCAAGGGAATATGCAAAGATGTTGGTGGAGGATTGGAAGGTGTGCGAGGAGAATTGGAATATGTGAAATGAACAACATTATATGAAGGTAATAAAGAAGGTATGGAGGTAGAAGGAGTACTTAGAGGATTAGATACTTGTGTAGAAGTTGTTAGGAGAGATGGCACATAAGTGGGAATGCTAGGAACAAAGATGTAAATGGGAATGGAAGGTTCTACAGGTGTGGAAGGAGTATATCGTAACCCTTGAGCACATTTTATCAAAGGCTTAGCATGAGTATTAATAAGGTGAGATATACCATGCAAAATGGAAATATTGTTATTATCATGAGTAATAAATTTTTTAATAGCCTCAATTTCGGAAGCACTATCGAGATCTAGGTTTTCTTGCACAAGTCAATTTTCCAACTTATCAAACTCAAGAGAGACCTTATCAATTGGGAAGGAGGAGAGTTATTCTCTATGATAGGATTGAGATCCGGAGGAAATTTTTTAATATCATCATGGGTCTTAGGAAAGAAAGAGGAATCATGATCAAAAGAGCCCATGAGTTTACAACATTTCCTAGTGGGAATGCTATAGGTTGGACTTAATATGATAAATCTTATAAAAAGAGGAGATTGCGAAAGGAAACTCTAATGAGATCTAACCACACAATATCAATGTAACAAGAAGCATAAAAAGAGAGATCTAAGCCCACAAGATAGCTAAATCTGACTATACAAAGTATGCAAAGAGAGCAAGATCTAACTCCAAAAAGTGAAAAAGACACTAGGTGGGTTCACCAAAGAAGAGGAACATAGAATTCGAGAAAGAAACAAGAGATGTAACACAAAAGTCCAAAAAGAGGAGATGTATCTAGTTTACCAAAATGTTAAGTGGTGAAAAGCGAAGGGGTTGATGTTGTTGATGTAAACTATGTGAGGTAAATTCATTAAAAACCAGTTTTCACACACTAAACATTAAATATAAGAGAGAGGGGCTTCCAAATATAAGTCTTAATATAACCTAAGATTAGCAAAACCCAAATGGATGAAGGGATGCCAATATTAAACCCAAATTATATCATGGAAGTACACAAGCAAGTCCACTTTCATGCAATGTAAACTGATCTAAGATATGCAATAAAAATGTGAAATTGAACTAATTGATTTAATGATAAGTGTAACATAGATCTAGGTGCCAAATATATGCAATTGACCCAATTAAAATTTGGAAATAGGTCTATGTTAAAAGATGGAATGAATGATGAAGGACTTACCTTGAAATGGGTGAGAGAAGTTGTCTTTTCACTTCAAAAATCGTAAATTTGAGTCTCTGATGGAAGTTCTGACTGCAAACTTGCAATCACGATAGAAAACATAGAAGCCCTATTTTTCTCAGAGCTCTAGGAATAGGGAGACTTTGTGGTAAAGTAGTTTGACACTTTATGAGAAGATGGACATGTTCCTAGGACACTGTAGCAAAGTTGACCCAACTTTTTCGGAAAGGTCTTGACTAGTTGTTTACATACCTGTAATTGCAATTTGGATATCCTACTACTGCACACTGGAAAAAATGGTTTATTTTGTTGGGATTGAAGAATCAACCTTGAAATGAAATGTAATGTAAGGGATGAAAGGAAGGAAGACAAATGTAAATACCCACCTTGCTTGGTGAAACCCTTGTGAATAAGGATTTGCGATTTTGTAATGTTTGTGTGTTGTCAATGTTGAATCATCAATGAAGGATGTAGGAAATCTCTATAGATGCAATGGATCTAGCAAAACCACATCATGGAGCCATGGATATAAATGTGCACCAAAGAAGAAAAAAATTAGCGCCACAATATAGATTTCCTCCCTTGATAGCCAACTAAACACTACATCAACTGATTACCAAATTTGCAACCCTGAGACTAAAATGGCCTTGTGACCTAAGATCCCTAGGGAATAGGCCAACATCGGTCGTCCTATTTTGAAATAGGCGGACTTGGGTGGACCTCTTCCATGGTTGGCCCAAAAGGAGATAACCCCGAGGTCTTAGAAGCTATGCAGATGAAAATGCAAGAAGCGAGACAAAATAGAAGAAAGAGCTTATTAAGTAAGAATCCATTCATGGTCCATAAGGCCAGTTTACGATGGGAGCTAAAAAGGTCTTAAATTATGGGTGGTTCCATTTAAAGACAATACAACTAACTATAATAATAGTAAGGTGCTTATTGTTGCATTCCTTTCTGAACTCGACGCTTTTTCTTATTATTTAATTTAGCCCTTAGAATATCATAGCTATGCTCGATTTGATCAATCAATCAGGCCAATTTTTATGGTTGGAGAGTAGTGTCTACTATTATTCATGCTGGCAAAAACAAAGCTTTTATCAACTATTTTCTTTTGAAGTTAGTTGATTGTGAGGGGCAAATTAAAATTGGAGAGTTCATTTCCAAAGTTTTCATTGATTCCATAGGGATGGAGGATCATAAGAATGGTTTCAAGCCATTATAGACAATGCAGAATTTTTTAGATATATGATTGTTTTGGTTGAGCAAAGATATGAGCATATATTTGGACGCCATACATTGTACACTCCTTGGTGATGCAAACAATTGGCAATCAAATAGTGCGTGAAAAAAATATACGAAGAGGGTGGAAGATGCAAATGTTTGTGACAAACCACCATATTTCACAAGACAATTTTAGGTCTTTTGTGAGGTTGAAATTGTTGAAGGTAAATTTAATTCATATTTTAATTGTATTTATGCCATGTTCGATATGTATATATTATTTTTTATTGTGTTATTAATGCAATCCTACGATGCAAAGGCCTGATTTGCATCACACGTAATTGTTATAAGGTGAATTTTGAAGATGAGAGGCATTGGATGCAATGGTAATTAGCAACTAGTGTGGTGTTTGGAAGCAGTCAAATTCAGAAAGGACCCAAAAGGTCATGTGAAATGGATCTTGAATGACAATTGGTGTGCTTCAGTACAATATGTATTGAATTTCAATGAATCTCTCATGGGTATGCTTACGTTTGTTGATATAGATGCACCATGACTGTAACGCCCCATCAAGGGATCCGAAAGAACCAACCTAAAGTTTTATAAAGTTTGCCAAACATTTTTAAAAAAAAATAACATATAACAACAAGAATAAAGTAGTGGAAGCAATAACATAAATCATACATAAGCAAACATAACATATTACATTCCTTAAGGATCCCAAGACGTTGAGTCCCAATTAAACTTAAATAATACTAATAAATAACACATCCACATAAAAGAATAACTACAAGTCCAAGTCCATTTAAATAATATACATTTGTTCCAAATGCCACTTGGCAATAAATTTAGAATGCACAATCATCCACTGTACATGTCATAGGGTATGAAAGGCTGAAAGAATATACATTTATAAAATAGATCACATCATCCCTTTTGGATCCATGAAACAAAATACAATACAATAAGTAAAATCATCCATCATATAGATATAACCATCCATCATAATACACAAAGATAGAATGAAAGGAAATGTGGAACAGGGAACTCCAACCACGTCATTTACAGACGAATCTCAATGGTAAAAGTAAAAAGCACTACCACCCGACCTTGTGCTAACCCAAAAAGGTCCACTCCCACCGCACTGAGCAGATAGTCTCAAGTTCCAAACAGGATATCGATCCCAAAAATCAAAAGTAATATCTAGGTCAAAGAAAACCCTAAAAGTACTCTAACTCAAAGGTTCCAAGGTAACTCGACATCTAAACCCAGAGGCGAACAAAGACGCGTAGGAAATCTATACTGGTAGTGGGCAAGTGTCATCACACGAACCAACTCTAGGGTTACTTGTCTAGTCTTTTAATCCTTCGGCCCCTTAATGGCTCAATGCGGCACTAGTATCCTTTTGTATTGACAAGGCATAGTAACGATGCATGGTTGCAACCAAGCATCCTCTCTACTCCCATCCTAGTCTGTACTAGCACTCAAGGCATGGGCGAGGAAAGACAAGACTCTTATTAGGTTCATTCTACTCTCACTCAGTGTAGTGTTTTCACTTATTAACTACTTACAATGGGTTACTCGTCAGCCTCTTTAGGGCGTTGGCATCCATTGCAAGCCACTTCCCAACTTAACATATAGCTTACCTACCCTAGGCCCATAAAAGTACAAATCAAAGAATCCCAATTTTCACCTCAGCCCTATAGAAGTGACTGGAAAGCATCAAAAGACAATTCACAATAACACCTCAGTCCTTTACAAGCAATTGGAAAACATCCCAAAAATAATTGATCGAAGACTCAAAGGTTAAGTCAAATACATCATACTATTCACCTCAATTTCACACCAGAACACTGGAAAGCAAAAACAAACAATAGAACGAAACTCATTATAGAGCATACCAGACACATTTTCATGGTTGAGTTTAAAAAATTGAGATCAAATCATCATCAAGACATCACAAACACAGAACTTCCGAGCCTCTGGTAAAACATCCTGATTGGTCAAAGCTAAGTCAACCTGAAACCCAACAGTGAAGTCACACGTCATAAAAAGTGTACAGACAAAAGTCATTTACGAATTCATTACGTTTTGAAAACACACAATTTCATTTTCATTAAATGTTTCAAGTTTTTCCTTTTCGTTTTCAGACACAAGATTTGATGTTCAAAACTGGGGTTTCAGTTTCCATTTCCCAAGTATCATAAATATTAAAGTTTTCGAATTAATTCGAGCTCTTTAGAGAAATGAATCTGTTCTAAGTATCACACTAAACCAAGTAGACCAAAAGAATTCCGAGTTTAATTAAAATGATCGGTTTCTCCTAAAAAAGTTAGAATCATCAAATTATCTTATTTAAAAATATTACAAATAAAGTATTTGATAAAATGTTTATTAAATAAACAAATACTTATCCCAATATTATTAACTTTTACTAATCATTATTATTTATTGATTTTAGTATTTATTATCTTATTAATAAAATAATAAAATAATATTAAATCATTAATAATAACAAATATTAAATTTCCTAATATAATAACTATATATTAAAACTAATAATAATAATCTTATTAAATTAATCATTATTAATTTAAACTAATTGTACAACTTAATTTTAATAACATTTAATAATAATAATAATTTAAAAAAAAACTATGTTTAAAATATCATTAAATTAAAAAATAAACAATGCATTTCGGGCCTGCATGGTCGGCCTTCAATGGTTGTTGCCGCAGTCGTCCTGCGGCCGCAACAACAATAGAAGGTATTGCTGCTGCTGCCGTAGTAGAATTTTTAAACATGTACTGCTTCTGTACCACTGCGAGCAGCAGCGACAGATTTCGCTGCCGAGGAGGGGAGAAGAAGGGAGGTGGGGGTTTGGTGGGCCTCGCCTCCCTTCAAATTTTATTTTGCTTTAATTTATTTTTTTTCAAAATTTGAATATAGCCCCCTCCCGCCCTCCAATATAATTTTTTTTTTATAAACATTGCAAATTTGGTCTGGTAGGAAAACCCAGATTAACCGGTCAAATTTTCAATCTAAAATTGATTTCTTTTCAAAATTAACTGATTAAATAACTAATATTCAATTCATGGAACAAGGGTTTCCTAATTTTCAATCCTCACATACAAATGAATTTGATATGAATACCAATAAATTCAAAATGAAAGATTGAAAGATTCATAACAAACAAAATTTGGAAAAACAGTTTAACAAACATGATGTAGACAGGAATTTCAAAGAAACATAATTCATTGGGTGAATCAAACATGAGGCTCTACCTGGTCATTCTGATGCTAATATGCAACCACCCAAAGATTGTGAGACAATTCTCTTTTCTCTCAAACATTTTCTCTGAAAAATCCCTTCTCCGAAAAACCCGGTCCCTATGAAATGAACTCCCAATATCTGATATGGAGTTCTCCCCTAAATTCGGGGCGTTGATTGTGCGATGATGCGAGGGAACTTGATCACAATCTTTTAGCTGGTTATTTACTTTTTGGATATTCATGCACAGTTTTTGCAATTTAAAATATCTTTAATAAATTAATTTCTCTCTCTCTCTTTAATTAATTTTTGAAGCGTTTTTGATAAAATATTTATTAAGTAATAATAATATTTAGCATTTATTTAAAAATGATCTCTTAAATATTTTATTATTAAATTAAATAAATATTATTACGCTCTAAAATTAGAATTATAATTTTTTCTTTAAATTTAATTCTTTTTATTTATCCAATTAATTAAATATAATTAAATATTAAAATTGTCTTAATAATTTTCCATTAACTTTAATTATTAATTAATCTTTTAATTTGAATTAATTAATAGAAAAATCACCAAAGGCTTACAAGACGAAATGTGAAAACCCATCATAAAATACCACATACATGATCAAACTCAAGGGTTATAATCACGAATTTACATCGTACAACGAATTTGGTAGGGTAATCATCTTGGACACTTCTAATTTTCTAGGACAATTGGTTTAAAGGTTAGGATTTGGACTTGAGAATTTATCTCCCCTCTTACTATTGAGATATTGCAATAGGGTATGCTCATCCTAACATCAGGGAAGTCTATACCTAGTACCTGCAATTTACATAAAATCCATGCATGTACAAACACAGATATTCTAAACTAAACAGGCAATGGCAGGAAGTGGTGCATCGTGTAGATCCGACTAGCAAGTGACTATGACTCTCTTCTTTAACCACATCAGAAACGTCATACATAAAGAAAACATACATGCAAATCATACACATGCTAGTATGGGGTAAGTATCCATAGAAAACACGCATAAATAATCCATCTAACTAACATCATCAAATAACTGAAATCACTGTAAATAATCATCATCAAGGTATAATCATGGATACATGAAGCAACTAGTACCAAAGTAGTCTCATCATAAAATCAACTTAGTATGAAAACAATATCCAATAATCTGGAAAATAATGCTACTAATCATCAAGCATAAACATAAACTAGCCTAAAACAGTTCGGCAATAAAATCGGAAAAATTAACTAGGGGTAGGCACTACAATGATAGTTGGTGGGCTTCTGTGCAATATTTATTGAATTTCAATGAATCTCTCATGGGTATGCTTAGGTTTTCTGATATAGATGCACCATGTTTTGGGGAAGTCTATGTATAATGCTCCCTTCCCATAAGTAAAAATTATAGTTGATCAACTAGGTTTAAATTTTAAATTAAAGATTTAAACTTAGTATTATTAAGGAACAAGTATTATATCAAGGGAGAAGATTATTATCAAACACTAAACCATTGTTGCTAAGGATTATAACAATAACATTGTTGCCGGAGATAAACATTTTAGCATTCCTCTATTGCATGGAAGATATCATAGGGGAGACTATTGACTCAGATGTTTCATATAGCAAAGATTCAAGCAGAGATGAACCAAAAAATGTTACTTTCAAGTTATCTCTCCTAACATAGGTCGTTTGAGGGTTTTCAACATTCAACATCGATATCAAGGTTATTGGCACAAAGTTGTGATTAATTGTTCAGAGCAGTCTAACATGTTTAAATGTCGTGCAACAATGATAATAGATGTTCAACATTCATTTTCTATTTGCATTAATCATGGAAGGAATAATTATATTTTCGAAAGAAAGTAAGGTAACTGTTTATCGCCACCCAAGAGAAGTGAACCAGCGATGACTAGTGTGGCAGTGATTATTACTTATTATTTAGGAGGGCAATATCTCCGAATACAATGATAGAGGCACAAGCATATTTGTCGAATGGAAAAATAATTGAGTGGAGAAGAAAAGCCATGATAACGGCGATGAAAATATTGAGTGCAATAAATATGCCCTCACGCAGCATAAGAGTAGAGTGTTTGGTAATAGGAAGCAATCAAACCAACCATGTCAATGATACAATAGATGTTATCTTCCCGAATTCAAGTAATACGACATGAGGAGTCATCAGAATCATATTGAAATCCATTACTACCAATATGGAGAAGTCAGTGGTCAACAGAATCGATGATTAGCATGACATCAAACTAATGAAGGGATATGATTATTGGGTGTTAAGAAAGGTGATGACTCCAAGAAGGCACGAGTCCCTTAATCTTGACTAATCCCTCGAAGCATAAGAGATAAGAAGTCATTTTGCTTATTCAACAAGACAGCATCAGAGAATTTTATATATTTATTTGTTATCCTTTATGGATTGCTTTGTTGAAAGCATATTGCCTTTTGGCATCCTTGGTGAAGAGAATAAAGCTGTACTTAGAGACGACATCTCCAGTGCGTGTGTTTAGTGTTACATCAGACACAGTTTCTCTTCGTGCATATATTTATTGCTACATCAGACACAGCCAGACTTTTTGTTGCAGGCATATAATAATAAACCAGAGGCAGCAGACAGATCGCTGTTGAAGGTTTACATCAGACTTTGCGTATAATCATTGCTTCATCAGAAACAACAATGTTTGCATGTAAGGATATTAATTGTTTGCATAATCAATAAAGTAATATTATGTACAGTTGTAACCTTTATATACCAGATATTGTAATTGCCATTATCACTCTACCATTATAGAATTGACATCTTCATCATTGATTCTTTGCATTTTGCATTACCATGAGCATCATAATTAGACATTGTTTCCTGTACAAATTCATAAATAAACCAGATTTTAGACTTGCCTTCCATTACATGCTTAAAATCCTATCTATTTGACATGGTAAATAAAGAATTTGGAGTAACAGTCCTATCTTTCTAAACATTGCAAAGAGAGACATTATACTATGATGGCATGGCACAATGATAAGAGGAAATAAAAGTCATAATGGCAATAAAAGAGAATGACCCTAAAGGAACCTTTTTCAAAAGGTTGTGTAAGAATTTGGCTTAGGCCAAAATTCACCTAAGAACTAAAGAACTCAACACAAGGACACAGTAGACCAAAATAGATAAAGTATGATCAAAATGACGATATTCATTCAATAACTTGTTGAGAGTACACTACGAGTGCTTGAATATAAAGGCCTCAGGAGAGCTTCTAGAATGCATAGAAGTCAGCATCATGATATGTCATACAACTAGGCACATGTCCACCAGATATGGGTTATCCTCCATTAAGCACGGGATTAAGTGCGATGATGTGAGGATAAGCCTACAATAGTGTAGTAAGCAAATCAGTGGTGTAGACAACATGTGCTAAATGAGGAGTGCTGATAATTGTGTTGTCATCATGACAACTCAGTGAATGATGCATACTCCTGTGTTGTAGACACCATGTGCATAATTAGAGTTGCGTAACTCAATGAGAGTTCACAAATTCCTGATTGTCTCACCTAAAATAGTAATAAAATAATGCAAAATAATTAAATAATGTATTAACCTAAGTAAAACTTAAGTAAGTGTAATAAGTAAATACTTATTTACACCAACAGGTTGGAATCAATTACTTGTCCTTTTTGGAACAAGATAACTACCACATTGCACCCCCTTGAATATGCAATATCTCCGAGGGTAGAGATTTTGAAGTTGTTAATGATCAATCCGAAACGGATGCTCGTACATTGTGTTACCTCCATGGCTGTTTACTGCTTTGCCTGGTCGTTTACATATAGGAAATAAAAATACATTGGATGGTGCATACCAGATATAGGAGTAAAATATATCTTTATTTGCTTATGAATTCATTGGAAAGAAGAAGTCGAGAGATGGTATGCCAAGTATTTCAATTCATTCGACTCTACACTACATCCTTCCTTGTCGGTACACAATATATTTAAAAGGACTCATTGGTCGCAAAGAGAGACACAATCATCAACCAACCGACACTAATGACTATTCAAGAGTGACAACCAATAGACAGTTAATACATTGACGGATAACCAATTTTATCAAACAGAACAGTAGACATTGTATGCTGACTAAAATGGTCAAGATTTTATGTTTCTCAAACCTCTTTCAGTTGAGGTTCTGTGACAAGTATGTGTTTTTGTTTTAAATTTTTTATTTAATCATTTGTATATTAGAATTTAGTACTTAACATTCTTTAATTTATTTTTATTTTATTTATGTTTTAAATTTTGTTGGGTTTTTCTACAATTAAACAGCTTGCAAGTTCTTCCATTGAACAGAATTGGAGTACATATTCCTTTATCCACTCAATGAAGCATAACTGGTTGGCTGCAAAAAGAGCAGAAAACTTGGTTAATGTTCATTCCAATTTGCTTCTTCTATTATGTAAGAAACCACAATAGAAGGATGGGTTAGTGAAGCATTGTGATGTAAACCTTGAGTGTACCAACTTGGATGCAACTATTGACGATCTTGCTAGAGATACTATGGGTGATGATGACGAGATACCTACATATGATCATCTAGTGCAAGGGCCACTCTTTTGGGTTCAGATAATGTTGAACTTTGCAGAAAATGAAATGGGTGATGATTTTTATCTAGATCCTTTTGATGTGTGAGGAAGATAGAAGACAATTATTATTTCTGATTATCAACTTTGTAATTGTAATGATTGTCATTTGAATGGTGAACCTAGATTTATATGTTATGGCATATGACTTAATATTAAAATTCTGGAATCTGAACTATCAATTGACACTTAATATTTATCTTTGGCCTTTGGCATTGAGCAATGATGAACTATCACGCTATCAAATGATTAGTTTCACAATTCTGTATAACATGTACTTAATGGCAGAAAGCTTTTTCCTTGCACCATGTTCTTGTACCCATACTCGTACTGGCAACTTAGCTGTAAACTCTATGAGGTGAGAGGGAAACTGAAAAACACCTCAGTGAAATAAACTGATATGAGTGTGATTCCTTAGGCCCACATGGCGTTTATGTTACCAGAAATGAGAAACGCGAAACACAATGTCAACGGCAACATAACGAGAAATGCAATATATGAAAAGTTGCGCATAAGAAACGCGCGTATACACACACACACACACATATACTTTATCAATATTTATATTAATTTTAAATTATTAGTATCTATATAAAATGTGATGTGTCAATAAATTTACTAAATATTGAAATTGAAAATAAATGATTTAATCTTAATCCTATAGCTAACTACTTTTAATAAAATCTATAAATTAAATTAATAGATAGTTAACTCAATACTTAAATATTATAAATTAATATAGTTAACTCATACTTAAAACATTAAAAGAAAAAAACTATAAATAAAACTATTGTTAACTTAACAAATTAAAAATAAATGCTAAATAATTTATAATGAAACTATAGTTAACTGATCATAAACTATAAAAAATTAAAACTATTACTTCCTACAGTCGCTTTATTATTTATGTTTCTATAGCAGTCAAAATTGAGGAAGAATTAATATTTTTTTTGAATTTGAATGAAATAATTAACAATTGAAATTATCTCTTGGAAATGGCCATTTCATGACAAGAATCCCGTTTCGGCCGTTGCAATGGGAAATGGAGGCCTCCTGTTACGTTTCTGGTAACTATGCATGGCGTTGAACTTAGAGAGGAGATCACCTTTTGCTCATTAATGAGATGTCCTCTAGGCTGGACATGGATCGGCTATTGTTGCACAAGGCTTTGAAGCATCCAAAACTCTCAGGGTCTACCTTAGATGTGTTCTATGCGGCGAAATGGATATGGTTTCATTCTTAATCAATAGAAGGCACACACTGACTCCCTTGAATGTGGTACGAGAGCTAAGCTCATGATAGCTGGGGACCATTCCATGGGACATTTTCCTCATCAGGGAGAGTCCTTACATGTACACAATGTGTAATGGTCTACCTTGTATCCACCTCTCTAGGATAGTGCCAACAACATGGTGTATAATGTGCGCACTGCCTCAGTTTATTCCCACTTTAAAAGAGGCAGTGATTGATGATTTATTTGATGCACGTGCGGTTTCACCGATTTGGCCTGAGTATGTTCCCACTATCATTTTTAGGTAGTATTCATCCTTAGGTTTTTTTTCTGATGTGTGGTTTCACCGATTTGGCCTGAGTATGTTCCAACTATCATTTTTAGGTAGTATTCATCCGTAGTTTTTTTTCTGAAATTTCACCATGTTATTTTAGGATCGTTTTTGCAAATGTAGAATCATAGCCATTGTTATTGATGATGCCCAAATGCAGTTTTGGATCTCATATAAATATGAGATGAGACAAGAGACCTGTCTCTATGGTGTAATCATCATTTAAATAATATTATATAAAGATGAATAATAATAATAATAATATATATATATATATATATATATATATATATATATATATATATATATATATATATATATAATATAATATAATATAATATAATATATATATTATATACAATAATATATGTATTATATACAATCATATATATTATTAACATGGATAAGTATATATAGGAAATGATGATTACAAATAATCATAATGTATATCAGATCGAATCAATCCAACCGAAGCTACAACTTTAACACTCCCTCTTAGTTAATAATAAAAAACAGGGGAGGTAGGAGGATTCTGACTGGGAGAGGGAAAGTGATTTTGTTGATGAAATTGTTCGCGAGCACATCAAAAATAGGGGAGGCAGTAAAGGTAAAGGTAAGGGTTGTCTAGATGAGAGAGTGTGTATGCATTCTGATGATGAGCCTTTGGCTCAATGCTTGGAGAGGAAAAGAAAGCCTATGTGGTATCAGGTCAATAAAAATGCTAAGAAAGTTAAAGATGATTCTAATGCTGATATTGATGAGCAGGGATCTAAATCTGAAGGGGGTGATAGTGGGTTAGGGTTTTCTAAAGGTATGTTTGGCAACCCGAGCTCTATTCGGAGGGACATTGGCATCTTAAAGCATAAAATGTTTTTGCTAAACAAGGAAATGGAACAATTTTCCAAAATGGCGAGAGGGGAAAGAGCCCTAGGAGAGCATATTGACAAGCTCTCGAAGGTCATAGGAAATGTTGAAGAAGTTAAAAATTTGATGCATAAGATTCCTGTGTTGGAAGCTAAACAGAGGGTTATGGACAAGGATATTAGTAGTGTCTAGGGGAAGGTGTCAAAACTTGAATCCAGACTGGGCAACATGGACAAATAGCTTAAGCAGATGGTGGAAAATGTTTCTACCTTCTTGAAGAAGAATGAGGCAGGTAAAGACTAGGATTCTCCCTTGGGGGCTGATTCTCAAGGACCAAGTATGTGTACTCGGGCCCATTTGAAGAAGATTGCGGAAACCAGTAGGAAAGGCGAGGTCAAAGTTGTTGCTGAAACCATGCATTCTCTGGTAGACCAGGCTGTGAATCTGATCAATACTCCTTAGCTGGTCAGTTGCTATTCCTTTGCTGGACTTTTGCTGTTTTTTCCAGCACTGTCCTCTGTGACCTCTTTTTGTTGTCTGAGGTCTGTTTCATGCTTGGTCTTGGTTTCTTTTCTTTGTAGTTCTTTTCTCTTGTTTGTTTCCAGAACTCTACTGTTGTATAGGTTTTGGGTCCTTTAAAACCTGCTTTTACTTAATCAAAACACTCCCTCTTAGTTAGGGAGGATTGATATAGAACACATTATGCTCTCAAGTATATGAAGAGATATCATCTCACCTTTTATAACACACAATTCCATAATTTTAATATAAGCTTAAGCACCACCATAAGTGTGGTCTATAATAGTAACTATGTCATAGTGTCCGACAAGATCTGACCCAAAGAACCATAACAAGTTGGTTATCATGGTGTTCGACAAAATTTGGCCCAAAGAACGATGATGAGTTGGTTATTAGTGGCTAGCAAAATCCGGCCCAAAGAACCATGATAACAAGTCTACCATTTATAAGGTCGCCACCTTACAATGGTTGCCTTCTGTTTGTTCATTGTTATGATTTCCAACACTCAGTGACAACAATTTAATGAAATATGTCATGATAACAGGTCTACCATTTATAAGATTGTCATCTTACAATGATTACCTTTTGTTGATATATGTGAATGAAAGATCTTAACCTTTCATTACATATCATATTTGAAATAGTAACTGCCATGAACCTAGTCAAAGGGTGGTACAAAGGCTTTCACCTTAATTTTCTCTCATAGAGAAGAGTGCATTACAAGGAGTTTCACTTGAATTTCTCATAGAGAAGATATCATTCATAAAGGATTGCACCTCAAAAGATTCTCCCTGTGAACAATGATCTTGGGAAGTCAGGTCTAGTAGTTACTCCCTTAGAGACTCTATTCCCCAAGGATTCTTGTCAGACTCACTCTGAATCTGATATCTAATTTTCTGGCGATAAGTCATCATTTCCTCATGATATACATAGGAGTGGGCCCATCAAAATCATGCAGTTACACATGTATTTCTAGACTCCCTATGAGTATTAATCTTCTAAGCTCGTGCGTTGCCTTAGAAGAAGTGTCATACTCCCTCTTAATTTAGAAGAATCTCATAATCTCAATCATCAAAGATGTTTGCTCCAAGAGCTTCACTTTATCCATCTTGATCATCAAGGTCTTTCGAGCTACTATCATTAGATTGAGTTTGCACACTATTTGGTAGCATATGTAAAGTACCAACCTTCTTTTCCTATAAGAATATCCTCAAACATAAAGAAAAAGATCAAGGCAAATAACCCTTATAATATGTATAGAATTACAAATAAGAGAGAGACTACAAAGAGTGGATAAATGCAAAAGATAAAAATACTTATCTATACATGAGAATTCATAAATTGTCTTTTTAGATTATTTGAGAATGGAACATCTCCCCTCTAAATAAGGTTTAAGTGGGAATGAAACATTGACTATTATTTTCCCCACAATGTAAAATTTCTACTCATTCTTATATTCTTGAACAATTTTTTATCAAATATGCAACTCCTTTCTATGTTCCAACTTGCTTTTTTCGTCCATTGAAGGTCCAAACATTCATTTAGTCTAATAGTAGAAGTGAACATGTCCTCCCATTTTATCAAACTCGTCCACAATGCACCAATATCTTGATTAAGTATGATTGTGCCACATGAATGACTCTACAACCCATACGTCAAGTTTCATTCGTCAAGGAGAGACTCGTAGATGGTTCAAATGACTTCTTAAAAACTTCACTAATGTCTCACAACAACTCAAATTTCCTTACAATAACTTCTGCAAATACAAGTGACATCATTTAGAAGTCATCACTTCCTCATGATGCACATAGGGGGTAGGCCCATTAAAATCACATGGTCATGTTGTATGAATCACGGTCCTCTTGACAACGACAATTTATTGATCACCAGAGAAATCCATCTCAACATTGTTTACTCTCTCTGAATCAATGATCAAAATCACCAAATGTTGACTAAATTATGTCCTCTATCTTGCTACCTCTCTTTCAAGATTGCTCATAATGAAATGTTAAGCTCCATCTAAATCTTAATCTCTCTCTGCCCGCAACAACATTCTCAAAGGAAAAGATCAAAGCATATAGCTCTTACAGTACATATAGAAATACAGAAGTAAAGTGTAACTACTATATTACTTAAGGATAATGATAATATTAGGAATGATAAGATATTCATAATAATCATAAGTGTAATATTATTCCTTCAAAATAACATAATTACTCTATTCAAGATGACATCTTATTAATTACTCATTATTTTCCTTGTTTATAATTATATTTCATATTTCATTATATTCAATAATAGTATAGTAAGAGGACATAATAAAAATAAATTATATTGCTTAACATATTTTATATTACCAATTCCATTATATTTAACAATTATATTTAATATATGTATTAATACATATATTATTATTACATATATTTAAAACCTTCCTATTATTTATAAAAAATATCATCTTGTAAAGATTAATATTTAAGAAGGTATAATATACCTTTATACTTACTGTGTTGGGTGTGGACCCAGGGATATCACTATACTTGTGATTTGACTAACTCGGGGTTAATTCACCAATAATAATTCGCTTATTGCTTCTAATGTGAAATAAGTTGATAGTGCCTTTTAACTCCTTTCGTCACCTGCATGCCTATCAAATAATGTATCACGTGGATGCCATGTGGATGGCTTTTATTTGGACACCTTCCCCGTTGCTCGTCCTGTGTCTTCTTCAGATACATAGCTCTCCTATCAGTACACATAGGTGTAGTACACATTTCTCTGAACAATACCATTCCTATCTCTAGGGCTGAGATTAGTGCACAATTTCCATGTAAGAATCATCCTCTCCCGTAATGTGCTCAGATGATGACAAAGAAACCAACGTTGGATACCATTCAATATAAGTATGTGGGTTTCAATTTACCCACTCACACCTTCCTACAAACCCTTTTACACCTTCTACAACTACTTCTGATGGTGAGCTTGGCTCTCATATTCCGCCACATAACAACGTTCGAATCAGAAGTCAAATTCAAAGTCCAATTTGTCCAATGTGGTCTTCTTATTAACCAATGCCTTTCCACATTACTTCCTATGTTGATTTCTGAGAATTGTTTAATTTACCGTATTATAAGTGCGGCGTTACACTCTTTAATCCCCATGTGGTCTTCATACTTGTTTGACCCCAGTTAGGGTCTTGTCACCAAAATAACCTCACCTTCATTGGGTGATATTATCCTCATCTTACGTCAATGGTGGCGTTCGACGTGCGCAAGGAGTATGACCATTTCTTACTTAGGCGGCGAGACTGCAGTGGGCCCACTGTTTCTTCAAAATATCATTATCATATTTTGTCTATTAGATTATCCTTATCGCCTTCTCGGGAGAATGCTTTTATAGGTGTGCTAATGAAGTACCTTACTTTTCAAGGATGAATGTTCCAATGGCTCTACCCTGATTTGATGATGCAGGTCCTCTTATCGAGCAAGTTGTGTGAGGTAAATAGTAGTTATCTTTCCTTATATCTACGCCTGGTTTTCATGCAAATCATGGTTGAGATTTATGTGGTGCTCTTTATAATTACTCTTGGTTCACTCACTGGTAATATAATTGTTTCTTGCTTGATGGCACGGGCCTTATGTTGCTGCCGGATCAAATAATACTCTTACCCACCAATTATCTGATGACGCAGGCCTTCCCTTGACTATCAGTCGGCTTCCGTTCTTGTCCCACAAGGTTCTCTGCCTTCATGACCTGCTGATTTCCTGTCACATGGACTTATTCGTCCTGTTGTGTTTTCCGTTCACAGCCAACTTGGAATATAAGATAAAAATTAAAATCCCTTCGATGCTGACTTTGCTATTTGTTATCTCTCTGTTTTGATATTTTGAGAAAATCCCGATATATATAGACTGTTTTGAATGATGGCTGGGATTTTCTGTATCCTTCACTCCAAGTTGCTAGCTAACTATCCATGTAAAAGGTTCTATGTGTTTCTATGATCTTATTCCCCAACGGTCATTGTTTTTCTCACTCTGTTTTTCGACAACAAACTCTATCTCTAACAACACAATTCTGAGCTTAATTTGTTTCCACCCTGTACTGATTATCGACCAGATGATTTATGTATCCTGACTATCCTCCCTTATATCCCTTTTTGTGAACTCTAGGACAGATTAAAAATTCTGAGTGGCTCGACAGTGAAAGCAGCCATGCCAAACGGACAATCTCCACATAATTTCTAATAGCAATATCCAGAGGCGTTTATCCATTATAGTCCCTAGCACCCACCAAGCGAGCGCTCCCTTCAATACTGTCGTCGTCTCCTTTTGCAAAAAGTTGGAGAACAATTTCATCTTTACAAGTATGTAACGGACAGTAAAGCTGAATCTTTTCATAGCCATCTCTGGCCATCAAGTTTGTGTTGTAATGGAGAGGGATTGCACACATTCGCCCAAACAGCCACATGGAGAGGAGTGCCAATTTCATCAACTTCATTTACAAGTCTTTTATTTTGGTTAAGCGTTCGCTCAGTATTTGTAAAGTTTCGTAAAGTTATAGCATTGAATAATGCAGCTTTGAGACTCTATGATCTGTTGTAGAGGGTCATCCATCGCTATCTTTTGTTCTACCACAATTGCTATATTAACAGAAACTCTGATCTGGTGTCCCGATCGCAACGCTGCTCTGATACCATGTTATTTTAGAATTGTTTCTGCGAATGTAGAATCGTAGCCATTGTTATTGATGATGTCCAAATGCAGTTTTTTGATCTCATATAAGTATTAGAGGAGGAGACGTGTCTCGTGAAGAGACATGTCTCTATGGTGTAATCATCATTGAAATAATATTATATTAACATGAATTTTATATATATATATATATATTATTAACATGTATAAGTATATATAGGAAATGATGATTACCAATAATAAGAATGTATATCAGATCGAATCAATCTGACTGAAGCTACAACTTTAACACACCACAGCTTCCTAGCAGAGTGTTTTGTATAAGCTGTTTCGTGCAACTTTCACTTAAAAGAACTATTAGTCTATTACTCTTCATGGCTTTCCTAAACATTGTTTCTTGTTTGTTTATTGAAATTCATCTGGGTGGAATCTTCATGTTTTGTGTGTATTCATATTAATGAAAGTTGCAAAGGGCTACTATGCAATTACATTTTAAGCCAACGTGGAGTGCCATAATCATTTGTTATGAAGTTCGTTATATCAAACTGTGATTATAAATTATAATATCTGAGTTTTGTGTTATTTTGTCATTCTGGCTGTTTATGGTCTCAATGAAATTTTCATGAACACAAACTTGTTTGCCAAGCATCCGTCTGGATTCAGGGGTGTTCATGAAATTGGCAAAAAGGAACTTCATTTTATTTTATAATGATTCAACTTCTGAAATGTGAAGGCAAAAGCTAAATAATAAAATCTTAAAATATGCTTATAAGTCTGATGGTTGGGATTTGTCTTTGACAGGAAGAATGTAGAAAGGTTTCAACAGAAGGGCAGCAGAAACGGTTGGAACTTTCAAATAAATTTCATGATGCAATTAAGGTTTGTTCTATATCTCAGTGATGGCAGCATTTGGATCATAGTTGGCCACATGCTTGTTGACTGAATGTAGTCTATTCAGCTTTTTAATGTTTCACATTGTTCTCTAGGGTCCTTGTGGCATGGTAACTGAATGCAAACACACACACACACAACAAAGGACACATTGGTTGAAAAATTAAGCTTAATCTATAATTGACTAGTAGTCAGATATATATACTACGCCATTCTTTATGAAATGAAGTGATAATTAGAGATTCGAAGGATCAATATTACAATCCCAAAGCGAACTATTTGCATGTTGATATGACAATCAGTATGCTAATGTATGGACACATTATAATAAATTATATTTATATCTTTGTAACCTAGTCATGGGCGTGGGTGGGAGGATTTAGAGATTAGCTACATCGATGGTTTCATCCACTGATCATCAGAATTGAGGTTAACTGATAGCCTTCTCTCCCCCAGCCCACCCATTATAGATACCACTACTATCTCTTTCCATCCACCCTTAGAGCTAAAATCATAAATAAATTATTTATTTCATTGAAAGATCTAAGGTAAACAAGTTGCTCATTATTTTTTCAATCTCTAAAAGCATTCAACTGAAATAATTCCAAGCTTCTTGATGTGAGAGGAATTGATTAGATGTTTTTGAACTCTCACCTTTTGAATGATTACAAGCATGCTTAAGGTTATATTTCTTTTCTTGTTGTCTTCATTGACTGCATCATCTGTCCTCCTTTCCTTTATAAAGCTTGTAAGGAACTTGATGAAATTTTGATGGAAGCTGTTGAACAGATTTCTCTAGAGGCTTTCTTACTGCTTCCAGATGTCTTGAAGAGCCTTGTGAAATGCTGTGACATGGAGGTAGTCTTATGGATATATTGCAGCTTATTTGAGGTCTAATAATGGTTGACCTTGGAAAATATCTAATTTATTCTGCTGCAGCCCTAGAAGGCTTTCAATATTAAGCCCATTTGTATATGCTTTGCAATGATCATCTGTCAAGTTCCGCATATCGAAGCCATATTTAATGATTACATCCATGATCTATTTTGTCTTTTGCTTCATTCTGAAGAGTTGTCATTCTTGAAGTTATTTCATCTTTAGCCAAGCCACAAATGTAAGCAGCACCTAATGAAAGACAATTTAGGAGGAGGAAGTTGATAAAGGCATTTAGAGAGTTGACAACTAGATTGGTGAAACTCATCTTTTTGATGAGAACTTGTGATTAGAGGAAAGATAGAGCTTTGAAGTGGGCTTGATAGATTAGTTTACCATTGAAGTGGGAAATGCAGGTAAAAGAGCTACCTAAGAGAATTTGATCATCCTTCAAGTAATATGAGTATCTTAAATTTGTGCCTACAGGTCATAACAATCAGTAGTAGTAAAAGGGAACCTAAATAGCACCCAGGAGATGTTTTTTGTGACACCAACTATTGAAATGCATGGTCAGGCATTGATTAAAATTATAATTTGTCTTTTGCAGAAACAGTTTATGAGGTAAAATGTTTTCAAATTTAGCTGGGGGTCTTTATGGGATCTAAACTGAATCTACACCTAAGCTAAAATGATCCAAGACTAAAACTATAGACACGATATAGAGATACATAGACTTATAATATTGTGTAAATGGGGTGTGCATATATGAAATAACTCTGCCCATGTTATTGCTTCAATTACATGCTTTAAAGTGTCGACAATTGCATTTTTCCATCGAGATTTTCAAGTTTTGAATAAAAGAAAACTAGGCGTAGACAAACAACAACCTTTTATAGGCTAATACAGAGACCAGTAATCCGTTGTAAATAAGATTTGAAGTGATAACAACTTCAACAAAGAACAAGCAATGATTCTAAAAATAAATTGCTCAACTGTTTTTCTTTTCTCCTAGATAAATGGCCATAGCCTTTGATTCATTTTTATTAATTTCAGAACTTTTACATTTTACACCCTATTCAAATGCAAGCACTTGGTGGAAAAGAATACCCCCAATGTAGCTTGGGACTTCTTCAATCTTGCATATGTAATTACGTAAAAATTCACCGTCTGGTTTAGAGGATTATACATGTAATACATTTAAAACCAATATTTGACATAAATTGCCTTAAAAAGCTGGATTGCCTACAATCATTTTTTGTGTTGTTTTTAAACCAAAAATGATCTTGGGAATTCCTTGTAATCTTAGTTATTGGTTCAAGTTTGATTCGAAATACAGATTCGAAAAACCAGTTTGTCGGTACGGCAAAATTTTGGAAAGGGTTTTGGTTTGTTCGTAGAAAAACATGTAAAAATTACATATATACATATTTATGAAGCCTAGAAGCATAGAGTATCATAAAATTATATGATTTAATTATTTAAACAACAAAAACACCATAGGCATAAACTTTAAACATGTAAGTTGTAATCATAACATCATGAATCAAGAGCATACCATTATATATTTCAATTTTCAAGTTCAATATTAGAAATTCAAAACATTAAAATAAAATCATGATCCATGAATCATAACATCAAGTTGAAGCATCATTGTTCACTCAACTACCTACCTTCTCATAAAATCACCTATTTGTACACCACAAATGATGTTAGAAGCCAAAATAACTTATTTACGTTCACTTTTTAGGTCTGCGGAATTCAAAACAATATCAAATATGTTATAAAAAACAATATAAAAGCCATCCGTTGCTAGAAATTTGGCCGGGTTCGATGCAAATTTGATTTGGGCACATGAAATTTGCCTAGGTTTGAATTTCAAACTTACGGGTTCGATCCACCCCATTCCAAATGGAAGCCTGCTCAAATTTGGGTCGACCCGGACCAATATATATCAAATATGTTATAAAAAATGATTAAAAAGACGTCCATCGCTAGAAATTCTGCTGGGTTTGAATTTCAAACCTGCGGGTTCGAACCACCCCCTTCCAGATGGAACCTTGCTCGAACTTGGGCCGAACCGGACCAATATTTTGAATTGGTTCAAACCTAGATGTGGTTCTAAGGACAAACTAGCGAACCTGGGTAACTAAGCTTGAAATCTATTAAAATGCTTGGAAGCTTTGAAATCATCAAAGACAAACCGCAAAAGTTTCATAAAATACCTCAAACAGTTTTTATTTCTAAAACTTGAAAAACAACTTTTTGGAAAAAAATCTAGATCAAAAGAGGCTTGAATTTTTTCTTTAAAAAAATCACCAAATTTTATGAAACCTCATCGACGTGCTCTAATACCATGTTATGGTAAATCGATGTTGCTGTAGTTGTATTAAACAGAGGAGATGCAAACTCCTTATATAGATTACAAAGACGGTGTTTTTAAAAGAAACGATTGTGAAGAAAAAATAGAGACGGATTGTTAAACTACCTAATAAACTAAAGATTAACTAAGATGACCATTAAAGAAACATTATAATATTTTAATAATGACGTGGTACCAAAAGTAAGAAAGCGACCCATCTGTTGGTACTCTCAAGAGATGTTGAAATTTCGCAAGAATACCCCTATGTGAGCTTTTATCTACTAATGCCCTTAACTGATCTTCATGCATTATCATGTGAAACTTGTTATCCTTACCATTGTTTCAGCCACGCATGCATCTCAGATCCCTAATTTGCAGTTTTGAATCATTTTCTGATGAGTAATTCTAAACCTCTGTCAAATCTGCATTTTTTAAGTGTCAAACTTACTGAGAAGACCCACTTTGCATGCATATATCTTGAGCCCTGTTGAGTTTCATGACTTACTGACTTAGGGAAGTGTTCTTTGTGTATCAGACATCTTATGTTCCAAATTTGAAGTCCCTACAATCAGTTTTGATAGTTCTTCCACTTACTCAAAGTTGGATGTCTCACTTTGTCCTGCTGATTACTTTCTGTCAGAAAGCCAAGTACCCTACTTTGGAGGTCAATATCTTTGGCCCAGTTGCACTTATTGATGAAATTCCTTCACCATAGTGTTGTAGGCATCAGAGACATGTTATGTGTCCAGTTTGAGCCCCTAATTAATCCATTTGATTGGTTTGCTAATGTAAATCCAAAGCCAATTTATTCTGATGCAAGGCTGATCAGGTTTACAGAATTTGAAGTGCCCTTGTTTGTGATGTCTTAGCTTGCAATCGGGGATTGAATAGTGCAAAATAATTGTTCCTTTACATTCTACACTTCACATATTTCCACCATGCCAATTTTCAGAATTTCATGAGTCTGTTTGCCCACTTTTCATGTCTCATTTCATTTGCAATTAATTCAGATTTACTAAATTGTCAAGTGCAACAATTCTTATAGGTCTATTTTACAAAATTATAAATTGTGCCCAACTGATTGTCATGAGCCCGAATTGCATCCATGTACTCTGCATGTCAGGAAGAACCAATGCCCCAAGTTTCAGGTTCTCAAGTAATCGTTTGCTTTTTTTTTGAAGCCAATAATGAATGGAATTTAATCAGATTTTCTGCTTTATCTGTTAACATGTCTGCAAGTACCTATGTTGGAGACACTTTATCTTTTGACCTATGAACTGTCATGAAATCCTAATCATTCATCTATACTGGTGTATCTTGTGCTTGTTTGCTAAGTTCCAGGACCTGAGGTTTCCATTTGATATTTTTATCAGACTAATTTATAATGCAGACTATTATGTTAATTGATATATCTGGTTACAAATGAGAATGGGATGAGCAAAACTTAAGAGGTCAACATATTTTCTTCCAGAGATTGTCATGAGATGTCATCTTACAGGATGGATCTCTATGGACCAGAGATTGTGTCTACCAAGTGCTAGGGTTTGACTATGTGTTTTATTTAGTTTTTAAGGTTAGTCAAAAGAAGCAGTTGCATTTAGTTCAAATACCTTGCGTGATTGGTCAAGTCCCAGTTTGAGTGATCAGATGATGAAAATTGGTTAAATCTCACAGTGGAATTGCTAAGTGTGGTTTTCTGGAGGCTAAGTCGTTTGAGATCAAATTTATTTTAGCTGGGTCTAGCTAGGACCCGATTTGCCTCATCTGAACACAACTCCAATTTTCAACTGTATTGTATTGGATACAATGTTTTGAAAAGGTTCCTTTTATATGTATCTAGTGATGTTTAAACCATTCATCAAACACAATGGGATTCCAAAAGGAATCTCCATAGAGGAAACAAAGGAAAATTTTACGGTTTCCTATAAGTTTGTAAATCCCGAAATTGAAGTTCCAGAATTGGCTATGGATGTCCAAGCAGAGAAGAATTCTATCAAGTGCAGACTCACATGTGAAAAGGAAAGATAGAGACAAGAGGTGCAAATGATTTGACAAAATGCCTCAAAGAATTGTAGCGTGCATGTGAAATATGGAAATGTATGAGGTAATGAATTGTTTTACGAAAAACCTAGATCATGAAATACTTTGAATTGTTAACTAAATTTATTGAAGGATATCATCTAAAACAATGAAATGCTTGATTGCAAGGATGTGAACAAGAAAGCCAGGTGGGGAACGACATCCATGGTGGCATAGCAATCTGTGTTTGAGGGAAGATTGGGGCAACCATTTTTCACTGTGGGCTGTGACTTAGAGGAGGGCATTAATGAATTTATGTTTGGCAGTGCCTATTATTGTGCAAGGGAGATCGTAGGGGCCGATATGGCCATTGTTGGCATGATCGAAATAGTGGCAAATCAGGGAACATCATTTTGAATGGGTGGTTTGGACACAGGCCAGTTTGGTATTGTTTATATGGCGGTCAATTGATAGAGGGCACAATCTATTTTTTGAACTGTAGAGATTAAGTGCCATTATGGGCTATGCTGATCAAACAAGGGCAGCTTGCCTAGACTTTCCCTGCGCATGACAATTGAGTTGGGGCCATTGACCAACGCTCAGACCAAACAAGGGTGTGTAGTTTTTTGGATCACAGCAAGGATGCGTGCACCTTTTTTTGATTAAGGAACATCAGCACTTACCTGCCACAGACAACAACAGTGGATTCGGATTTAAAAGGGAATGATATATTAGTGTCGATTTGAACGCATATGGAATGAAGAACATGGTCAGAAAATAAATATCCAATATAACAGAAATATATTATAATGATCAGGACCAATGTATGACAGTATAATTGCAGAAGGATATGATAATATGCGAGATACGTACAAGGAATAAGCTCAGTTTAAATATGGGAACGCCACTCATTACTAAAAGAAGAATGTGTGGGTATTACCATTGAAGCCCATGTTAAAGAGGACATTGACGAATAAAATGTCAAAACAATAATCTGGTCAGCGGAAAAACAAATGGAAGAGAGACTGTACCATGGAACACAATATAAACCATGATGTATATCAGGGCATTAGGGATATATCTATGCGATCTGAGTAAACAAAACAACAACAACAAAACAAAAAAAATCTCAGTGATCATAGGAGATATTTGGGAGATATTTGTGTTTGTATTAAATATATGTCGTTGACTTAATAGTCATGTTGACAGAAGTACATTGGTGAAATATCGAATTAGATGCAAAGTTATTAGCACCATGTTGATGCCCCAATACACAATGTTCAACAATTATATTGATAGATATACACACACAATTTAAGTGTTAACCCTTCCAATGTTGAAACCTCGATATTTTAGAGGGACATACAGAATGATATGTATCTTCATTTTATACTGGATACTATTTGAGAATGACAGTTCCTGAGCCAAATATTTCTAAATTCACACTAAGAAGATTGATAATATGCCATAAATTAAACAAATTGGAAAATTCAATGATCAACAAATAAGCAAACCATTTGAATGTATCGTGGGGACATTAGATTGCTCATGTAGATAGCCATGGGTGTCAAGTTGATGGAAAATGTAATGACGGTGGTGAAGGATGGTAGTGATGATTATATAAGAACTACTAGTACTACAGCTATTAACGCAGCCGCAGAGATGATTCAAAAATTGATCGATTATTTTTCATTCACCTTGATAGTGAATGAAAACTCTATAAAATGGAGTAAGTGGGAATTTTACATTGTGGGGGGGAATAATAACCAATGTTTCATTCCCATTGTTTGACAAATGCTTATACGGAAGCGTTTTCTGATTTGTTGCATATGGACCTTCATTGGGGCAACTTGTATCAAGGATTTTGATGTCTAGATAAGTATTTATTGCTCTTGAGTATTTCATATATTTACTCGTTGTAGTCTCTCTCTTATTGCTCTTGAGTATTTCATATATTTACTCTTTGTAGTCTCTCTCTTATTTGTAATTCTATACATACTATAAGGGTTATTTGCCTTGATTTTTTCCTTTATGGTTGAGGATATTCTTACAAGAAAAGAAGGTTGGTACTTTACATAATGCTACCTAATATTGTGCAGACTTAATCTAATGATAGTAGCTTCAAAGACCCTGATGATCAAGATGGATAAAATGAGGCTCTTGAAGCAAACATCTTTGCTGATCGAGATTATGAGATTCTTCTACATTAAGAGGGAGTATGACACTTCTTCTAAAGCAACGAAGGAGCTTAGAAGATTGATACTTGAAGGGAGTCTAAAAATACATGTATGTGACTGCATGATTTTGATGGGCCTACCGTTCTATACATCATGAGGAAATAACAACTTATCCTTTCTTCTGAGTATTTGTCTTTCTCCCAAAATTCAAGTTGGTCCTTCTTTGGCAAGCTATGATTTTCCATTCAGAATTTTCAGCCGATGATATTTGTAGAACTTAGTAGACTTGTATCCACATAACAGTAATCTTACAAATAAATAAACCCAATGTCTATTTTGGGTCTCAGTTAGAATTCAGAAGGTAAACTTCTTATATAGTTAATCATTTCAACAATAAGAAAAACCAACAACCATCGGAATACATTAACTCCTACTATATCCCAGCTACTGTCTACATATATCTTTAGTTATCCAATAAACAACAAGAAATCCATTATAATAGATGCCCCTCCAACATCATTGATCGCTTGTATTTGTTATCTGCTATAGTGAGTGAACATGTCTTCAAAGAACGTCCATGGCTTCCCATGTATATCAGTAGGCAACAAATTCACATCCCTAATATGAAAAATGACCATTTTGTCAGTAATAAAAGGGCTTGCGATTGATATATTGAATTAGTGATTAGGATTTTGAGTCTGCAACTGGTCAACACCCGTATCAGCATTTTGGTTTGAATCAGAGGCTTCACAACTCATAAAATCTGAATCAGTCCCTCCCGATAAATGCAAATTGGAAGCTCACATGATATGTCCACTCATGGATTTCACTCCCACATAAGTGTATCTACCGGTCTTATGTACTTATGAAATACTGAATACTGTATTCATTTCTGATATCACTGAGTATATTTCAATTGAATTTGCTTTGTCAATAATGCTATATTGTTATGTGCAAGCCATCAGACTTGGTTGGGCTGTCGCTGATACTTGTCAGATATTCAGATTATCAATTGGTATTTATCTTCACGATTATTTCTTCCTTAGATAACTCTTCATTTTCTGTGTTACTGTCTTTATATATTTATGAAGAATCCTATTTTGTCTCCCAGTAATTTTATCATTACCAGTTTGAAATAACTTGTTCTTCCAGCATCATTCTTAGTCAAGAGTTGTTTCTTTCAGTATTTTACCAAGTCTGGAATGTCAGAGATTCTCCACAGTCTGTGTATTATTTATATTATCTTTCAGACAAGTAGTCTGTGGTAATGTTGCAGTTCCAGATTTGCAGAAATATCAACATTTTCCAAACTTAATTTTCATGTGTCTGTAATTGGATATCAAACTTTCTTATTCACTTGAATATCCATTCTTATGCAGTCCTTCAAATGCCCGCCGCAACTTTGGAGTATCACACTTGATATTGATTTTGCTAAATAATAATTACATTCACAATATATTAAACTTGTTGGCGAATAATATCCATAAGGAAGTTGTGAATGGTGCTAAATATATTTGATGTTTGCTTCTTTCACAAAAACATCATGAATGGCCGTGTAGATAGATAACACAATATCTGTATATTCTCGTCAATTCATTCAACACCACATGCTTCACAGACATCGTTACAATGCTTGTTTCTATCGTGTCTTTATATTTCTTCCAACACATCAGAAACATCAATAAATTTTGAGATATATGTCGAGAGATCATATGGAAATATTAAACTCAAACCTGATATAGAGTTGGTAACATATCATACTTCTGAACTTGTCAAAGCATCCGATAACATGCAAGGTAGGAGGCTGATGTTTATATAAGACACACAACAATATTCTGAAGAATATCATACCATTTTATATATTCTTTGTTCCATACGCTCTCTGGGATTTGCATATTGCTTAGTCTCCAGAATTGACTTAAATGACAGATATAATATTCCCGTGCTAATTATCTTCTATTGCAACCTGTCTCAGCAATGTTGATAGTATTTCCTTGTTATGGCATTGTAATCTCCTATGCATCTTTCTTCCAAAAGAATGAAATTCTGAGCTTTCAAACTACTGTAGTTCGACATCCATATCAAGGTATAAAGATTGGCAATTACTGGAATGATGTATAAAGCTTGGTTACAACTTAGGAAAGAATAGAAATGATATGCTTCAAAATTCTTAGATTTTCACTGTACAAGAAAGGCACACAAGGGACTCAAATGAATTGAAGCAGAAATCAATCATTCATCTTCCACATAGCCAGCAAAAACCATAATTCCATCAGATGGAACCATACCTGAATGCTCAAAGCAATCGCAAGATGAGTCTATATGCTTTCTGGCGAGAAATAACCCTGCAAGTAGGTGGAACACGGCTATCTTTTTTGAGCTCACACCAATAGTAAAGCTTTTGTAATTGTGAATGGCTAAGTTACCAATTCGAATGCAAATTCAGGAGCAGATTACGGAAACGGCTATGGGATGCAGGGAATTTTTTTTTTTTGGATGTGGATGTGGGAGGAAGTGTGTACACACACACACACATATGCAAAGAATTGCAAGAAATATACAAAAACATATCATTTGCTAGTATGACTATGATACTTCACCCTTTATTAAAATTGAAGATATTTCAAAATTCATATGATATATCAATATGTGCTTGTTCAACATTAGAGTTTAGTCTTATACAATAAGTTCCAATAGCTCATGTTCAAGATTCCAACAAAATAAAAACTTAGTTCATGATTGAAGATTCAATCAACTAATATGCATCAGAGTCTGAATCATAAAGATTCGCTAGAAAATCCACATTCTCATCATCATCTCTAACTGCTGAAAGATCATTAGAGCACATGCAAATAAAAAAAACTTAAGTTTGTGCGTTTTTTATTAGTTTTCTAGGCACTGGGCATGTGGATTCCTCTAGATGCGTTTGGATTCCCTGTGGATTCTGGCTGGAGGCTGGAAGCCAGCCACAGGCCCCCGGATGCATCCACAGGGAATCCAAACGCATCCAGATTCTGAACGTACGTGCCTCAGAATCCACCTGATCTGGGGACGAATTGGTATCTTAGGTGAATGGAAGTTTCAGTCTTGCTGTGTTCTCTAATATCATGTCTCTTGCACTGAATCCGACCCCAGAAACTCCACAGATGCATTTTCATATGTTGTAACACCATCTGCTATGCTCTTGCTTCCAGTCACAACTATTTTGTCTTTGACCTCACCAATAAACATCAAATTAGTTTTGATACGTTGAGGTTATGCCGAGTTGAAATAGTCATTGAGTAGTCAAATGCAATTCTTGGTGACTAACAGAGATACGATATTCTCCAGTATTTACTCTAACAGAGATAACCTTGATATTTTCCCTCTTTATATGTTTGTATGAAAACTACTAGAAAATTTGGATCAAAAAATTTAAATTGTTTTACCTTTCTTCTCTTGCACTCACACACGCATGTGCGCACAGACATGCATAGGCATACATGCATACACACATACACAAATATAAAATGTGCATCTCCGTCTCCGCGTTCCATTCCCTTTCACACACAAATGCACACATAGAGAGAGAAAGAGACACAAAAAATCACATAGAGATTCAACTATTTATATTTGAAAACATTTTGGTATTGAATTGTGCTTATTTTGTTGAGTTATTTCATTTCTATAGATGAGCATTGAACTTTCTTATGATATTAATCATTAATGATTGTATTACACCTTATCATTATAGAAAAATTACACTATTTTACATGAATTTTGATTTGAAACTGTAGGATGTAAGCATGAAGCTTGAGGAACAAAAAGATGAGCGACTCTCACAGCTCAAAGAAAATGAAATGTAAATCTTCCAATTCTCAGAACATTTTTCCAAGCTTTATTCCTTTGCTTTTAATTGGATGTGCTTTAGAATGACTACAGTACTTGTGTGTTGATGTCTTTCTCTTATGTTTAAGGCAAATTACATTTTTAGCATCAATTGGCTTCTCTGAGTGAAGTCACCATTGCATGAAACAAAATATTGTATAGAAAATGCATGTATTGTGCAGAAAATTAATGCTTTACTGTTTACATGTAAGCAATTCCTGTATGGCTTTAATCATATTCCTGTATGCTAGGGGTATCTTTTTGCTAGAGAAGTTTTGGTAGATGTGCAGGATACATTTGCTATGCCTTTAGATTATAGCACACAAAAAAATGGGTTTTATACTTTTTCTAAGATATGAGCAGGATTTTACAAGAAGATGCTGCATTTGCAAGGTTTTATGTTTTTTTCTTTGACAGCTTTGTTTTGGTTGGTGAGAATACCCTTCTGTATTTTGTTATTCACATTAGATTGGGCTACAAACATGAAACGTTGATGTTGATGTTGATTTAATTTTCAACAAGACTATTTGTGCAGTTGCAGTATAAAATAATTTATGGCTCATGAAAGACAACACAACCAAACAAATTATTGGAATTTCAAAAATATTTTTTAAATATGTGATTTAATATCAAAATTGAGTATAACACCTCATTAAATATTTGTAATATTAGTGCTATAATTAAAATATTGAATAATATATCCCTTGCTCTATAGAATTTATTGAAAAGTAAATTATTTGATTCTATATTATAAAATACCCATAAATTATGAAGCCATATACAAATATATGCTTCAGAAATTTAACAAATAAAAAATTTCAATAATCCAAGATTAATGATGATATTTTTTCCTGAAGTTTTATTTTGTAGAGCGCAAACATGAAAATGAATCTTGACATATACACATACATAAAATAGTTAAAAATTCCAAAGCAGATTTACCTACCACAATCTTCAATAAAATACATACATAGCTGGAGAATTTGCGACTTGGGACATATCTTTCTTTTAGCAAGTTTAGAATAATCATTGTTTGCATAGTTAATCTATATCTTATACAATTGCTAAAAAATGCACACCAATTCTATAATTTCCTAAATGAGAAGCAATTATGTTATGCCCCTTCCCTAGCAACCATATCCACAACATATTTAAGTGCATCATGCATCGAGGGAACTTATGAATAAGAAAATTGTCCTACCCTAATAATTCACAATTTTCTACGAGGCTTGATCATGCCGAGGCTAACAGTGAGTGAAGGAGCTGTATCAATCATCTATTACTGCAGCAATCTTGTTGGTGATCTCAGTTCAAATAAGGTGGTGATCCGAGACATAATAATAATAATGTAAAGAACCATAACTTAATGATGACGATGGATGATGGGGAAAAGGCAATGGCCCTCCAGCTAGATTCAGGGGTATAATTGGGCAGCCTATCGAGCATTCCAAAGACACCAAAGAGACTAATCTAAGAGATCATCCTGATATAAGAAATCACTCTTCATATATATATTAATATGTATATGTATATATGTGTGTGTGTCTGTGTGTGTGCATGCATGCGTGCATGTATATGTGTATATACATATGTAATGTGTAGATATGTGTGTGTGTGTGTGAGAGAGAGAGAGACTATATATGTATGCATTTATGTATGTGTATATGTGTAGATGTATAAATAGGTGGATATATCTTTGACATACATATATATCAGATGATTTAGTCGAAAACAAAAATTAAAATTGATTTAGTTGCATAGACAGAAGACTATGATCTTAATGGCCTTTGTTACCTCCTCGACTATCTCTTGCTACTCAATAGGGAATAAGCTCTTCATATATTTAAAAGTTTACAAATCATTGTTGCCTAGTGCATTCCTGAAAGCCAAAGAAGTGCCCGTCACGTCTTTTTTTGTTATGATCTTAATTATGTATGCATCAACAACAAGCCTTTTGAATGCATTAGGGCACATCTTCTACAGAGCCTGAAATGCAGCAACAAAACAGTTCATTGTCCATTTTGCTGTCTTGTAGTTTCTTGTCATACGCTATAGGGTACACAAAGTGCTTGAATAGTGCAACATTATGACTATGGGGATCTTCCAATGTCTTCTCTCCAATGATTTTGCACACAACTTCCTCCTCAACATCTTTGCTTAACACTGTTGGTTCCCACAACCGCAGATTGGAAATCCAAGAGCTTGTCACTTCTCTGATAGGATTCTGCAATCAATTTTGGCCAACGAACGAGAATCACCTTGATTCCCCTGCACTTCTAGCTCCGCTACACTTAGGCGGGTAGACCTTTTCCTCGAACCTGATCACTTGGTTTAGAGCTTTTCTTAAACAAATTTAAGTTTTGGAGTTCTCCGGCTGGCAAGGTCCTCGAACTCGATTAAAATGAAATTGAATGTTGAGTGTTTGAATTGAATGAATTGTATAATATTTGTAAATAATGGATTTGATGCTTGTAGGAAGGAAGATATAGATTTTCTGACTTCAATATTAAAAAGATTAGTGCCTCTGCTCATTTGGGTAATAGTGTCAACTTTAGTGGAGATTTTCATGTACAACTTTATAATGTTCTACACATTTATATTGCCAACAATTAAATAATCGAGATGTGATAGATCAAATGTATATGCAATCTTAAACTAGTCCAGATTGAACTTTAACTTCTCTGGTAAGGAGACAAATTGGACACAGATACGGAAACAATTTGATATTTCACAATATCTATAATGATCGAGTTCAAGATGCTAAATGATCATGCCCACTTATTTGACATTTAAATTGTACACAGAATTCAAAAAATAATTACAAAGGACAAACCATCTACAATTTAAATCTCCATGCCATTTAGAAATAAACAAAAGACATTTTATTGTATTATTAAAATAAAATATTAGAATTCATATTACAAAGTCATATTATAGCCCTTATTCCTCCTTACAAGTAGATATAAAATACTACTTCTTGTGGGTGATTGTTCCAATGTTGAATGTTATATCAAATGTCTCACCGCCTTTTGCAATGGATAGTTTTACATCTTTATAGCTTGGAAACATGAAACAAGGTGTCCTTTCGTTTATGGAAGGATATGACTTTTCCTTTACATATCATATCTAATATCTTTGTAATCCCTAATAATCGTATTTTTGGTAAGTTTAATTATTTATCATATTGACTTGGTTAGTGTTCAAACGTCAGTTCATTCCTGTGTGATACATGGCAACGGGAGACTTTTGAGGTTTGGTGTTAATTACCTAACAACACTAACTCTCGGATGTTTGCACTCCAACACGATTTGTGAATGATGTGAAAATAAAGACCACCAATTTATTGTTGGGCATTGGTTATAATATTATCTCATATAAAGCTTCTCTCGACATCCAGTAATGACACCACAACTAGGGATTTGCTGTAGTCACATCTTGTGATTGTCATTGCGTTGGAACTCTATGTTTTGTGATAACTCTTGCACTTGATACTACAACTTTCTCCTTGCAACATGCCCTCATTCGCTTCCTCAGAAATGAAGCAATATGTGTGTCCAGGCTGGCTTTCGGTTGTATTGTTGTCGGCCATTTCCGCTTGCTTAAGATCTTCCAAGTTTACCAGAACAAGAGAGTGGATCCCATCATATCTACCACATATTATACTGATTCATTATGTAAACTCACAATTTCATTATTTGAATTTATTTCTTTCAATCGTACCAAATATCCTTGCTAGTGATAGTCACTGCTATAGCATGTAAACTTTGTGATGGTTTTTGTTGTTATCAGTTTCAGTAGATCTTTCATTGATATGTTGCAATTCATTTTTTATGTTTCATTACAATTCAAAGTTCAAACATAAGTTTATTCTTCCTATGCCACAAACCATGAATGGTGCTTCTATTGTGTAAATGAAGAGTCACGATATCCTATAAATGTCTCTACATCATCAGCTTGTCTCTCTTCTATCACAAGATCTGAATCTGTGTCTGTAATAAACTCCATGTCCTGTTCAAAGTTGAGCCGTCTGCCTATACATAGGGTGATTTATGTTCATCATTATCCACACTTCTCATGCTTGATAATCTTGTGACTCTCGTCATATCTTACTTCTTAAAGGGTTTGTCACAAGCTATCTGCTGTGTGACATTTGCTTCCAGATAATTCCCGTTCATATGATTGTGATTTTACATTCATCATGTACAGACCTGAGATGCATCTACGTTAAGGATCAATACCATCAATAGCACAAGCCAATACTGATATACAACCATGTGTATGAGTTGAACACTTGTGAAGAATCAGGTTCTGGGAAAAGGAAGGATAGGTAAAAAATATAATAGTCAATCCTTAGAATATGGTTATTATTTCAGGGCTAAAATAGAATACAAATCAAAATATAGGTTTTCAGATATCCAGAATGCTGAAAAAGCTAGTTAGAATCTAAGATTCACTCAATATGAAAGCTTATCTTCGAGGGGAAAGGGTCAACAATTTTAAAGATAAGATTAATAGTAGGAAAAGATGAAAAGGGTGGTAGGCAAATGGAGATCCTGATTTGATAAATCAGGGTTCCATCAAACACAAAGACCTCCTTTAACTGTTTAGCGCTTGATAGTTGTTTGTAGTCACACTTCCATTTAGGGATTATGATACATCCTTATCAGTACTTTCCTTTGATGAGCTTGCCTCAGTCTCTACATGCATATTAGACAATGCATTTCCTTCCTTATTTGGTTGGTCTTATAGTCCCAAGTGTTGGTTTTTTTGAGGATCGCTGCAAATGTACTAATCACTACCATAATGTTTGGTATGTGTTTTCCAAATGACAGCGCCCTCTTGTAATTGTATGAGGAATAAACCAAGAGAAGAGACATGTCCCTTCATGGGACATGTCTATTCATCAATATAATTAATATAATATATTTGAAAACTTAATTATAGTTGTGTATATATATATTTGTATATATGATTCATTGTAATTATACTAACTTCTTTTTGATCTCATAGGTATATCCTACTAAAGCTACCAAAACATCAACACTTCCTCTTAGCTAGGGAGGGTAAACACATGACACATATTACACCATTGGTAATATTAGGTATCACAATTTTTTAAGATATCTTTGATTAGAAGATATCCACCATTTTGTTATCACATTTGATATCATGAGTATTTGTCATGTCCCCTTTCTAGAGTGGACATCAGAGACGATAGAGTTGGCCTATCATTAGAGTCTCGTAGGCCAGTAGTGGTGTTTAGGGACTCAGCCAGGGTACACAGTGTTCGGATTTGGAGTTTCAGACAGTAGGAGAGCAGTTGAGAGCAGTTCCTTAATTGTAGGAGTTTCCTACATTTTAGGAGGTGGAGATGGGTTACATTCTTGAGTGTCTACGAGATCATTCTATGGTTTTAGTTTCGAGAGATTCAGAGACATTCCTATTTTTTAGGAGTATCCCTAATTTTGAGGGATGAGATTGTCAATTATTTTAGATTATTCGGCATCAGTCACAGGAGGTGACGAGCTCAGTTTCACCTTGTAGAGGTGTTTTGGCTATCAATTCGCTATTTGGGAAATATTTTAATATATTTTAATATTCTCCTAAGTTAGCATTTTAATAATTTAAATAAAGCTAAGTTATAGCCATTTTGGAGTAATAAAGGGTTTTTTGGCCTCATCTGGGTGAATATCCCTTGGTGTAATAGCTCGTTGGAAAGGTCTTGAACTTTTCTAAATATATCTTTTTTGACTCAGAGCATTTCGATGAATGGATTTCTTTCTATCGGGAAAAAGGCCATTTTTTGGATACTTGACCATTTTAAAAATGAGAAATATATTATTTTATAACCCAACACCACATGGAGACACTTTTAGAGTTTGAGCTAGGTTTGGTGGGTTATAAGGAGGTAAAGACAAAGTTCAAAGGATTATTATTGACATATTACATTTTAGATTTGGGTTTCGGGCTCTGATTGAGTTTTTAGCGTTTGGGACGCCAAACCCACTTGCTTTGCCTGTTTAAACGGTGGTTTGGATTCTTAGTAGTCAGAAGCATCTTGGAGATTGTGCATTGTTTCTTCAGGGGAAAGTAGTATTGAGTCAGAGTTTTAGCTGGGGTTTGGACATTTTATTCACATGTGTGCACTTTGCAGTTGTACGGTCGCGCCTGGCAGCCATATTCTTTTCCACGTGCAGCACTTGAAGAGCTGGAATCTGGCTGTATCTTCTTTTTGGGCTCCTATTTCTCATTCACGTCTTCAGGTTGGCTTTGTCCTTGATTGTATTCCTCTGGATATGATTATGAATCTTCATCTAGTTACTTATTAGGCATATATTTAGGAAAATCAGCTTGAAGCGACTTTGTTTAAAATATATTTGGAATATATTTTCAGAACTGGTTCATGTTATTGTACTTCTGTTATTACTTATTGAAAATCATCAAAAATACAAAACAATCAAACCCTTCTGCAACTTTTGTCTAGCTCTGCAAGAAAATTTTAATAAATAGGGAAAACAAATTTAAAAATATAAATTCACAGTAGATCAGCAAAAGAGATCCGTCAGGGATCTTTCAGTATTGGTCTCCTATAATACATGATATTCATCAATTACTCAATAAGGTTTGATATTAAAATTTGATATCAAGAGTATTGGTCTCCCAAAATATCTAAGTTGCCAGTTCGAGATTTGGGTTTGACATTTGCTCAATTTTTTTTTTTTGGACTGGGTTCGGGTTCATTTTGGGTTCGCTAGAACAAGGATTTTTAAAAAATTAAAAATTAAAAATATTATACTATGCAAGCTAACTGCAATTTGAGCATAACTCACATATCCTATTTATTTCTCTTTGCTTTAGTAATCTATATAATGCAAACTACAAACACCAAACTACTACCTTAACACGACTCAATTAATGATACTAAGAGTTGCAATTACGGAGATAAGGAAGAAAACTAGAACCGAGTGATCTATCTTGAGGTTGGGGTAAGTATCCAATAATAGGAATCATTAATTATGATGTATGAATTTTGAAAGCATTATTTATATGTGTTGCAATTGTGGTAGTTTTCCTCTATACAAAGACTTGCATAAGTTGATGTAGCTTTTCTGTTATTATTTTATTTTTTAATATTTTATGCCAGATATTAACTTGACATATAAAGAATATGTCAAGGTTTCTATGATTATTTAACCATCCAGATTACTAAGTACATGAAATATTGGGAGTCAAGACAATACATGCTTTCAAGAGATATCGTGCAATAGAAAAACCAGCTGCCTTCTATTTTGCCAACTACTTGCAAAAAAGTTGTATTCGACATACCCTTTAACGAAATGTTGTATTCTGCAAAAGTGTGACATCTTAATTCCTTTGTGGCTTGAAAAAAATTCTGCTTTGTATTCTTGCATGGCGGGAGAAGAATGTTTGCGTAGCTATTAAGAAACTATAAAAATCATTGTCAAAGCTTTATAGAAATTATAAAAAAGTCAAAACAACCCAATTTAGTGGAAAAAATCGCAAGGAAATCACTGTCGGGATTTATAAATTGGACGGCATTCGTTACAAAGTCGCACAAGGCCCCACTGACCGATTTGGCAGCGAATGACAGGGATAAACATCGAATTTGTGTTGAATTAGAATTGAATTTGAATGTTGAACGAATTGACTACTGAATATCGGGTTCAACATACTAATGTGGTAACTTAGCAAAATATCAATGGTCTTCACCAAGTACTCAAAATAAAGTTTGATATCACATTTGATATCAAGAGTATTGGCCTCCTAGAATATCAATGATATTCACCAAATACTCTCTGAGTAATGGCCTCCCAAAATGCTGAGATTCAAGATATTCACCATGTACTCAATTTGTTTGATCTCGTAATACAAGTTATTGTATGATTGTCACCTTACAGTAACTTCTGCAAATACAAGTGACATCATTCTGAAGTCGTCACTTCCTCATGATGTACACAGGGGGTAGGCCCATTAAAATCATAGTCATGAGGTATATTCATGACTCACTGTCCTCTCGACTACTTCAATTTATTGATCATTGGAGAATCCATCTCAACATGCTTTACTCCCTCTGAATTATTAAGACAGAGATCATTGAAGGTTGACTGAATCACATCCTCTGTCCACTCCCTCTTTTTCAAGGTTGCCTTTGATGAAGTGTCTGACTCTCTCTGAATCTGATATCAAAGTCCCTTTTCTTGCAAGAACATTCTTGGAAGAAAAGATAAAGGAAATATCTCTTATAGAACCTATTGATAATAAAAATAAGAGAGAGACTACTATAATAGTCAAGGACAATAATAATAATATTTAGCTTTTAAAAAAAAATGATAATGTATAAATAAATAATATCATCTCAATTCTCAAAACAATACTATTATCCTTTTCTTATTATTTAAAATAACATTCTTATTTGTAATCAGTATTATTATGAATTTTATTTCTTTTTATATACCTAATAATAATAGTACCTTTGTTGGATGCACCCTTTAATTGTTCAAAAGTACCTTGTTGGATGCACCAGTTTCTGCTTTGGATTCTCTTTCAGATGTGGTCCCAAGATTCATTGTCTCGCGTTTGGTTACAAGTTCATTCTAGTCTGTTATCTTCCAAAATAGGAGTTTCTCCCTATCTATATGGCCTACTCAGCTTTTATCTTTTCATCCTTCTGCAATATCAAGCTGAATTGGAGATCAAATTATATCAGAAATTGCCACCTCAATCATCTTTGGGATTGCTAGAGAAGAAGGTATATTAGATGATGACTACATTTTGCCTGTGATTGATAATCTACTCAGAGAATTTCAGTTTTGAAATAGCTTGGTTCCTAGCCACATTTCTATTGGCAATAGAACTTGTCCTCCAAGTTTACAATTCAATAGTTTTGGTGAGGGTAAAGTCTTAACCTTGGAAGATTCTATGGGATTGGAGACCAGTATTTATCGGCAAGTTCAGAAATCTGCTGATTTGCTTTGTCAGCATGAGCAATTTCAATCTTCACAAGATTGTGTATCTATTAATGAAAGTCAAAACACTTTTGAGCTTCAGCCCTTATCAATCTTGCAAACTCCGTCTAAAGAAGCTCTCAATCCCAAAACTCCTAAGTCTAGAGGCAGGCCAAAGGGCTCTAAGACTAGGACCGAAATAGTAGTTGGAATACAAACCACATTGGATAACAGTTTTGTTGTTTCCAAAAGATTGACAAGGAGAACAAACCTTGTCCACAATGAAAATCAACTCATGGAATGTCAGAGGTATCAATGCCTCTAACAAAAGGCTTAGAATTAAACAAGTGATTGATTCTATGCAAGCAGATATTATTATGCTACAGGAAATCAAGTTATCTCAGGACAATTTTGACAAAACTATTGCAAAATGGCAAAAATGGAAGTCTTTTCATGTTCCTAGAATAGGAGCTTTAGGGGGTCTTGCAAAACTTTGGAATCCTCTTACAGTTATTGCACAGCTCATTCTTCAAGATAATAATTGGCAGATGCTGCATATTTCCACTTTTGACATCTCTTTTATCTTGATTAATGTCTATGGGCCTTCTTCATCATAGGATAAAGCATGTTTGTGGGAAAATATCACTCATTCTGTCCAGGTTCAAGATCCACAAGTTATTATTGGAGGTGATTTTAATGCTTTGTTATCTCAAGAAGATAAAATAGGGGGTATCATTCCTCCTAAAACTTTACTAGATTTTAATTGTTTTGTTGATAATAATAATCTCATGGATATTCACCCAAGAAATGGATCTTTTACATGGACAAACAAAAGGTCTGGGTTTGCACATATTGCTGCTCGTCTCGATGGGTTTCTTTTATCACATGACTGGAAATTGAGCTGCTTGGATATTTCATCAGATATTCTCTCATTACCAAGTTCCGACCATTTTCCTATATCTTTAACTCTCAATCACAAAGACAAAAGCATTGATAACCAATTTCATTCTTCCTTCAAATTTCAAAGAATGTGGCTTTGGCATCCACAATTTTTGAAAAATGTTCAGCATTGGTGGAATGAGGCTTCTCATGTGGATGGCTTTAGAATGCATCAGTTTTCCATGAAATTGAAATTTGTAAAGTCTCAAATCAGAATTTGGAATCAGCAAGTATTTAAAAATGTTTTCTCTCAAAAATCAGCAGTCAAACAACAGCTACAAGATGTATATAATCATATCATTCAAAATGGTATGAATTAAGAAACATATGTATCTCAGAAGAATCTCCAACGAGAGTGGGATGAGTTATGTGCGAGAGAGGAAACTTATTGGAGACAAAAGTCTAGAGAGCTATGGCTTCAAGATGGTGACAGAAATACAATTTTTTTTCATGTATCAGCTAAACAAAAGAGAGTCAATATTTCAAATCAAAGATGCTATTTCAGGTAACCTCCTCACAAATGAAAATCTCATTTGGAATAAAGGGGTTAAGTTTTTTAAGAATCTCCTTGCACCTGACATTTCGCCTTCTCCTACTTCCTCACAAGTTAATGAGATTCTAGATTCTATTCCAAATATGATTTCATCTCAAGATAATGACATGCCGATGACACCTTTCACCATCCAAGAAATTCGTAAGGTGGTTTTTTCCTTCCCTCCAAATAAAACCCCTGGCCCAAATGGTTTTTTTGCTCTGTTTTATCAAAGTTGCTGGGTTATCATTGGATGGGATTTATTAGCAACTGTTGAAGAATCGAGGAGGAGCAAGAGCATGCTTAAGTATTTTAACACCACAAATATTTCAATTATTCCCAAGATCAAGGATCCTCAAACATCTGCAGATTTTAGGCCAATTTCGTTATGTAATTTGCCCTATAAGATCATATCTAAAGCTATATATCTACGACTGCAGCATCTTATCCCTCATATTATTTCACCAGAACAAGGTGAACTTGTTCTAGGTAGAGAAACTATGGAAGGGGCTTTAGTAGCACATGAGGTTCTTCACTCTATAAATTCAAATTAGTCCTCAAATTTTGTAATAAAACTTGATATGATGAAAGCTTATTATAGGGTTTGTTGGAACCTTTTGCTGCAATTGCTTATCAAAATGGATTTTTCTAAAAATTGGTGCAAGTGGATTAAGGCATGTATCTCAGGTGCTTGGTTTTCAGTGTTAATAAATGGTAAGCCAGCGGGTTTTTTCTCATCTACTCAAGGGGTCAGACAGGGAGATCCACTATCTCCAGCTCTCTTCATCATTATGGCTGAAGCTTTTAGCAGGACCATTACACGTCAACATAAGATCAGCAAGTGGCATGGTGCTCATATTTCGGGTACAAATATTTCTATCACACATTCCCTATTTGTGGATGATACATTATTATTTGGATTGTCAAATGTTCAGGAGGCTCGGCAAATTAAACATGTTCTCAATCTTTATTCAGCGGTTTCAGGTCAAGCCATTAATGTACAGAAGTCAAAAATCTACTTTTTCAATACAAATAAAGTGATATTTGATAAAATCAAACAAATTTTGGGTTTTACAGTGGATTTCTTACCCTCTATATATTTGGGCATTCCTTTTTTTATGGGTTCTAATAAATCGTCATATTGGTCTTCAGTCATTCAGTGTATTTAGAGTAGAATTGTGGCTTGGAAAGTTAGATGGTTGTCCTTGGTTGGTAGAATTTTGCTGATTAAATCAGTATTAGCTGCAATTCCAAATTATTTTATTGCTGTTCTTAAAGCTACCCCCAAAGTTCTACTTCAAATCCAAAAAATGATTAAGGGTTTCCTTTGGACAGGTAATATGGATGATTCTTGAAAGATTCCACTTATTTCCTTATAGGACATGTCACAAATCCCAGAAGTAGGAGGGGCAGGTGTGCATGACCTAACCAAAAGAAATGAAGCTTTTGGTGGGAAATTGATGTGGCAAATGTACAATAAATCTCAATCCACTTGGTGCAAGATTATGCAACAAAAGTATCTCGATAATAATGATCCCACCAGAATTTTCTCTATTTTGAATCCTCCAAAAGGTTCAGTTATTTGGGATTTCATGATAGCTTCACGAGATATGGTGGTAAAATATGTTTCTTGGGAAGTTAATGATGGTACTAGAGTTAATTTTTGGAGGGATTCTTGGAATGGTCAGATTCCCCTTTCAAATAGTTTGATCTCTCCTAATATTATTGAGGTGTCAGAGTTTCACTGGGGTACTCAACTTAATCAGTATGTTGCAAATGTTTGTGAATTTTTTTAGGGAAAGTGTCTTGGAAGAAGCCGGATGTATTACCCTTGTCATCTCAGGAGATTAATCAATTCAAAGATATTTTGGCCTCCAGACAAGTCTTCTTTTCTAGATTTGAAGGCAAGATTTTTTGGGCTCCAGCTAAGGATGGTCATTACTTAGTAAAGGAGGGTTATAAAATCTTGCAGTAAAATGTTTCGAATAAAGTTACTTGCAGGGCATTTACATTGTGCTGGAATCATATTGTGCTTCCAAAGGTAGGTTGTTTTTCTTGGCTTGCATTAAAGCATAGGATTTTGACTAGTGACAGATTGAATAGACTGCACATTGCCCCATCTTTCAACTGTGTTTTTTGTAATGAGTGTGAAGAATCAGTGGATCATCTCTTTGTTTCATGCTCATTTGCCTATCAATGTTGGAATTTTGTTTTGAACAAATTAAACTATAGTACTCCTCTTCAAAATAACCTTTGGGATCTTTTTCAAGCTTGGCCAGTTCTTTATCATAATTTATTATTTGCAAATCTTTGGAAATGTATTCCGGCATTGGTTTTTTGGGCTATTTGGTGGGAACGAAATGAACGCATTTTCAGAAAAGAGTGCCATACATTAGAAAAAGTTTTGGAGGGAATTGAAAGAACAATCTCAGAGGTGACAAATTCAAGCTTGAGAAAAACAAAATTTAATCCTATTGTTACTTCTTGGGACTCTCAAGCGATTCAAAATTGGAAACAATTGTTCATTCTAGATGGTTGGAAAGTTAATAATACATCTTCTTCTTCCTTATCCCGTAAGAAAACAGTTTGGAGACCTCTAGTTGAGGGATATTGGAAACTGAATTTCGATGGTGCATCAAGAGGAAATCCTGGCACTTTTGGTTTGGGTGCATGCATCAGAGGCTCAAATGGAGATGTTGTGGCAATTACAACGTCCCCTTTGCCCATTGGTACAAACAACATGGCAGAGGCCCAAACTCTGCTAGCTGGTCTCATATTAGCCAAACAAGGAAACTTTCGCCTGCTGCATATTGAAGGAGATTCTTCTATCATTATAGAAGCTTGTATACATAGGGGTATTTTTTCATGGAAGTTAAAGTATATTCTTATTCAAATCTGGAGGCTCCTAGATGAATGTCAAGATGTTTGCATTTCACATACTTTTAGGGAAGGGAACCAAGTTGCTGACTTTCTATCAAATATGGGTTGTGATGGGTTGTTAGTTTCATCACTTCATCCTATACCTATATTAGAAAAAAATGATGTCCTCAAAAAATTAATTGAGGTTGACAAGACTGCTGGCTTGCATTCGCATTAGTTTACTTGATCATATTGTGGCATAATCAGTACTTGTAGTATTCATTATACATGTTCCGAATCGCTCTTGCTTCGTGTGGCAAATTTGAGTAATTATGGACGTGTTTGGATAGTACAAAGATCAGCTTTATCGAAGGACAAATTGTGTGTGAATTCACATGGTTTTTATGCCAATCCACAATCTGGATTCTACGGACAGAGGATTGTTGTTTTGCATTAATTTCTTCCCCAAGCCTCATTTCATCACAATTTTTTCAACATCTCTATTTTGCAGTCTTCTTTGTGCTTTAAAATGATGAGGGGGTTGGATATTGTTGCTGTCTGTGAGCTTTGTCACAAACAACATCGTGTTATCATGCCGAAGAACTTTCGAATTTGGATTCCGTTGAGGCTTGATGAAGGCATATTGCCTAGCGATGTTACTGATGCGGTGCTTGACCTCATGTTTATTGTCTACTCTCCAACTGTAAGGTGGGCTATACGACATGTTATTGGTGAAGAACTGTTGTCTTCTATAGTGCCCCTGTTCTTCTATCTTTCGCATCTTGTCTCCATCTTCTTGCCAAATGCAATGGACCTTATGCAATCCCCCATCTTGCTTCAATCATTGGCCCAAAAGGTAATTCGGGGCATCTTTCTTGCTGATAACAAATTGTCTTTGGCTATGCAACAGTATGATCTCTGGAATGGTATGGATTTGGTGGGAGGTTTATTTTCCCATTCTCAGCTACTGGTCAAGCATGAATGTTTCGTTTTGTTTGAAGCCATTAAGAAATCGATAGATAATCGTAGCTCCATCCACATGAAAAATGCCTTGTAAACTGCCTCTTGTGCACTTGGCTTTCAATTTGAAGAGAAAATCAAGAAGGTGGGATATGCCCTCATAGATCTGCAAAGGGTTTCTAATCTGTGTCATCCTCAGGGGCCGAGTCTAGGTAATGTAAATCTTCAACTTGATGAAAGGAATGTTTGGAGTTCATTGTTTGAATCAATTATCTCTCCACACATGACTTCTCATGCTGGCTTGGGTTGGTCTCCCAGCCTATCTGAGGCGTGCTCTGGCTGGGGGCCTGACAGTGATTATAGTGGGGGCTGGCATGATTCAATTATTAACCTGGGTGGTGGGCAAGGTGCTTCAACATGTGGCAGTCAAACTATTTGGAAGGGTTTGCTTGAAATTGGTAGTAAGTTTCTTCATGGTTATGATGATATGGAAGAATGAATTAGGGGGTATGATTTTGAGTTTTGACTTCTTGCTGGATTAATTGTTATCGAGATTTTGGAATGTGCTGAAAATCTAGTTTGATAGAGAATTTTGGATGGGTTGATAATCAGTTTTTTTGACAACTGATGGTATATCGTTGGGTGGTAGTTGATACACCCTTTTGTAATTATGTTTTTTTCACTATTTTCAAAATATATAAAAACTATGTATATATAAGGGACGATGCTGGGTTTTCTTCACTGATTCTTTCCTAGTTGACCTTTTTGAATCAGATTAATAAAATATTACAGTGGCTTGCCACTTTTTGCCTAAAAAAAAAATAATAATACAGGAATTTCTCTCATAATAATATTATCATGAATATTAGTATAACTTGATAACTGTGTTATTGGAATTGATAACCATTCAACTAAATAAAGCATACTTACCTTATTTCTCTATTCACCTATGGGCCCGACTCTCTATAGTAAAGATAATCATCTTGTCTTTAAATATACCATATGACGGTCACACTTATAAGCAAAAGTCACAGTTTGATGATGAAAAGACACCCACACTGAACAATGAAACCCCATCTACTCACATTCGACCAATAATGGACTTAGCATTTCTAAATAATCCAATACTTCGACCAGCAGGTTATATAAAAACACTATTATAATCTCACATTACAAATGTCTTATCATTATGAAATATCATATCTCTTCATTTTGGTGGGATTGTGCTTATTACGGTCACCCCCTCACAAATGTTTGTATGGTAATAACTTTTCTATTCTTCCCAATGTCGATGCATTATCTTGCATTTCCGATATTTCAAACATTGGAGATAACAACTTGGAAGCTAATTCAGGATTTGTTGTTTGTCTGTGAAAAGCCATCTGGCCATCCTTGTCAGCATTGTTGATTAAAAATGTTGGGTGCATAGTGATCTTATTTTTGCCTTTGGATCCTTTTATAACCATGGATTTGTTGTTGCTACTACTGATTTTATCTTCTCTCCCTTGGTTGATGCTGAAGTCTCTTCATTGGGTGTCTAAATCAACATTGGTAGGAGATGGTCTATTGATCAAAGTAGTGAAAGGAATTATCAAATTTTGTTTATTTGCTGGCGTAGTTGAATAGTTTTTGATTCATTCATATCTTCCCCAAATTATATGACTATTTTTGTATCCCTGTAAAATCACTTCTGCCACAATATAAACGACATTTTGCTCATATATATGCTATGTATTGCATTCCATATATATATATATATATATATTTCTGAAGATCTCTCTCCCCTATATTGTTCGCTAACTGTATTTCCTCTGTTCTGCATTGAGTGTATTCATTCCCTCCACATCCTTCTCTTTTCCTGCGTGCCTCTACTGATGGGATTGATACTATAAACTCACCGAGTTCATAACAATAGATGGACCAATCAATGCATATGTGTTCCGATCCAATCTTTCCTAGATTTATCTCTTGTGTGCATCTAAGGGGTTGAGTCCCTATTCTTCCCTCTTCTTCCGTATTCTTCCTTAGTCGACATCATTGCCTATGATATATTTTTTATCGTGATCACAGACAATAAAATCTTTGTATCTCCGTAGGATAATATACTTCATGTTCTTTACATTGCCTACATCTTCATATTAACATTGTGTCCATTTTGTTCATTAATACGGGCTGGACCTTCAGAATCTTATCACTGATTTCTCTGTTGTGTATGCATAACCTGCCACTCCTTGGCTATTGTGCTGACTATTTTACGTACTACTTCTATTGTATCATCCTTTCCTACATTTGCAGCCTTTTTTTTGTACAATATTCATTCAACAAAAAAAAATCTTTAGATTCCTAGTAGTTCGAACCTGCTTTGATACCATGTTGGTTTTTCTGAGGATCGCTGCAAATATACTAAGCACTGCCATAATGTCTGGTATGTGTTTGCCAAATGGCAGTGTCCTCTTTGTACAATTCTGCAAATTCTGAGTCTTGAATCAGACTTAAAATCAGAACCCAGTTTGGCTGAGAGTGAACTTCTTTAATATACTAAATATTCAGTGTGTTGACTGGAAGTATAAATTAACTTGAATATAAATCCACTGTTTTATTCTGATCTGAAAATATATAATTTTGCAGACTTATCAATTGCTGGAAATGAAATGCATAGATGAGCAGACTATTGTATTTTTGTGTGTCCTCTAATTCTACATCCACAACTGATTATATACTTTGCTAGAGGGTGTGTCCTTCAAGGAGTATAACCCTTCAAATGACATTAATAAAACCTCTTCCTAAGTCGGCGTCTTCTAGGAACTTTAGTTTAGAACTTAACTAACTAATCACTAGTTTAGTCAAATACTAACAAAGGCACCTCTAAGAAGATAGCCAGCAACTATAGGATAAATAGGTATAAATATCAAATGCCATTCTTAAGATATATTATCTTTTAGGAGAGGTACGGTCTGTACTGTCAGACCTGTAGGATTATTTAGGTTAGGATTTAACACTCCCTCTTAACTTGATAATCCTACAGAGAGATTTATATCTAGCTATCATCAATACAGATGAGTAAGCAAGTATTAATACTCTATATCTGTTTGTCTCCTATGTGGTATCATGGAACACATGATACAAAGTCATATTACTTAGCCTGTAATATGACAAATCACTGCTACTAGTGATAAGACACATGTTGTGACTCATAGAAACTGATATTTCTAAATCACAACTAGACCCTGAATTTAAGATCTACCAGAATACAAGATAAACCCAAAGAATTTCTAGAATTCTTTCCTTTATCCAATTTGTGACCCATGAACATAGCAATGTTAATGTCACAAGACGATCTAAAATTCACTTGGATCTTACAATAAAATCTACTGTTAGGACATTCTCTAAGAGATCGTCACCTCTCATAATGCCTTTGCACAAGTATTCATTATTTCAGAGATCGTCACCTCTAAATAATGATTACACATGGTGGAGCCCATAACTACCAATACCCTGACAAATAAAATTTAACTTTATTAATAATTAAAGAGTACAAATGAATTACAACTCAACCATAGCAAGTCTCTTTCTAAAATGTTCTATCTTTACTCTAGATAGAGGTTTGGTGAGTATATCTGCTGTCTGATTTGCAGTACAAATGTATTCCAATTTAACAGAATTCCTGTCTACCATATTTCTTACATAATGGTAAGGAAGTTCAATATGCTTGGATCTATCATGGAAAACTGGATTCACGGAGAGCTTGATGGAACTCTGATTATCACAATGAATGATTGTAGGATTCATGGCTTGCCCAAATAATCCCACAAGTAACTTCCTTAGCCATATTGCTTCTCGAGAGGCCATTGCTACTGCAATGTATTCAGCTTCTATGGAGCTCTGAGCTACTGAAGACTACTTTCTGCATATCCATGAAATCATAGCTGATCCTAAACTGAAACAACATCCTGAAGTGCTTTTCCTATCTTTAACGCTTCCACCCCAATCTGAATCAGTAAATCCATGCAAATCTAAAGCAACTCTCTCATATTTGAGTCCATAGTTAAGAGTACCTTGAAGGTATCTCATAATGTGTTTAACAACAACTAGGTGAATCTCCTTAGGTTCACACATAAACTGATTTAAGGCATGAACCACATAGCAAATATTAGGTCTTGTATTTACTAGGTACATCAGAGACCCAATTATCTACCTGTAGAGAGTAGAATCTATTGGAGGTGATTCTGCAGCTGCTTCTTTAAGTTTATACAAATTGGTCTCCATTGGAGAAGACATGGACTTGCAGTTCCACATTCCGAATTTCTTCAAGATATCTGAAGTGTACTTCCTTTGGTTCAGTATGATACTATCAACATTTTGTCGCACCTCCAATCCTAGAAAGTAATGAAGAAGACCCAAGTCTTTCATCTCAAACTCTTTGATAAGATCTTTCTTGCATTGATCTATAAGATGATCATCACTTGTGATTAATAAATCATCAACATACAATATCAAAATTACCATACCATCTTTATCTCTTTTATAATACAAGTTCAGATCAGCTTCATTCTTAGAGAATCCTAAGGCAGTGAGATATTTATCAATCCTTTCATACTAGGCCATGGGAGCCTGTTTAAGCCCATAAAGAGCTTTCTTGAGTCTGCAAACAAAGGCATTTGGATCATGAGTTTCAAAACCTTCTGGTTGCTCTATATAGACTTCTTTTGAAATGTTTCCATTGAGAAATGTTGTCTTTACATGCATTTGATGCACCTTCCATCCCTTAGATGCAGCAATTGCTAAGACAACTCTAACGGTAGTATATCTAGCGGCAGGAGCAAAAGTTTCTTCATAATCAATTCCTTCTTTCTGAGAAAAACCTCTGGCTACAAATCTAGCTTTATATTTCTCAATACTTCCATCAGCAGCATGCTTTATTTTGAATATCCATTTTGAAGACACAATGGATTTTCCTTTTGGCCTAGGAACTATTTCCTGAACATCATTTTTCATAATTGATTGATATTCTTCTGTCATAGCTTCTTTCCAAGCTAGATGTTTAATAGCATCAGAAGGATTGGTTGGCTCTATTTTGGATAAATCAATCATATTTGCTGTATAACCAGAGAATCTTTTAGGTCTTTTACTTTCTTTGACAGATCCTGAAGGTGCAGCAAAATCTTGAGCTGCTTCAATTGTTTTTATGGCCCAAAGTGGACTTTTCTTTGAACTTTCTTCAAGGTTTATTTCATCTTCGACCTCTTCTAAGTTCTCCCTCTAAGATTCAAATTCACTTATTCTTTTAAAATTTGATAAAGGAGAGGGTTCATGGGAATTTATTGCTCTTTTAAATGCAAGATCTTCCTCAAAGATTACATTTCTGCTAAGTTCAGTAGTTTTTTGTCCAAGTATGAAAATTCTATATGCTTTAGAAGTTTCAATATACCCTACAAAGATACCCTTCCTTCCAGATGGTTCTAATTTGGTCCTCTTTTCTTTTGGCACATGAATGTATACAGGACATCCAAAGATTTTGAGTTGACTTATATTAGCTTTTATTTTAGTAAATACTTCTTCAGGGGTCTTATCTTTAAGATAGAAGTGAGGGCTTCTGTTTTGGATGTATATAGCAGTACAAGAGGCTTCTGCCCAAAGATAGTATTCTAGATTTTGATCAAAAATCATAGCCCTAGCAGCTTCTATAATTGTCCTGTTTTTCCTTTCAGCTACCTCGTTTTGTTTAGGGTTATAAGGAACAGTATACTCCCTCTTGATTCCTAATTCTTTACAAAATATTTTAAACAAATCTGAGGTATATTCTCCTCCATTATTTGTTCTAAGGGTTTTAATTTTATGTCCTGAAAAAAATTCAGTTAATGCTTTGAATTCCTTAAATCTTTGTAAGATTTCTTCTGATTCTTTGCATTTTAAAAAGTAAATCCATGTTTTCCTAGAGAAGTTATCTATGAACAAGACATAATACCAGAATCCTCCAAGGGAGGGAACAGACATGGGTCCACATAAATCTGAATGAATTAATTCTAGTACATTATTTGTTTTTCTAGTACTATCATCAAAAGGACTTCTAGTACTTTTACCTAGGGCACACCTTTTGCAAATACTAGGGTGATCTTGATTTAATTTTGGTAATCTGGTAACCATCTTTTCCATAGTAGATAGGGTTTGAAAGTTTAGGTGACCTAATCTTCTGTGCCATATTTCATTTGAATCCTCTGCTTTGTGAACAAGGGCTTGAATGGGTTCTATATTCAGTTCATACAAATATCCCTTTCTTTACCAATTACTTTAGCTTTCTTGATGGAAGAGTTCTTAGCCCAAGTTAATACTTTGCCATCCACGAATGCAACATTGTGTCCATCATCTTTTAATGCTGTAATTGATATTAGGTTCCTTTTTATCCTTGGTACATATAGTACATCCTTAAGAAGAAGAACATTTCCTGTCTTTAGCTTCGAAGTGCAGCTACCAATTCCTTTAACTGAATGTGCTGAGTTATCACCAATAGTAACTTCACCGTTAACTTCAAGGTCAAGAAATTTAGAGTTTCCTTGTATCCCGTTATATGCCTGGAGGATCCACTATCTATCACCCATGCCTTATTTGAGATTTCATTTGATAAGGAGGAATACAATACACGATTCTCTGGATCATAAGTTTCTTCTTCTCTAACAACATTTGTGCAATTTGCTTGTTGCTTGGAGTTTTCTGGACAATTAAATCTATAGTGTCCAAATTTTTCACATTTTTTACATTTTATTTTTGATAGGTCTTTCTTCGGCTTGCCATTCTTCTGATTTGCTTTATTTTTTTTGAAATGTTTTTTCTTGTCTTTATAAGAGTTGGCATTAAGAATGTGAAGTTCTTCATCTTCCACTTTAGGTTTTCCTCCTTTCTTTAGTTTTCTTGATTCTTCCTGAAGACAATCATTCTTAAGTTTGTTAAAATCCGGAAGCTGATCTCTAGCACTTATTCCTTGTGCAAATGTTTCCCATGATTCTGGTAGTCCATCTATGACCATGAGCGTTAATTCGGTATCATTTATGATGGTTCCTATGCTGGACAATTCATCTCTAATACCACCGACTCTTAGAAAATAAGAGTTTATTGATTCTCCTTTCTTTATTTGGATGTGATTTAGTTGTCTCTTTAGTGCAAGGACCCTCATTGCATTATTTACTTCAAATGCATTTCATAATGCATTCATCATATCGAAGGCACTCTGGTGTTTTGTAAGCATAGGTACAATGTCATTCTTAACTCCATCCAAGATTTGAATGGCTTTCCTGTTTCCATTGGTCCATATGGATTTGTGAGGTTCAATAGGTGGCTGTTTGGATGCTCCATCAACAAACTGTCTAACATTATTTTCTTCGATAATCATCAAGATTCTTCATTTCCATGCTTCAAAATGTTCGTTTCCATCGAATCTATCCTTAGGTCTGATTGTATATGCCATTGGAAATGGAAGACAATTACTGAATGTAAAAAGTCTGATCACTGAAAATTTTCAGAGCCCTAGATCTGATAACTAGGCTCTGATACCATGTACAATTCTACAAATTCTGAGTCTTGAATCAAACTTAAAATCAGAACCCAGTTTGGCTGAGAGTGAACTTCTTTAATATACTAAATATTCAGTGTGTTGACTGGAAGTATAAATTAACTTGAATATAAATCCATTGTTTTATTCTGATCTGAAAATATATAATTTTGCAGACTTATCAATTGCTGGAAATGAAATGCATAGAGGAGCAGACTATTGTATTTTTGTGTGTCCTCTAATTCTACATCCCCAACCGATTATATACCTTGCTAGAGGGTGTGTCCTTCAAGGAGTATAACCCTTCAAATGACATTAATAAAACCTCTTCCTAAGTCGGTGTCTTCTAGGAACTTTAGTTTAGAACTTAACTAACTAATCACTAGTTTAGTCAAATGCTAACAAAGGCACCTCTAAGAAGATAACTGGCAACTATAGGATAAATAGGTATAAATATCAAATGCCATTCTTAAGATATATTATCTTTTAGGAGAGGTACGGTCTGTATTGTCAGACATGTAGGATTATTTAGGTTAGGATTTAACACTCTTGTATTTGTATGAGGAATAAACCAAGAGAAGACACATGTATGTCCCTTCATGGGACATGTATATTCATCAATATAATTAATATAGTGTATTGGAAAACTTAATTATAGTTGTGTGTGTGTGTGTGTGTGTGTGTGTGTGTGTGTGTGCGTGTGTGTGAATCATTGTAATTGTCTGTGTGTGTGTGTGCGTGAGAATCATTGTAATTATATTAACTTCTCATTGATCTTACAGGTTTATCCTACTAAAGCTACCAAAACATTAGTACTCCCTCTTAGCTAGGGAGGATAAACACATGACACATATTACACCATTGGTAATATTAAGTATGAGAAATTTTAAAGATATCTTTGATTAGAAGATATCCACCATTTTGATACCACATTTGATATCATGAGTATTGGTCTCCCAGAATACATGATATTCACCAATTACTCAATACATTTTGATATCACATTTGATATCAAGAATACTGGTCTCCCACAAAATCAATGATATTCACCAAGTACTGAAAATAAAGTTTGATATCATATCTGATATCAAGAATATTGGCCTCCCACAATATCAATGATATTCACCAAATAGTCTTTGAGTAATGGGCTTCCAGAATGTTGAGATGCAAAATATTCACCGTATACTCAATTTGTTTGATCTTGTAATACAAGTTATTGTAAGATCGTCACCTTATATTAACTTCTACAAATACAAGTGACATCATTTGGAAGTCGTCACTTCCTCATTATGTACAAATGGGGTAAGCCCATTAAAATCACAGTCATGAGGTATATTCGTGAATCAACGTCCTCTTGACTACTACAATTTATTGATCACTGGAGAATCCATGTATTCTCCTTCTGAATCAATAAGACTGAGTTTAGTGAAGGTTGACTGAATCACATTCTCTTTCAGCTCCCTCTCTTTCAAGTTTGGCTTTGATGAAGTGTTAGACTCTCTTTGAATTTGATATCAATTTCCCTTTTCCTGCAAGAACATTCTTGGAGGAAAAGATCAAGGAAATATCTCTTAGAGAATCTATTGATAATAAAAATAAGAGAGAGACTTCTATAATAGTCAAGGACAATAATAATAATATTTAGCTTTTCTAAATAAATGATAAGATATTAATAAATAATATCATCTCTATTCTCAAAACAATATTATTATCATTTTCTTATTATTTAAAATAACATTCTTATTTATAATCAGTATTATTATGAATTTTGTTTCTTTTATATACCTAATAATAATATTAGGAATTTCTCTCATAATAATATTATCCTTAATATTAGTATAACTTGATAACCATGTTATTGGAATTGATAACCATTCAACTAAATAAAGCATACTTACCTTATTTCTTGGTTTACCTATGGGCCTAACTCTCCATATTAAAGATAATCATCTTGTCTTTACATATACCATATGACAACCACACTTACAAGCAAAAGTCACAGTCCGCTGATGAACAGATGCCCACACTGAATAATGGAACCCCATCTACTCACGTCCAACCAATAATGGACTTAGCATTTCTAAACAATCCAATACTGCGACCAGCAGGTTACATAAAAACACTATTATAATCTCACATTATAAATGTTTTATTATTATGAAAGATTGTATCTCTTCATTTTGGTGGGTTTGTGCTTATTACGGTCACACCCTCACAAATGTTTGTATGGTAATAACTGTATTTTTCTTCCCAATGCCGATGCATTATAGTGTGTCCGGATATTTCGAACATTGCCCGACATGCACACATTCATCGTCACCACCACTACTACTACTTCCATTGCTTCTCATGCTTTGTTTTGAGATTTAAATATGCAATAAAAATATGAACTGAAAAAAAAGAAAAAAATCAGACTCCTTCAAGCTGCAAATCTATTTAAAAAATAAAAATTGGAAGCATAAAGACTTTCATACTTGTTGCACAATGGAAGAGGCTCAAAACTTGTACAAACTCTTGGAATAAAAAATCACTTCCTCTTCTTGCAAAATGAAAACCCTACCTACTGTTATAAACCCCAAATGTAAAACGAATGCCAAACAAAGGCATATGAGGGTATTTTTTGCCCTTTTAGGGCAAGTTGGGAGGCGGGCCTCACTAAACGCTCAATTAGATTGCCAAATTCAAGTGATAACACTATTTATTTGTTTGGTTCTTTACCATCGGGGATGACCAGCCATTCCCAGTACGGTCGTGGAACGTCTATGATGTTCCTGGCTATACTAGGGACAGCCTACCGTGCCGCTTTTCCCATGGCGGTATCTCGGCATTTTGGGGACGTCTCTGTCATTTTTTGAAATTTCGAGGATGTTGGGGGACGTCCCATACTTGTTCCAGGAAGATTCCCGGTCTAGAAGCTCTGGGTTTTTGGGTAGGAAGGCATCCCCGGGTAAAGCAGTTCTCATCTCAAAGTTACAACTTGTAAAGTATTTTCTTTGGAAATTTAAGTGATTGAGATTTCATGCTTCTGTGGTTTGCGTTATCCACCCATGAAGAATTGTAATAGATCATTAAAGCTTATTAATATTGTGTACTTTTCTTATGTATTGAATAGGCATTATTTGTTGGTTTGTAATAGCTAAAAATGACACACTTACAGTTTCACATGCAAAACACAAGCCAAAATATGCTAATTCATGTAGATGAATGTTTCCAGGCTCAGGGACAAGCTCAAGCAATTCTCAGAGCAGTATGAAATTTGTAAAGAGCAATTTGCACAGCAGGTCTGTTTTTATTATGTGCTAACTTATCCTTACTGGGATGAACATAATGGTTGTTTATTTCTGTTTGGATGTATGGTCACTGTTTTTCCTCTGATATTGATGTATTGTGCTTTCGTAATTCTCTAGGCATATGGATTTAAAATGTCCTTTATCTGCGCAGTTGAAGAAAAAATCACTAGAACTCCAACTCGCAGAAGTAAAGCTTCAGCAACAACTAGAGATTTGCAACCAAGAACAAGCAAAATCACAGCTATATACTGAGCAGATTGCACAGTTACTGACAACTGAGAAAAATTTACGTTATCAGTTGGCTGTTGATGGAGAAAAGTTTCAGGAATTTCAGGTATATTTTTCCTTAATGTATAATTTGATACCAAGTTTAGATCGAAACAGATTTTTTGCAGTCAATACTGGTTGCAACAGTGTCTTAATCCAATATGCTCCATTATCAAACATATATATGTAGTGTCCATGAGGGCACATCCCTAGGTTTCCTGTGACCCGGAATGTCCTTTTAAAGTAGAGATGCAATAAGAAGCTTACAGTATCTGTAGGCATCCATTGAACATCTGGGGGATGTAAAGACACATTCCCCATAAGTCAAATGTTTGTCTGAAAAAAAGATATTCGAAACCTAGAAAATAAAGAAAGAAAATCCGTTTTTGTAGCAATCAGTAATTGTTTTCCATTTTAATTGCTCAGGGCCAATCAAAATACATAGAATTTGTTCCTTCTTTAAATATCCTTCAATTTTTCTGGTCTCTCCAGGATTGTCTCTTCCCAAACTTTACTAGTATATATTGATTTTGACTGGAGTCCCATTAATCTACTTTTGCTGATCTGTGGACATTCATAAAAGCTGTGTGTGTGTGTGAGAGAGAGAGTGATAGTGAGAGAGAGAGATCTAAAGTAAGAAAATGAACAGGAAAGTCTGTGCTTGTAGTAACTAGTAATTTAGTAGTGTAATGGACTAGTCAAATATTTTCTTGGACTCTTGAGATTCTTAAATTACTTAAAGAAGGAACAAAGTTCTGTGTATCCTTCGGCTCTTTACCTTGTACAACTTTAGTAAATAAGACAAAAGGCAATTCCTTGTGTAGAGCTAGAAATTGAGGCTTCAGACTTTGACATTAGTTTTATCTAGTAAGTGGTAGTCTTTTTTTCTGTAGTTGTAATATGAGTTCTATTAACCGGACGATGAGGGTTTCAAGTTTCAACAAGCTGAGAGATCTGAAATCGGTTAGTTTGGTTGCAAGTTTTTATGAGTTTTGGGTTCCATTCCAAGTTGTAAGAAAAGTATGCCAAGTATCCATTTGATAAGATCTCTTTATGGAAATTCGCAACAAGAATGGATGCAAACAAGATAAATAATTCAGAGGGAAGTCATCTCTAGAAACACCATTTCTTAACTCTTCAATGGTGAGAGAACATTATTAGAGTGAGCATATATCTCCGCATCTTTGTTAAATGGCTTTTGGTATGTAATGAACTATAACTCATATTGAGGGTTGATATGATTAGATTGTATAACAGTGACATCTCCAAAGTTTATGTTTCCCTAGCACTTGCACCTTTTAGAGCTATTGGTACCTGATATGTGCAAGTTCCTGTTTTTAAGTTGAGTACAATAGAGCCTAAGGGGAAATGTAATGTTAAAGGTTCAACTACAAGTTCAAGATGAAGTAGATGATGACATTGGCAATTTCTTTTTGCAGTGACATTCCAGTCCATGTTACTCACTCTTCTTATATTAAGGAGGCTAATGCTCAATGTTTTACAAGTAGGATTTGTAATCTTATGCTCATGCATGCCTATTTCTATTTGGGAAAAGTTGAATCTCCCTTAGGATGATTGAATAGTTCTAAGGTGGAGTACATCACGTTCTTTTGTTTGGCTCATAGTAACACGGGGGTGCATCCCTCACCCCCTTTTGGCCCTCACGCTAGGGATGGGGGCACACCGAAGACTTGGGGACTCTGTTCCCCCATCCCCAGCAGTGCCACCAAATTCCACCACCTCCGTTGGGAATGGAGGGATGTCCCAGTGTTAACTATTTGCTGATTCGACTATTTATGTTCAATGTTCGATGTTCCAATACAATGCAATGTTCAACTATTTACTCTTTTACATCTTTATACCTTATATTGCAATAAATCTTTTCATAACTAGCATTTTTAGTACCATATGTATACTATATATAAAGTTTAAACACCCCTGGTCCCCTTGCCATCCCCCTGCCATCCCCAAATTAAGGCCCCTTTGTACCCTCGTCCCAGAAACGTGTCCCTATGTATACTATATATAAACACCCCAGGTCCCCTTGCCGTCCCCTTGCCATCCCCAAATTAAGGCCCCTTTGTACCCTCATCCCAGAAACATGTTCCCTCGTTCCCTCGTCCCCTAGAGCGGTGTAACTATGATTGGTTCCATCAAACGCTTTGCCAGTCATCAACTTTTTGATACTGTGATTTGTGAAAATTTTGGAGTTTTATAAGGCCTTTTGGTTTGACAAGCTCCAAAATTTATGACGATCATTAATTTTCAAAGCTACGATACATCTGAAGGCTAATGGAATTGTAGCACAAAGACTAGCAAATAATGGATGGGATGTGTATAAAGCAAGGGAAGATAATTCTTCAGTCTTACTCATTTTGAACTTTTATTACACAATTTCTAATTATGATGCTGCTATGTGATGTAATATAAATGAACATAGTCTTATGTTGCATTTGATATCATAATATTACTTTTCAACGACGATGGCTGTGTACAAGTAATTCTTGCAATCTCTCAATAAGTTAAATCTCTGCAATCTCCTGGTAAGAGACGATCACGTACAGTGCTGAAGATGTATCCAATGTATTTTTCAACAGTATGCAATTAATAATCCAGCAGATAATCTTTGCGTCTCTATGTTGCCTTTTATCTACACAATATATTATGTAATGCTGTTTTTAATATTATAATATAACCTTGCAATTGGTGTTGTCTCTGACTGAGCAATTTATATTTGCAACCTGTAGATAGCCTATTTGCCGGGTGTTTGATATAAGCAATTTAAAAGGAACACAAATATGTAAAATAAGAAGTCTTTGATGATGCTGCTTCAGAGAATGAAATGATCACGTCTATATACTTGCATTTACCAATGAAACGGTATAAGGATGAGACACATCCTCTCATAACATTTGTTTGATGTTGTCTTTTCGACTATGATTTTTTAACATCATAATCATCTGTTACTTTTAACACAATCCTTGCAATTGATTATCCAAATGACGTAGCTGCTTGACTTGGCTTAGTTGATGGATATATTCATGCCATAAATGAGTACAATATCAACAGTGGTAATCATTGATGATTCTAATAATTTGAATGCCAATTAAGACTATGAAATTGTTATGTGATCTGCTCTATGTATACAATACTGCATGTAGATGCTGCTATGGATGCAGGCATTACAGTTCATGGATACGGATATGCAAATGCAGACATGTAATTATGAATGAAGCCAAAGTAATGGATGTGGAATATACTATATTGTACTGTATATCAATGCAGTGGATGAATTCAATTTATCAAAATGCAAACATGAAAGGTAAAAATTGGGGACCTTATAGTCTCCCTCTCTTGGAAACTGCTTGCGGACTAGCGTTCTTATATTTCCATGATGATTCTTGGATCCTGAACTTGGAAGTGCCTTACCTTCATAACACGGTCTTTTATAGTAGTCTCCAAGGTTAGATCATGCAATGTACTTGCTTTGGAAGATTGTTTGCCAAGACCTTCAAGCCTTACAAGAATACCTTTACAACACTTTTCTTTAGCCATCTTGATTCTTGATTTCCATTTTAAAATATCCGTAATAAATGACCACAGTGATGCTGTATTAATCCATTTTTTGTGTCCCAATTCTCATTCTCAAGTTGTAAATGCCTCCTTGGAAATCATGGGATTTGTCGAATGCTTGAACTCATGGACCCAAATCTTTTTTGATGAGGAGAGGACATTGTTCAACCAAAGAATTGAATGCATATCACCCTTCCTCAAAATCTCAAGGAGATAATCAGCATGGTTCCAACTAGTAATTATAACTGGTTTAGAAGGTTGGTAGATGCTATCACCCCTAGAGGTAGAGACCATTGACTTCCATGAATTTAAAGATGTCAAGAAGTTCAATTTTTCTTCTATTGTTATAATCTTGATTATCATAAGATACATGTGGGGAGTGTAACTTCCTCTCGATGTCCCATTCAAACATTTACTTATCAGTCTTTGCTTTGTAGAAGGAAAGCTTTTCTGAACTTCATCCTTTTCTGGTTTGAGTGGATAATGTGTAGTGATGGGAGTATGAGGTCTGGACATATGGTTCCAAATGGTTCTCATTGCTTTGTTGATTTAAGATGCACTAGGATCCCAAAACTTATCTTCATCTTCACCTTTGTGTGGCTTTGAACTAGCCTCTTCATTCATTTTAGAGTGGGTTGTCATACATTTTATCCACTTAAAATAATGTATTAGGAATAAGTTGGAGATTAGCTTTACTTTTAAAATTATCTTTTCCCCACCTTCCTTTATCTGAATTTTTTGGGTAATCATTATAATCTTTCCATATCTTTGTTGTGACCTTCCCTAGTTTATCAACTTTATGATGATGAAGTGGGATTCATGAAGTAACTTTTATGCTATTCATTTTATTCACAACTATAGCTGAAAGAGAGTTGTGATTGGTATTCTCATAATTAGAATTATGATTTCTTGCTTCAATCTCAATTATGCCACCTCTTGTACGTGATCCTTGTGATGATGTGAGGTCATCGTCATAATCCTTGTTTCTCCTTGTGCTTAATCTATTTATGATATATGAAGAGTCATTTTCTTCGATCTCTTTAAAGGCTAATTTTTTTTCCACTTTAAGTACTTCAATTTCCTTGAATTGCTTTGTAATCATATTCGGATATTGTGCTTGATGACTTGCCATTGGAAAACCTTCTTCATTCTTTGATTCATTTCCGCTAGGGGGGTATTCCTTTTGTTCATGGTTATTGATTGATTCAAAGAGTTTATGTCTTTCCCCATGGGTGCAGTAAATCTTTGATCTAATTTAGCTTCTTTAATATCTTCTTCAGTGCTAGACTTGGTAAATGATGCCATATACTTATTAGGATGTAAGCAATCACGAATGTTATTTTGCCTTTTGAATTTATTGGATAGGTTGTCCTCAACACATGACCTTGAAAATGGAATAAGAAAAACTTTATGATCTTCATGAATCCAATTATTCACTTCATTTTTAATAGAGGATTCTTATGAAGCATTGACTTCTCCTGGGGATGCTTGATGATCATTACTTGTTTTGACCTCTTCTAGGGTTCTATATTTTGCCACCACTTTTCTTTTGATATAACCACGATTGAAGTTTCTAATGATATTGCTTTTGAATATTTTGATGCTAATTTGTAGTTATGTCTTTCAATTTGTCTTCCAAAGTCAAAATGATGACCTTTTGGCATGTATTTTACTCTTAACTCTATGTAGCCCTTTACGCGCATATTTTTAAAGATGTAATAACCCACAGCTGGTAATAGCTTGATCAAACATCAATTTCTTTCACAATTCAATGCCTTGACATTTAGTCAGACACTTGGCAAGCATATTCCCTTACCAGCTAGTGCTATTGAATATATAAGAAAATTGCTCTCGTCTAATCTAATCACCAATGGAATAATTTCTAGATAGCAATCATTTACAATTAATTCCAATGCCTTTGCAAAATTCAGACAGCTAAGGAATGATACCAGTTTAGCTATGAACAACAAAAACAATTTTTCTACCATTCACTCTTTGCTCAAAAGCAATTACAAGTTGCATTTCATTCATTACAAGAGAGAACATTGAACCTGGAAATGATTTGCACAATGACTTCAGTTTCACCACAACGCAGAGCCCAGGAATGATATGCTACATCAGCAAACATGGCACTTGTTTATAGTGTTGAGATTGTTACACAAGAAATGCAAAATTCTGCCCAGCTGTAATGTCCCTGTTTTGGAGGAGTTACTTATTTATAAAATTATCGATAAAAAAATATATTACAAGGTAACTATATATTTAATTAAGTGATATATCTTATAAAGTCATTAAATAAAATAATGTTCTAGAGGTTGCTGGAAGGAGCAGAGAAATAATTAAAAAAAGAGGCCGACCTATTGAGGAAAAAATAATAAATAGGCATTGAGGGCTCATTGCCTATCATCGAGATTTATTATTGATATTTGCTGATGTGCATTGTAGAGCCTAGGGTTTCTGCAAGTAGTCACAATTGGCCATTGAGAACGAAAACTCCCAATTGGTATGCAATTTTGAGGGTGTGAAAGATCACCTGAATTATTGCAGCTGTGGGAAGGATATTTCAGTCCTTTCACTTGTGCTTAATTGCTGGTTTGGAGTTTCAAGTGGAGTTGCACTTTCACCATATCATCTTCAGCAGTCTGTCTCCAGTATTTGATCAATCCAGGTTCTTCATTTCTGTTTGTAGTTGTAACAAGTTCTCAATTGTATACAACCAGTTAGGGTTTGTCTGTAATGTGCCATGTCATAATGTTTTGGTGCTGAAAATTGTGATATCATTTGTAAAAACATTTGGTTTTCATTGAATGAATACATTGGGACTATTATTTACTTATTCCAGCAATATACTTTAGCAGTATATTAAATTTAGGGTTTTGTTTAGTGGCCTATTGGAAAGGGTCATTACACCAGCTGAATCTCTCCACTCCATGTGCAGCTGCTGCAGTCTTCCCCGATTCATTCTAGCACCTTCAAACTTGAATGCAAGCCCAAAAATCTAAAAGATTATATTACAGGCCTTCTCAGGGTGATTGCAGCTTAATAGGAACAGAATCGCTGTCTTAAACAGGGACAGCAGCCTGACTTATGCAAGGCAATTCCCCCAAACAGTGACAGTGGTATATCAATTGCAAACTCAGCCTACCCAAGAGCCAATCAAACCCTCAGCAATAGAGAATAAACAAACTCCAGATTTGCTGCCAAGTAATTGATTCCTTAGGTACAATAAGAACAATAGGAGAAGCCAAAATGAAATTCTTAGAACTTACAAATTCCAAACACTACTATGCTTCAGTAATGGAGTAATACCTCAGCCTTCAAACCCTTATACCTCAGCAAGGGAATTGAATTCACAAGCCAGATTACCAAGCAACAAAAACAAATAGACAATTGGATGATCAATTTTCATAATGAGAGCCATATTAATAATCTCAATTGTGCAACTTAGCTTCAACATCACAACGTTCACTTAAAGCCTTTGTGCTTTATACTTAGGCACATAATATAATTTATCAATTTCCTCTGGCTCCCAAAAACGGCCTTTTCAATTAAAAGATGGGCCATTTATTGCTAATATTTCATCTTTGCCATTGAACAAGTGGGTGCTAGAAATGTTGTCCAAGTCATAAAGGAGAACGTAAAGAATGGTAGAGCTGCTGGTTTGTTGGCTGAAGACCAATATAAGCATATCTTTTGGATACCTTGTCCAGTCCATTTACTTAAATCTTATGTCCCCAAAAGTTGGGGAACAAAATTGGGTGGATGAAAGAGGTGTATGTAGAGGCTGAGGACATCCAAATGTTCATCACAAACCACCACACAACTCAAGCAATATTCAGAAATTTCTTACATTTGGAGCTAGTGAAGGTAAGTGAACTTGAACTCAAGTTAGTAATTAAATTTTTTTTTTAAAGATAGTATCTTACGGTTTTTATATTCATATTTTGATGGTGTAATGTGTCTTCTTTTTAAAAGTATGTATCTCATAGTTGTATGTTTGGGCTCTAATTTATGTTATAGGTTGCTAAGATTCATTTTGCATCAAATTTAATTGTCTTGAGATGACTTGTGTAAGTGAAAGAGGCACTTTGCAGTATGGTAATCAACAAAAATGGGCCATAAGGAGGCAAAGCAATCATAGAGGGCAACTAGAATAAAGGAAAGGATATTGGATGATTTGTGGTAGGAACATGTGTAATGGACACCCAGGAATGCCCAAAAGCTGAACCAACTGCTGAAATTATATTAATTCTAAAAATGCTGCAATCAAGTACAAAGAGATGTATTCCAAGGCCAAACCCTAAGGGAATGACGTCTAGAATGTTACAACAGAGAATGAACGTCCTCTATTGCCAAAAAAGGAGTGTGATTCACACATCCAAGCACTTATCAAATGCAAGTTATAATCATCTAATACAATAATCCGATGCTCAACAATGAGACTTTCAGTCCTATTTATCCTTTTCTTCAACCTTCTGGAAGGAACTAAAACATTAATTAATTGCAAGAGCTAGAAGCTTCCTCCTTCCAATAATTAATGCATACCCTAGAAATTCCTCTTTGACAATAATTAATTAAATCACGAGAGGCTTCCGTCCTTCCAATAATTAATACATACCCTACAAGCTACTTCCTTGTAATTAATGATTAAATTAATTAAATACAAAGTCACCTTTTAATTTTAATGAAATGACTTTATAAGAAATTAATTTAATTTCTTCTTATCCTCCACTTAGACTTTGGAGAACGTGAAGGCCAAAAGATGGGATCATTACAACATGTGGAATATCTCATTAGTTTCACTGAGCTCGTAATGGGCATGCTTGGGTATACTGACTTGGATCGGCCTTGCCTTGAAGAGATACAAGATTCTATTGACTCGATGCTTTAGAAGATCAAGCAAATTGTAAATGAAAAGGAACAAGATCACCATTCTTCAAAGAATTGCAAGCATTGTTGTATAATAGTGGAACGAAATGACCACTCCGTATTTGCTTTCCTATGTATTGACGTCCAAATACTATAAGGGTCCATTTGGTTTGTGGAATTGTATAAATCGAGATTTCTACAATTCTTGATTTAGCTAAATCAAGGTTTTGCAAATTGTCATTCCTATTTTTGGGATTTTACTTGAATTGTTTGTTTCACTTGGAAGATGAGTGGGAAGACACATTTTTTATACGTAAGCTTGGAGTTGTAGGTAGACTCCAAACAGTAGTCCAATCTATTGTTTTTACAATCTTCAAAAAGCATAACTTGGTTTTAATTTTCAATTCCTACTTGCTAGTAGGAGTCTGAAAACGTGGTTTTGAGACAAAATTAGAAGTTTGGTATTCTAATCTCATTTTGCCAATTTTGAAACAAATGCAAAAATTTTCAAATCCAAATTTTGAAAAACCCAATTCCTATCATCTTCCATGAACCAAACAGACCCTAAAGGTTAGAAGTGTTTGATGCATACAAGGAAACATTTGAAAGACTCTTTCTTGATGATGATATGGGAGATTTGATTACAGATGAGTTTATAGAGTTTGTGAATGCAAGAGGTCTAAGTAATGATGCTCTTTGTCATCGTTTTAGGAAGCATGCTCATAATTGGTGGAACCTCCATGGCCAAAGATTCCAAACATTTCATCCACTTACTGAAAAATAATATCTTGTAACAAAAAAGAGCGGAGAAGTTGGCATTTGTGCATTACCATGAAGAGGGGATGAAGAGGTGGGATATAAATGCCAAGATTGCAACCTTGGATGCTTCCACTTCTCGGCTTGCACTTCATGAATTTGAAGATTTTAACTCTAATACTATTATTGGTGCACTTGATCCCCTTGGCCTTAGCTATATGTGGGAGTCAACTAATGCTAAGAAGATGATGATGATAGAGAACATCAATAAATTTTTAATCCATTAGTTGAACTTCAAAAAATGATACTTGAACTGATGTTATGATTTAGTTTTAACGTTTTGAATCTTTGATTCCAAACTTGAAGTATATGATGTAATGATCATAATTCATGAAGCTATGATTACAAATTTACGAGTGTTTTGTTTAATTGTGTTTATGATACTATGTGACATTCTAATCTTCACTCAGGCTTGTAGGTTGCATATATATATATAGATAGATAGATAGATACACATGTTTTTGTTGTAACGAACCCAAACCCTTTGTCAGTCCTTCATACCTGAACTTGGAACCGGACCCGAATTGGGATCCTAGCCTTTACTGACTGATTTACTCCTCTTGTTTTCAAAATTCTATAGTAATATTTTCTGAGAATTATTAAATTATTTTGAAAAATGGTGCCTTGAAGTACTTCTGTTTCCAATTATTGAAAATTAGCTGTACAAGTATTGGTACCAGTCTCTGACATCCTCAAGTAACCCCATCTCTTGGTAACTGCAATAATCTCTGGGAAAATGCAAAACCCATGCTAGTTTCATTTAGAAATAAAACTTGCCAAGTAATTTTTTTTGACACACAAGTAAACTTTGACAAACACTTAAAATATAGACAGAGAAAATTGGATTGAGATAACTACCAAATTTAAAAGAATAACATAAAAAACTATTTATCTACAAATTTGTAGGAAGCTCACCATGGAGTTGAGGAATATAATGCTTCAAATATTGTGTGGTACACGGCTAGGAAGTGAGCCCTGTCCATATAAGTCAAATAATAGGTATTATCATTAAAAGCAGCAAAATTGACGTACCTTGAAAAGTCCTAGCCATTATGAACCAAATTACCTGCATTTTTTTTGGCTTGTGATGCTTGTCCCAAAGAAATGTTACTTTGCTCTGCAGTAGAATCTCTTTATTGGGCTTTACTGTCTAATTCATCTCTTTCATAATGTCTCAATAAATTCTAATGCTAGAGTACTATTTATCAAGGATGATATTCTATTGCAGTTCAATACTCGAGGGGAAAACTGAGTGCTTTGGTTGATTTGAGGACACCAACCCATCCAATGATCCTTAAGATTCATCTACTAATATCCTAGCCATTTGTGCAGTAAGTGCCTGTGTGGAGGTCTGATTTTGCAATATAGCTGCTGAACTTATATATTTGCATGGTCTACTATACATTAAATTAGGATGCTGCGAGAAACATTGTCTACATTTTTGGTCTTTCACTCTTGTGATTTAGTGGAAAGAGAGCCATGTTTTAGACACCCTTACAAAATTTTGCAACATGCTGTTTTTCATTGTGCTTAGACTTCAAACAGTTTGTCAGAACTTGGAATGTGTATATATTGAATGCATAAATTTGGATTTCTCTCTAGTATGTCCTGTCACTTGTTGTATTACTTTGTCATAAATAATTGTAGTTGAATAATTTCTGAGCACCAGACCATTGATGAACTTGTACACACTTTTATGAAACAGGGAAGCATATTTTCTTGACCTCAATTTAAATTCTAGACAAATTCATGTGTGAGGAGTCTAGTAATTGCAAGTTTCTGAATTGAATTCTTTCTGTTTTTGCAGGATACACTGACAAAGAGCAATGAAGTTTTTGACTCATTCAAAAAGGAGATGCAAAAGGTATACCCTATTGCGTTAACTTTTTGAATTTATTGATTTGTTGAAAATGTTTTATCATTTATATTTAATCAGTCAAAGAAGAGACAATTTCATTTTTTTTTTAAAAATGAAGAGAGGTAGTGATTCCGACCAGCTTTATTAGGTAGTTATTCCCATTTTCCAAAAAACTGAAATTTTGGCTATAGAAAAAAAAGTTAGGCAATTGTGGTGCTCTCTCTTCAAGCAGTTGGGATCTTCTTTTTTTGGTTCATTTAATGAAATCTTTTCATTTCTCAATACTGATGTTAATCATCATAAGATACATACAGACGGCAAAACAAATCAAGGACCTTAACAAAGAAAATAACTTCCTGAAGAGTAAATGTGAAAAATCAGATGTTTCCCTTATAGAGCTCATAGATGAGGTGAGTAGATTCTGTATTTAAATCCTAATTTAACCTTTTTATGCATATATTCAAATATTATTTTAAGAAGTTATTTGCATTCATTGAGATGTTTTACCGAGTGCCCACTCTTTTCTATTTTGTAAAAGAGAGAAAAGTTGAAGAAACAACTTGAGAAAACAAAGAATCAAAAAGAAAAGCTTGAGTCCCTCTGTCGCTCACTTCAGGCAGAGCGAAAGCAGCAAGGTGTTGTGAATGGTATAAATGATACAAGCAGTGAGGCTTCATTTGCAAGAGATCAGGTAACTGGGGAGGTAACTCGTTTTGTAGCCCAATATCTATTGATCTTTTTTCTAATTCTTGTATCACTAGATTTTTATATCTAAAGCTGTCTGCTTTAGTTACCTTATACATTATTCTTATTGATATTACAGGATCCTTAAAACAGCATATAGGTTCACATTTTTTAATTTTCTGCAATATTTTGCAGTACAGTTTCCAGAATCATCCTCTTATTAAGTTTCCTCAATGAGGAATTCAGAATTGTGTAAAAGTTGCTCAATCATAAGCAATGTATAACGAAATCTAGTATGACGGACCTATTATAGGGATATTATGTACCGAATGGGTCTGGCGGTTTTGGCATCACAACATATGTTCATATTTTCCTTGTGAGCAGAAGATAAAATATTTAAATACTAGGCTATTATTCTAGGTGAAATGACTTCCATCTTCCATTGGGGACTTTTATGATGGGCAAGGAGCATAATTGTTATCTTCTTTAAATCAATGTTTCGAATGTATTCAATATTTGTGAATGAAAATATTTGAGATTTAGTTTCTATTTTTGTTTGAAATATATAATGCTACACTTTTTTTGGTTAGCTCTTGAGATCTAACCACAAAGATATTTGAAATATATAATGCACAAATATATTTGGAGGCTAAATGAAGCACATATTAACAAAGTTATCAAGTTTGTCAATTATATTTACATGGTATCAACTTACCACAATTTGAAACAATTCCATGTATGAATACACATCCCCTGATGAATGACATACGAAGTTTGCAACACATCTATGCTCTATGCCCCACCTTTCCCTTGGTTGAATAACTCTTATTTTGTGATTCCTCGAGTCTAATAAGAAGCCTTAATTCCTTGTACAGTATCTTGAATTCGAGTTCCCATACCAATTAATGACATAGGAATATTATTTCTGCAAGAATAATTATAGGGTAATACAGTTGGGAATGCATCAACAAAGGGCAACCTTATATTTTCTGTGTGATTTGATGGTTTTAAATTTTGTTCTCTATTTATTGAGCACTTACACTCTTTATTACTTGTGATGAGAAATATAATATATTCTCATGTGATAAAGTGACAAATGGGTAAACATAGCTCATAAAAAATTAATAAGAAATGAAAGTGAATAGCTGCTACAATGATTTTATGTTGATTATAGTGACGTTGATTAATTGAGTATGAGATTACTTTCATTTTAAAATTAGATATGTGTGGACACTTGATTCATGTTGGGAATTGTTCGTATACAAATGAGTTTATCTCGTAGTATAGATTTCTCTTGCACATTGTAATGGAGAATTTCTCCTTGTAGTCAATAGTATTGCTCCTCTTGAAGAATTAGATGTAATGTTGGAAAACACATGTCTTGTGATTGTTGAATTATGTTCGACACTTGATTTAGCATTTGTTGTACTAGCAATGTTTTAGGATAGACTAAATCTATGACTTTTAAACTTTTGATTTTACCAATTTGAAAAGTTTATGTTGTTTTCATATACCTAGACTTGTTTCTTTAAAGTGGGATAACATTAGTTGCACAGTAAATTGACTATCAGTTGGCTAGGGATGACAAGATTTTTTCCAACTCTCTGATTTGGGGATGGCTAAGATAGAGTCGCACTTCATTTTTCACTACGAGATTAGAGGGAGATTTCTACTCTTTGTTTAATGAGACTCAATATTTTCCCTCTAGATATTTTTATTAGTGGTGCCTTAAGCTTTACTTACACAAGAGGCACTGAGTCTTCGAGACAACTCAATGTAACATCAGTTATCCACTAGACACACTTCATTTTCATAGTCATTTCTCCTACACACGGTGATCTTTCTAGCCTCTCTAGGTAACTAGGGAACCTAAGAGAACATACTAAGTTTATAAAATATTTTTTCTTGAGAGTTTACAAATAGTCTTGTAACAACAATGCAGAAGTAATGTAACATAAGATAACAAGTGCACACTAATGTAACTCAAAACATAGATTACAAATCTGAAGGGTTCCATAACATAGAATTACATATAAGAACAATCCACTTAGTACAATCATAACACAACTTGTAATGTAGATGAATGATCAAGAACATAATCACATATGAGAATTTCAAGTTCAACTGATACAATATCAAATATGTGAAGATAGTAGATCCATAACACATATAACAAGGTACGAGATACAAATTAAAGTATTGTGTGCATGCGCGCACGCGTGTGTGCATGCGTGCAGGCGCGCGCACGTGTCTATAGGTGTTTGTGTGTGTCTCTATAGCATCTTGTAAAGGTGTCATAACCAATATGTTGAAACAAGATACATGAATAAAATGAGAAAGAAAATCAGTGGTGAACAAAATAATGCAACTACAAGGATCATCTAGCATCGAAAATTTGTTTTCTTGTAATTTTTTGTTTCCCTTTTTCGTAAGTCTTGTGCCTTTGTTGGATTTATTCTTGTTAATGGGCTATTTTTAGTCCCATAGTGACATAGATCTTTAGACATATTTTAGATTGGTTTGCATTCTTTTCTTTTATTATCAACTTTTTTGTGGTTTCTTATTTCTATGTAGTTTTTATTTACGTCAGAGAAATCTCAATAGTAAAAGTAACACTACCACTTGACCTTGTGGAACCCAAAGAAGGCCAACACCCTTTGTGTTGAGGATATAGAAAACATAACCCATTCGGATAATCAAGTCACAAAAAACACTCATAAACTAAGGATGGGATCCTAAAAAGCTCTCTATCTCAAAGTGTAATGCTCATAATAAAAAGATAACATACTAATAACCTACACTAGGTAGGAAACCTGAGATACATATAGGGAAGTCATTGCATGAGTTAACAAGGTTACCTTGAGAACTTCACTACATCTTGCCCCTAGCAACTCAATACAACGCTAGTAATCCTCTTGTACAGACAATGATACTAATTATACAAGATCTCAATCGACCATCATCTCAAGCTCCATGCTAGCATGTACTAGCTCTCAAGGTATGCATGAGAAATTGCACATTTTATTAATTCATTTTTAATTCTCTGTGAAATTTAGTTATTAAGTTACTTACAATGAGATACACTATAACTCCCATTGCAAGCCATTTTCCCTCTATATAGGTAGATAACCTGCTCTAATGCTGCAATTAAAATAAATGAAAAGAAGATAAAACTAAAATCATAAAAACTTCTCGTAAATCATATATCATGATAACCACCAAAGCGAAACATTGGAGCATAATAGATAACTTGACACTGTGTACAAGGATCAAACTATCCATTTGAATATAGAAAATACCATAGATCATCCATATCACAATGTCTTATATCACGTCATATATCACAAGACCAATGGTAATCAAAGCATCAATAACATCCATCTCCAAACAAGAGTAACATAATCCAGGAAGATAATCATCTAGAAAGTAAAACAATCATAGTAGGTGACCAAGTAAATAAGTCCCAAACACAATATTAGTTATCTCCTTATATGGTCAAAAGTAATAAAGAATAATAAATATTAAATTACATGGGAACACTCATAGATACCACAAATTATACAAGATCCAATTGAGACTTCAAAATGGCTATAAAGATTCTCAACATAAAACCAAAGAACAAAAGATGTGAAGTTGCATAAAAATATGATGGTCAAAATAAGGTTTGGTATAATGATTGTGACTAACATCACAAGTTTAAATAGAAATCAATTCCTAAACCTCTAGTGTCCATTCTTAAAGCTAACGTAGTTTTCACAAATAAATACCATTAAAAAATACAATAAAATACACCAAGTTGTTATATTATGACACGAGTCTCAATTGTATAAGAACAATCAATTTATTTATTGAAGTCCAGTTTGACTATAAAAACATTCATATAAAACCTCATCGAATAGAATTATTATTATTGGTTTTATATATTTTCTCCTAAAAATGTAATTGCTAAGAGTCCAAATTTAGAAAAACATGTGGAGTGCCACTCTGACTCCACTAAATGAGGATCTACTATGGTAGGTGGCTTCTCCACCTTTTCTAGTAAATTATAGGTCAATTTGTGTAATATCCCCTCCTCTAGATATAATCTAATAAGTGATAGAAAGGAAGAAATAAGTACAACTTATTAGAAAGTTGAAAACATATCACACAATAGATCAATATCATCAAATATTGATAATACAATCATTATAAACCATTAAGTATATCAACTCATATAATATTGATCAATATTATATATAAATATTGATCAATATTATATATAAATATTGATCAATATTATATATAAATATTGATCAAGTAACTAACACTATCAACTAATATAAATTATTAATAAGATATCATCAAACTATGTTGATTAAATAATATAATTAATAATCAACATATTATTGAATAATTAAACTAAATTAGTAACTATTTAAGTAATTCATAAAGTTACACTAATCGACAAGAAAATTATTCATTTAAACAAATAGACATAACCCTAAGAAGAAAAATGGACATATATAATGGCGAGTAACATAGAAGACATTATCACCAAATATAGAAAAATGCACAACGGCAAGGAAAAGAAAAAGCGTTGTTGGAGAAAGGATGCAGGCCAAACAAGGAGAATCATCACTTCCACAATACCGCATCAATGTACACCTGACAATCAGCAAATCGGCAAGGACAACATGCCAGTTACACTATACTAACTGCACCATCAGTCACAATCAGTAGGAGGTACAAACAATGTTGATTGCCATACATATATTTGAATTAAAATTTATACTAAACATCCCCAAAGGTTATAGTTATTATATGTTATAAATAAATTCAATTACAAATAATTCTATGCATATAGACATATTAGTAATTAATCCTATGCATGGAAAAATAATCATTGAAATCAAGTAATAATACATTAATCTATTAGGAGAATTGTAAGACTCGAAGCATGAGGGTAGCAAGGTATTAACACTTTGAACTGACCACCATGGCACAAAATTCTCCATGTTGCCAAATTATTCTGATGTTGTCAAACATATGCATATGTTGTTGGCCTTGGATAGAGGGTGCTTGTCCAAGAAGAATCTTAAGGGGTGCGCTCCCGGGATGACAACGAAGTAGCTATGAGTTATGAAGCCCAATCTGGAGAAGTCCTTAAGATTGGGTTTAACTTAGAGGGTAGAATAACATAGTTTTTTTATTATTGTGATTCTAACATTTATTTTGCAGGTATTACTTGTCCCTAACTAACCCGATTAGTGGGGACATTATAGTGGTATCAGAGCAGGATCTTGCCATCCTGTAGGGTGAAGAAAATTATAAAAAGAATAAACTAATGAATATAGTTGTTAAAGAAGCCTGGGAATATGATTAAACAAATGATGAATCTAAGTACATACAAGTGATTTATTGTCAAGACAGGAGAAGCAGAGCAAATCCACTTGAGATAGGTAGATTCCAAGATAAGTAAGGACACAAGTTCCAATGCCTTGAGGAAAGAGTCCAAGATGGGTGAGGACATAGTTTCGAATACCTTGAGAAAAGAGTCCAAGATAGGTAAGAACATGATGTCAAAATCCCTAAGGAAAGAATCCAGGATGGGTGAGGACATGGTTTTGAATACCTTGAGGAAAGAGCCCAAGATAGGTAAGAACATGATGCCAAAATCCCTGAGGAAAGAATTCAAGATAGGTATCAACATGTGGTCTCAATGCTTTGAGGGAACCTACTCGTAGATAGGTATCTAGCACCTTGCGACATGAGATTTTTATCCTCTAAAGGAGGTAATGTATGAGACACAAAACAACTTGAGCTCAATATACTAACCTATTCAATCTATTTCATTAATGAATCCTCAAGGAAAATAAATTGAAACTATAAAGATCAATCATACTATATCTTTCAATTATGAAGATACCAATCAAATTATGTGTGGAACCATCTGAGTCAACTGAATCACCTAAATGAGAATTAATTTCACAAGCATCAAATTTTTCATATCGCTCAATATAAGTGCACTTAAGTCCCTTTTTAAACTATTGATTATATCATTTTAAGTCAAATTCAAAAATATTACAAGAGTCATGGATCGATTATCATCTAACTAGTGAAATAAAAAATTATAATTGCTTGAGGACAAGCAATTTCAAGAGGGTAGGACTGTAATATCCCCTCCCCTAGATATAATCTAATAAGTGATAGAAAGGAACAAATAAATAGAACTTATTACAAAATTGAAAACATATCACACAATAGATCAATATCATCAAATATTGATAATACAATCATTATAAACCATTAAGTATATCAACTCATATAATATTGATCAATATATATAAATATTGATCAATTAACTAACACTATCAACTAATATAAATTATTAATAAGATATCATCAAAGTATGTTGATCAAATAATATAATTAATAATCAACATATTATTGAATATTTAAATAATTAAACTAAATTAGTAACTAAGTAATTAATAAACTGACACTAATCGGCAAGAAAATTATTCATTTAAACAAATAGACATGACTGTAAGAAGACAAACGTAGATATATAATGGCGAGTAACATAGAAGACATTATCACCAATTATAGAGAAATGCACAACATAAAGGAAAAGAAAAAGCATTGTTGGAGAAAGGACGCAAACCAAACAAGTAGATCCATCACCTTTGCAATACCACATCAACTTACACTCGACAATCAACAAATCAACAAGGACAACATGCCAGTTACACTATACTAACGTACCATCAGTCACAGTCAGCAGGAGGTACAGACAATGTTGACTGGCATACATATATTTGAATTAAAATTTATATTAAAAATCCCCAAAGGTGATAGTTATTATATGTTATAAATAAATTCAATTATAAATAATTCTATGTACATAGACATATTAGTAATTAATCCTATGCATGGAAAAATAAGCATTGAAATCAAGTACTAATACATTAATCTATTAGGAGAAGTGTAAGACTCGAAGCATGAGGGTAGTAAGGTATTAACACCTTGAATCGACTACCATGGCCAATAATTCTCTGTGTTGCTAGAATATTTTGATGTTTTCAAATGTATGCATATGTCATTAGGCTTGGATAGAGGATGTCCGTCCGAGAAGAATCTTAAGGGGTATGCTCCCGGGATGATGACAACGTAGCTATGAGTTATGAAGCCTGATCTGGAGACATCCTTAAGATTGGGTTTAACTTAGAGGGTAGAATAACATAATTAGTTTTATTATTATTGTGATTCTAACATTTATTTTGTAGTTATTACTTGTCCCTAACTAACTCGATTAGTGGGGACATTACGATTTGTTATCATGCTTATGGTAGCTAAAGGTGTAGACCTTTGTTATCAATTATATTAAAAACCCATTTGTTGTTGATACATTACGTTGGTATCAACGATTTGTTGGAGTGAACCTCTTAATCTTTTGAAATTGATTACAATTAATATATACCAATCAAGATTATGTTTGCAAGGGTCAAAATAATATTACATATCTAACAAGTTTAAGAACCATGATGACATAAGCATCGCACTCCAACATTCTCTAATCAACAAACAAAGAGAACTCATGTCATACATATCTACATTTGTTCATTTTTGTAATATTGTAATAATTTGTCAATATCAATAATATTAATATGATCCAAATCATAATCGGTCAATATTAATATTAATGATATAATCAATCATTATAAATATTATCAAACAATATATAATAATAATAATGTAATATCAACTCTAACAATGAATCAATTTCAAATAATATAAATTGCTAATCGTCATCCTTTGAAGTGACACCACACACAATTATAAAGGGCATGGGCTCCTAATAAAACACACCTGAAAATCAAAATTTTTAAATATATATTTTCTTTAGATTTTTGAAATGTTGTGATATTTTTGCAGATTTTGTGTTGTTTCCTACTATACTATTATTGAAATCAACACAAATTCAGATTGAAGTTTTTGTAAAAATTCGTTGTATTTTTGTAATTTTAAAAAAAGTCAAAAATGCATTTTGTTAGAAGAATAACCTCATTCATTATAAAGGTGGGTTGCATCCCTTGCATAAGAGAGATATAAAATAGTTGTGGTGAGGTTGAGAATGGGATTGAGTGACCAACATCAAGAAAACAATATAAGAATGCTATCATATACAATGTTGTGTGAGGAGTGTTAAAGTTGGAGGAATATTATTTCTAATGCAGTGATGAAACTTCAAGTCATAAGAATAGCGTGTTCAACTTGAATTCTAAGCCAAAGATGTAAGACATAGATATTGCCAAGGAGTTATGGAGATCATCTAAGAGTTGTAGGACACAATTGTTTTTGATAAGAAAAATAGGTTTTATAGGGATCCTAAAACTCAAAAGTTAATACATATCAAAAGGCTGATAATAAGAAACAAAAGCCTAGACATAGTACTACGATCAACCAAAAGGCTAGGACAACAGACAGGCAAAAAGTAAAAAACCAAAAACTATAGAAACCAAATAGTCCAAAAGATAGGCAATGAAAAACCTCTATTACTCCTCCGATTTCTTTCATAATCCTGCATCATTTCAACCACTTCATAGGCTTTCTGGATCTCCTCAGCCATATGCTCCTACTTCTTTTGACTCGTCCGATCCAAGTTTCTGAAGGTAATGTCCGTAGTCATGTCCTCATCCATCCTATCTCCAGCTCTATCCTTTTCCTCATTATCCTTCAGGAAACCCCTGGCTTTAAGCTTTCCGACAAGAGAAGAGATGTTTTCATTAAGAGAAGTTAGAATTGAAATCATCTAGTTTGCCAAATTATGATTGTAATTTTCCAGATTCTGAATTCTTTTTTCAACCAACCTGAGGCCATCCCCTTGATTTGTCAAATTTTCATGTTCTAACTTCTTCCATTGGTTTTCCAACTGACCCATTCTTTCTTTGACCTTCTTCAGTTCATGGTAGAGCCATTTAATTGACCTGAAATTGTCAATTATACTATTTCTAGCATTATTAATCAAATTCATGCCAATTTCCCTTGCATTATTAGTAGTAACCACCAACACCGGATCAATGAGTTCCTCCATCTGGTGCTTTCCCTCTTTACCTTCAAGGATTTGGGGGTTCATGGCTTCTCTCACAATTCTCATTTTTGAGGTTCTAACATTAAATTTTTTCTAGGCCATGCGCTTATCTTTTATAACCAACTCTCTACTCTCGTCCTTTGTCTTCTCCTTATCATGTTCTTGAGGAGGGGGAATTGGGGAAAGAGGAATGGCTGTGATCTCTGGCCCAAGATCCATTTTCCCCTCTAGGGGCATGCCCTCCTCTTTAGACCTCTATTTTTTAGCTACCGACTCCTCCCTCTTAACATCCTCCTTCTCCTTATTCTCTTCATTAGTATCCATATCATCCCCTTCCTCATTATACTCTTCATCTCCTTGACCAGCAATTTTAAACCCAATCCACTTGGGGGTTTTCTAGCACGAGACTTTAGTTGAAGGCAATTTCTTCTCAAAAACCTTAGCCTTCTTTCTAGACGAAGGGTAAACATCTTCCTCCTTCGAACTTATACTCTGAACATCATCTATGTTAGATGAGAAGTTTGAACTCCCTGTCTCCTTGGATGCAACAACTGCCTAGGTAAGGGTTTTGCTTCTAGGTTGAGCCTTAAAATGCTCATAAATCAAAAGTAGTAAACCCTCATGCAGGGCCAAACTAAAAGTAGGCTTTTTCTTGTGCACATAAATATTCTTATGCATAGAAGTATATAAATAAAAAGGGAAAGAGACCTTAGTCCTATTACAAAAATGATTGAGCAGAACAAAATGATGTGTTCTAACCCTATCAATCTTGTATCCAAAGATATATACTCAATACTAGCCCTCAAAACATACCTCCATAGTTTCTTTATTGAGTCCATCTCGTAATATGTTTCACTTTTGACCAATTCCTTTTGTATTTTTTGCAAAATCTTTCACAACATTCATAGACAACTTCTTATCTCTGTAAAACTTCAATCCCTCATCCAAAATTTTAGTTATATGAGCAATGATATCCATAGGCACCTGATATGAGACCCCATCGACTTTGACCCTTCCACCCTTCCACCCTTCCACAAATTTACCATAAGATCAGTAATCACAGGGTTGTATCCATGGAGCTTGGCTATGTATTTGCAATTCCTCTCTTTTCTAACTTCTCCCAAACTTTATTTCTTTGCTTCCATTTTTTTGCCTTTCCAACTGGTTCTTTCTTGGTTCTTTCCCCCACCATCTCTATAATCTTAGCACTTACTATTCTCACAAACTTCGTCCTTTGAAAGCCTTTCTCAACCCTTTGAATACTCTGATGGAAACTGCTTTGATTTTCATTGATTTGTCTTTCAATACCACTAAAATGGTACATACAATAATCGACCCATAAAATGTTTCGATTTGACACTAATAACATCATCCGCCTATTCCACTCATATTTACCTTTATTGCACTTACTTACCCCCATACTCTCATTTATATCCATAATTATCTTTGGATTTCACCCGTACCTCCCTGGATTTTTTCCAACTCAATTAGGCTTTTCGTACCTACTAGAATATTCCCACCGATATTCCAAATCATCACCATGTCTTTCTTTACTTCATCATTGGTAAATCAATTAGCCACCAAGTTTGCCTCCCTATATACATGACTGGCGTGGATGTTGTCAAATTTTCCAAGTGTTATATGGATTTCTTCAATGATGTTAGCTATTGTCCATGATGGTTGGAGAGCCCCTTTAATACATCTAATGATGTTATTTGAGTCCCCCTTGAACCATAATTTTTTAACTCCCTTAGTGAAAGCTAAATTCACTGTGTGGAGAGCTGCACTGGCTTCGACATAATGGTTTGTCTGATGTCCCAATGGGTAAGAGAAAACAACAATCCCTTCGCCATAGTAGTTTCTTATAATACCTCCACATCCCGAAGGACTAGGATTCCCTTTTTCCGTTCCATCAAAGTTTTTTTTATGCCATCCCTCAGGTTGAGGCTTCTATTTCACCTCTTGTCTTTTAGATCTCCTATCCTTTTCCTTCTCCTTTTTCTTACCACCATCTTTAATGTCTCCCCCCTTTCTAATTTGGTAATTTTCCTTCATATGACTATTGGTTTTATCTGCCAAAACATAAGCGGGTTCCTCTCTATCTCTAAATATTCTATTATTTCTTCCCTTCCAAGCTCCCTAACAGAAGTGAGGCAAAGACTAGGTGCTTAAATCTTGCAAGTTTGTGCCTTTATACATGCTATTCCATTGACAAAAGAAATCCAACACATTACCTGACTTGCACCAACTGACACCAAAATTCTTTGTAATAAGATCCCAAACTTCCCTAGAATAAGGACAATGGATAAACATATGATTAACCGACTCCTCTGGATGCTTACACAAAATACATCTATTTGGGTTATAGTGGCCTCTCTTCTTCAAGTTTTCTAGTGTAAGAATTTTATCTTGTAAAACTAGCTAGAAAAACATATTAATCTTAGGAGTAAGGCTAGGCACCCAGTACCCTGGCCCAAGGAGGCTTCTCCTTCAAGCTCCAAAGAGAATTATATCTAGAAGCAACCAAGTAACAACCATTAGGATTATCGGGTAAGTGCACCAAGTTGTGGTGCCAAAAAGGGGTATAAGTGGACACCTTTTTCCTGAAATCAGCAATTTCTGAACTTCAACAAGAATTTGAAGATAGTTACACTCAAAATTCTAAGATATGACAAAAACAAAAGTAGCAGTCCTTTGAATCTAGTTTCTGAAATACTATTTTTTTTTCAAAATGGTTGAGTTTTAGGTCCTCAAAAAAGGGGGCCACAGAAAGTGGTACTGTTTATTCCAAAAAAAAACATAGTACAAAGTGTGGCCCCCCTAAAATTTGAACTTTTTTTTTTGAAATTCTTTAATCACTCTAGTCAAAACTTACTTAACACTATGTAGTTTATCACAAATTTTTTGGGTAATTTTATAATGCGTATTTTTTTTAATGAATTTTTTAACTAGACACATCCCAAAAATGTAAAATATCTATGTGCTCCCCCTAGAAATAATTGAAAACTAATCTAAAATCAAAACTTTTTTTTTTTCAAAGTGTGTAGAATGGAGTCTAGTTTCTAAAAAAACTAAGTTGTTGCAAAATTCTATGAACGAGCTAAAATCTACAGCCCAATTAGTACATGGTGGTTTTTGACAAAAAATGGACATACATTCAAAATAAATTATAGATGAAAGGCTTGAAATAGTTCAAATTAAAAATAAATTATATGGTTATATAGCTAACACAGAGACCTATAATGTCATGTAACCTGATCTTATCGATGCCCAACCACGAGGAATCTTGAAGGAGAGCACACAAGAAAAATCAATCATTTTTTGTATGTTTGTAGCAAAACACGTCTTAGACTTGTTTATAAACTCCAAACCTTTGGGTTGGATCTCGAAGGCAAAATGAAGCCTTAGGCTTGGTTTTAATGCAAAGCTTTGAATAGCATGTACAACCTATAGTATGTGCACATTATAGCACGCATGCACTATTTAAAGTTTTTGAATTTGGGTCTCAATAGCACGTGCATGCTATAGTGCACACACATTATTGAGACCTAAATAGTGCATAAAGAAGGAAGAAGAGATGCAAAGAAAGAGAAAAAGAGAAAGGGGGCGGGATGGCTATGTGTGTGTGTGAGAGAGAGATATATAGAGAGAAAGTAGGGGATGGGAGAGGGGAGATAGAGAGTAGGGGATGGGAGAGACAGGAAGTGAGAGAGAGTAGGGGTGGCAGAGAGAGTACGAGATGGGAGAGAGAGGAAGTGTGAGAGAGAGTAGTGGTGGAAAAGAGAGTATAGGATGGGGGAGAGAGATTGAGAGTAGGGGATGGGAGAGAGAGGAAGTGCGAGAGAGTGAGTAGGGGTGGCAGAGAGAGTATGGGATGACAAAGAGAGATTGAGAGTAGGGGATGTCAGAGAGAGATTAGGTAGTGGGAGAGGGAGTGAGAGAGGGAGAGATAGAGAGGAGGATGGGAGTGTGTGTGTGTGTGTGTGAGAGAGAGAGAGAGAGAGAGAGAGAGAGAGAGAGAGTGAGAGAGTGAGAGAGAGAGAGAGAGAGAGAGAGAGTAGGGCATGGGAGAGAGTGTGAGAGAGATTAGGGGTGGCAGAGAGAGAAAGTAGGGGATGGGAGAGGGGAGAGAGAGAGCAAGGGATAAGAAAGGGAGACTAGAGAGGGAGAGAGTGAGAGAGAAAGATAGTAGGTGGTGGCAGAGGGAATGGGAGAGGGAGAGAGAGGGGGGGATGGGAGTGTGTGTGAGAGATCTAGAGAGTAGGGGATGAGAGAGGAGAGAGAGGGGGGATGGTAGTGTGTGGTGTGTGTGAAAGAGAGAGTAAGATATAGGAGAGGGGAGAGGGAGAGAGTAGGGGATGGGAGAGAGAGAGTTAGCTATGGGAGAGGGAGTGGGAGAGGGAGAGAGAGGGGGGAATGGGAATGTGTATAAGAGAGAGAGAGAGTAGGGGATGGGAGAGAGAGGAAGTGTCAGAGAGAGTAGGGGTGGTAGAGAGAGAGTACATGATGGGAGAGAGAGATTGGGACTAGGGGATGGGGAGAGAGAGAGTAAAGGATGGGAGAGAGAGATTGAGAGTAGGGGATGGGGGAGAGAGAGAGACTAGGTGGTGGGAGATAGAGTGGGAGAGGGAGAGTGAGAGAGAGGAGGATGTGAGTGCGTGTGTGTGAAAGAGAGAGAGTAGCTTGAGAGAGAGTAGGGGATGGGAGAGAGAGAGTAGGAGGTGGGAGAGGGAGAGAGAGGGGACATGGAAATGTGCATGTGTGTGTGTGTGTGTGAGAGAGAGAGAGAGAGAGAGAGAGAGAGAGAGAGAGAGAGAGAGAGAGAGTAGGGGATGGGAGAGAGTGTGAAAATGTGAGAGAGAGTAGGGGGTGGTAGAGAGAGAGTGTAGAGATGGAGAGAGTGAGAGTGAGAGAGAGAGTGAGAGAGAGAGTAGGCGGTGGGAGAGGGAGTGGGAGAGGGAGAGTGAGTGAGAGACAAAGTAGGGGATGGGAGAGGAGAGAGGGAGGGGATGGGTGTGTGTGTGAAAGAGAGAGTAGAGAATGGGAGAGGGGAGAGAGAGATAGAGAGAGAGTAGGGGATGGGAGAGAAAGAGAGTAGGCAGTGGGAGAGGGAGAGAGAGGGGGGATGGGAGTGTGTGTAAGAGAGAGAGAGAGTAGTAGATGGGAGAGAGTGTGAGAGAGAGTAGGGGTGGTAGAGTAGACATGGAGAGAGTGAGAGAGAGATAGTAGGCAGTGGGAGAGGGAGTGGGAGGGAGAGAGAGGGAGAATGGGAGTGTGTGTAAGAGAGACATAGTAGGGGATGAGAGAGAGAGAGAGAGAGTAAGGGATGTGAGAGAGTGTTAGAGAGAGTAGGAGGTGGCAGAGAGAGAAAATGAGATGGGAGAGAGGGAGAGAGTAGGGGATGGGAGAGAGAAAGAGTAGAGAGGGAGGGAGGGAGGGAGGGGAGGGAAGGAGAGAGAGAGAGAGAGAGAGAGAGAGAGAGAGAGAGAGAGAGAGTAGGCAGTAGGAGAGGGAGTGGGAGAGGGAGAGAGAGAGGGGGGATGGGAGTTTGTGTGAGAGATCTAGAGAGTAGGGGATGGGAGAGAAGAGAGGGTGAGAGAGAGTAGGTGGTGGGAGAGGGAGAGAGAGAGTAGGCGGTGGGAGAGGGAGAGAGAGAGAGAGAGAGAGAGAGAGAGAGAGAGAGAGAGAGAGAGAGAGAGAGAGAGTAGGCGATAGGAGAGAGTAGCCTGAGAGAGAGAGGGGGGGATGGGAGTGTGTGAGACAGAGAGAGTAGGGGATGGGAGAGGATAGAGAGTGAGAGAGAGTAGGTGATGGGAGAGGGAGTAGGAGAGATAGAGAGAGAGTACAAGATGGGAGAGGAGAGAGAGTGTAGGGGATGGGGGATGGTGGGATAGGGAGAGATGTGTTTTGACATAGTACGTACGCACTTTATAGTGTGTACGCACTATGTTAAATCAACCAAAAATGGTCAAAAAGAAAGTTCAGGTCCCATTTCATCCATTCTCTACTTTTGGTCTATTGTGCATTCTATTGTTCTAACAGAAAACATGGGTTTCAACATAGCAAACACCATTTGAAGACTTTTTGATGTTGGAATTGCTTTAGAATAACTGAGAGGGGGGGGGTGGGTGGTGAATCAGTTATTCAAGGTCCAATTGTCCTATTCAAACTTTTCACTAAGTATAATGAAATCGTTCAACCATTCATCCATCCAAGCTTTAACTTATCTAATCAGTAAGTTACTGTAAATCAACATGCAAGTAAAACACACAAGAAATCAACACATGACACAATGATTTACATGGAAACCCAATTTGGGAAAAACCACTACTAACATGCTACTCAATTTTCATCCTTCTGAAGTGATTCCTTGTGAAAGGCCTACCCTGTTAAAGGCTTACACCACACTATTAAATGTGACCTTGTTAGAGGATTTAACCACCCTATTAGAAGTGGGCCTAGTTAAAGGACTTTAGAACATTCACTTGGAATGCCACCCTGTTAAAGGATTTACAAATGGCTGTTAGGGCAACCTAAGTCCATAGGATTTTAAGATCTAATACAATTGCTAGAGAGTATTAGAAAATCTTGACTTGACTACAACAAACAACTTATCTTGCAGATCTCAGATCACTTCTCAGCTCATACCCTTGCCTGGCCTTCAATCTTTGTGAGACTTAATAGCTTCCCTTTTTCATTCAAGCTTTTTCTCCTTGAGTCTCCATATTCAATGTACCAGTGCAATCATCTCTTCATGACCACCAATAGAAGTAGAACCTCTATGCTCTTTTTTCTCCTAGATGTCTCTTTCTTGACACTCTTTCAACCACTTCGCAGATTTGGCACTTCAATAGCAATAGTATTAGCAACTCTTTGCTTCTTGATTTATGACTTCTTAAATAGAAGTCTTGGTGTTCTTTTTTTCTACTCGATTCTTACATTTTTCAATTTTAATTCACATGGATTAGGTAGGATTCATTGTATCTAACCCATATTTTGTTTCCTCTAGAAAATTCTTGAATAATCCTTTAGAATTCACCCAAAAATGGTTTACATAAAATTTTGTGCCAACAACTCATCATCCTTATCTTCCAACTCATTCACAAAATTCAATGCAACCACTATGTCGGCTTTGATTTGGCGAATCTCCATCATTTAAAATAATGCACTAGCTCAACACTATTTGAAATACTAGTGCTCGACAAATACTGTGTTACTCGACATCAACTATATTTTTCCTAATGCTTGACACTTGAAGATCACTCGACACCAACTAAAATTTTTTTGTTGCTCGGCACCTGATCTTTACTCGGCACTTGAAGATCACTCAGAACACACTAGAAATGTCTATTACTCGATTTCTACTAAGAATTTTCTCGGCTTCAACTAACTTGCTTGGCACCTACTGATGATCTTAGTTAAAGCCTTGCAGTCAACCTTGTTACAACTTTCTTCCTCCAATATATCTAAGTGTGACCAACCTTTGAGTATGTCATCAATACATTACTTAACCATTGTCTTAACTGATCCTTGCACTTCATTACAACATCATAACTCAACCTTTCCCTTAGGCACTCTTGTTACATATTGTTGATCAAATCCTCTTCATCAATCAACTAAGTGATAGTGCTTAGATCTTATAAGCAGATATCATTCCTACAAATAGCTGGTTTGACATCAATGACAAAACAATGATTGAAAACAATCAATGAGCTTTTCAATCAGATTTCCAACAATCTCCCTCTTTGGCATTGATGGCAAACCAAACTGATCAACCATCAGACTAAACTATTCAACCACAAACTAACAAGATTAGAACAGTAAGTCAAATGCCAAATTTTTTTTATTGTGACATCATGTCTCCTACTACTAATCTGATTGATTCATTTTACTTCTCCCTCTTTGCTGCTATATCCTTTATCTTTATCTTCCTCCCTTTGTGTTATTCATTTTCTGCTTGTTATTCATCTTCTATTGTTCTGATCAATGTCTAAAATCTCCCTCTACTTCTCTAATCCTTTATCATTAATAGTTTTTGATTAGTTGTTCACTTCTCCCTCTTTGAAAACAATGCCAAAGACATATTAGCACCTTAATATGTAGATATAGCTCTTACAGGTTCATTTAATGTCTCCCACTATCACAGTGCTTGTGATTGATTTGAAGTTTTCAACATTTCTGCTACTTTAGGCATGGATCCCAAAGTAAAAATCCTCTGCATCAATGTGTATAATCTTTAGCATTCAACTTGTTTGATGCAGGGCATTCTTTCTTTTCTAATTCAAGTAGCCTTAGCTGGGGTATCACCCCTAACTTACCTCTAAGATACTCAAAAGCATCTTTAGGTAGTGCTTTTGTGAAGATATCAGCAATTTGTTCCTTTGAGCTAACATATTCCATCATCACTTGTTTGTCTTTCACTAGCTCTCTTACATAGTGATACTTGATTGCAATATGCTTAGTTTTAGCATGCATTACTGGGTTCTTTGATATATTGATAGCACTTGTATTATCACAATAAAGTGTCATAGGTTCAATTACTTCTTCCTTCATTCCTTGTAGCAAATTTTTGATCCATACAATATTGGTGCAGTTTATAGCAACTGCCACATATTCATCTTCAACAGTAGACTATGAGATGCAACTTTGATTTTTTCTTGTCACTGTAATTAACCTCTTTCCTAAGAAAAGTGCTCCTCCACTAGTGCTTTTTCTATCATCAATGTTACCTCCCCAATCTGCATCAGTGTAAGATTTTAGTTCAAACTTCTCATTCCTTTTTTAGTATAAACCAAAGTCATTAGTCCCTTTCAGGTATCTTAGTAATCTTTTCATTGCCATTAGGTGATTTTCTCTTGGATTTGCAAAAAATCTAGCCACTATTCTAAAAGCTAATGCAATGTCTGGTCTACTATGTATAACATATTGTAGCTTTCCAATCATTGACCTATACAATGTCTGATTTACTTCAGCAGATTCATCATTCTTGGATAGCTTATGTCCAGTTGCCATTGGTGTGCTGACTGGTTTTGAGTCTTCTAGCCCAAATGTCTTGAGTACTTCCTTGATGTATTTTGATTCTGTCAAAAATATTCCATGCTTCAATTGATGTATTTGTAATGCAACAAAGAATTTGATTTCTCCAAACATTGACATCTCAAATTCATGCTTCATTTGATTGGAAAAATCTTTGCATAAAACATCTTTTCCTCCAAATATTATATCATCAACAAAGATTTCTGAAATCAAAATGTCTTTACCTTCCTCAGCTTTGATGTACAAATTATTTTTGTCATCGATTCTATCAAATCCCATCTTCACAAGATATTTGTGAAACCTCTCATACCATGCTCTTGGTGCTTGCTTCATTCCATAAAGTGCTTTGTGTAGCTTGCAGACCATGTCCTTGTTCTTCTCATCAAAAATTCCCTTTGGTTGTTCTATGTAGACTTCCTCTTCCAATGTACCATTCAAAAAAGTAGACTTCACATCCATCTAGTAGACTTTGAAACCTTTATATACAACATATGCAAGTAATGTTCTTACTCCTTCCATTCTTGCAATAGGGGCAAATGTCTCTCCAAATCCATTCCTTCTTCTTCTGCATAGCCTTTGCAAACTAATCTAGCTTTTTTTCTTATTATTTCACCATTCTCATTAAGTTTGTTTTTAAACACCAATTTGGTACCAATCACATTCTTATCAGCTAGTTTGGGAACTAGAGACCAGATTTTGTTCTTCTCAATTTGATCCATCTCTTCTTTCATGGCCTTATACCAAACATCATCTTATAGTGCATCTTTGACTATTTTGGGTTCAACCTTACTCAGTAGACACGTTTCATTCCTCAATCTATTCCTTGTCATGAGTCTGGCATCCTTGTCACCAATGATTTGATCTGCAAGGTGATGTCTTCTTACATACTTGGCTAATTTGGGTTCAATCCTTCTTTCTAGATTTAATCCTTCAGCTTCAGAGTTATTTCGTTCTTCCTCATCTGGCATTTCATCATTTCTTTCTTGCATACTATTTTCAAAGTCAGAATGTGCATTTTCTACATTCTGTAGCTCGGCTTCTGAATGCAACTTGGCATTCATTGGTTGAGACTCAACAGATACTGAAGTTTGTTATTGATTCCCAACTTGATTTGTAACATTGTCTTCAACTGTCATTTCTTCGTAGAAGTATACAAAGGATCTATAATCCTCTATTTATTTTGACTCATCAACCTACACTTTTTCATGCTCATCAAAATTTACATTTGCACTCTTCACAACTTTGTTAGTGTTAGTATTCAAACACTTATATGCCTTACTTCTAGTGGAGTATCCAAGGAATATGCCTTCATCACTTTTTGCATCAAACTTGCCATTTCTAATGTCTTTTAAAATATAGCATTTACAACCAAAAACTTTGAAATGTTTAACATTAGGTGAATGACCATACCACAATTTAAAGGGTGTTGCATTTGTACCTTTCTTGACTTGAACTCTATTCAGTGTGTAGACTGTAGTACTTACAGCTTCTCTCTAGTATTTTAGTGCAACATTTTTCTCCATCATCAAGGTTCTAGCACAGTCAATCACTGACCTATTTCTCCTTTCAGCAATACCATTCTGTGGTGGAGTCATTGGTGCTGATGTTTGCTTTTGATACCACTATCATTGTTAAATACTTTAAATTATCTTGATGCAAAATCACCTCCTTTGTTTGACCTTAGGCATTTTAGGTTCTTTCCTATTTCTTTCTCAACTCTAGCCAAATACCACTTGAACATTTGAAATGCATCAGATTTTTTCTTTAAGAACATAGCAGTCATCATCTTGGAACAATCATCTACAAATAGCATTATGTATCTGTCTCATAGATAGCTTTGCACTTCTATTGGGCCACATAAGTCTGTATGAACTAACTCTATTACTTCATTGGAAGTGTATGTTTTTCTTTTGAAACTAGACTTAGTCATTTTCCCTAGTTGACATTGTTTACACATTGTTTTTTTAGGTTTCTTCAACTTGGGCAACCCTCTGACTTTGTTCTTCCTGCTAATGCTGATCAGATTATCAAAATTAACATGACACAACCTTTTATGGCACAATGACACATTATCAAGTCTAACAAAAAGACATGTTGCTTCTTCCATATCTAGGTAAAATAGATTACTCCTAGTTTTTTCACCTTTTCCTATCAGATTTCCATAAGTATCATAGATCTTGGCAGTTTTGTTTCCAAATTCTACTTTGCAACCTACATTGCCTAACTGTGATACACTCAACAAGTTGTAGTTCAATCCTTCAACATAGTATGCATTATCACATGAAATTTTCTTTGAGTGAGTTTAATAGAGCCTTTTACTTTGATTTGACAAGGAGCATCATTACCAAATCTAACACTATTTCCATCATATTGAGTAAAGGTAATGAACTTACTTTTATCTCTTGTCATGTGATGTGAGCATGCAATGTCTATGATCCACTTTTCATTCTTGTTCACATAAGTAACCAATGTTTTTGCTTCATCTTCATCTTTGTCTGATTCATCCTTCATGGCTACATAGACTACTTCATCATCATTTTCATTAGAGTCTTCTTCAACAATGTAGCATCTCTTGCCTTTCTCCTTGTAATCTTTGCTATTATCTTCTCTTTTGTTCCTGAACTTGTTTCCTTCTTTAGAGTTTTTATTTTGTGGGCATCTTGCAGCTATATGACCTACACCATTACAATTGAAACATATGACAAGGAGCTTACCTTTGAATTTTCATTTACCTCTATGGAATCTCCTGGCTAGTAGTGCTTCTAACTATTCCTTATCTTCCACATCTGTGCTACTATCACTAGATGCATGTTTTCCTTTTCTTCTTCTCTTACTTGATGTGTCCTCAATATCTTTTATTATCATCTTGGCCTTGAAAGTAGATTCAAGGTTTTTAGGTGTGTAGTTGTCAAAATTGGACAGCTCAAATGTAGTAAGTCTTCCAACTATTCCTTCAAAGGTTAGTGTGTTCCCTTGTACACACCTTAGCTCTTGAATGGCTAAAACTCTTATAGCATAGATAGGAAGTAGAGTTCTTAAGTATTTGTTGATGGATGTTTCTTCTTCTAGTTGTCCACCTAGACTTCTTATTGCACTCACCACTTCTTTTATTCTTGCAGTGTACTGAACAACATTTTCACCTTCGTCCATCTTCATGTCTTCAAACTTCCCTCTTAAGATTTCTCTCTTTGCTCTCTGGACATTCTGATCACCTCCATAGATATCTGATAAGATTTTCCACATTTTGAATGTAGTGTTAGAGTCTTTGATGTCATCATACTCAACATAGCTAAGTGCAGATGTAATCTCCAACATTTCTTGGTTATGCTCCTTTTTGTTTAAGTCATCTGCAGTAAGAGGTCCTGCTAGAGTTACATGCTCTATTCCAATTGAGGCTTGTGCGTAGTCACCTATTGATCCAAGATGCAAATTCATCAAACTCTTCCATGCAACAAAGTTGTCTTTGTTGGGCTTGGGAACTTCTCTTTTGGACATCTTGATCTTCCTGCTTCTAGTACTTTGAAACTAAATCAACAGAAGGCTCTAATACCAATTTTTAGAATTTCTTTAGAATAATTGAGGGGGGGGAGGGGGGTTGAATCAATGATTCAAGGTCCAATTGTCCTATTCAAACTTTTCACTAAGTATAATGAAATCATTCAACCATTCATCCATCCAAGCTTTAACTTATCTAATCAGCAAGTTACTGTAAATCAACATGCAAGTAAAACACACAAGAAATCAACACATGACATAGTGATTTACATAAAAATCCAATTTGGAAAAACCACTAGTAACATGCTACTCAATTTTCACCCTTCTAAAGTGATTCCCTGTGAAAGGTCTGATCTGTTAAAGGCTTACAACACACTGCTAAATGTGACCTTGTTAGAGGATTTAACCACCCTGTTAGAAGTGGGCTTGGTTAAAAGACTTTAGAACATTCACTTGGAATGCCACCCTACTAAAGGATTTAAAAATGGTTGTTAGGCCAACCTAAGTCCATAGGATTATAAGATCTAATACAATTGCTAGAGAGTATTAGAAAATCTTGACCTGACTACAACATACAACTTATCTTACAGATCTTAGATCAGTTCTCAGCTCATACCCTTGCTTGGCCTTCAAACTCTGCGACACTTAACAACTTGCCTTTTTTTTCAAGCTTTGTCTCCTTGAGTCTCCATACTCAATGTACTAGTGCAATCATCTCTTCATGACCACTCATAGAAGCAGAGCCTCTGTGCTCTTCCTTCTCCTAGATGTCTCCTTCTTGACACCCTTTCAACCACTTCATAGATTTGGCATTTCAGTAGCAACAATATTAGCAGCTCTTTGCTTCTTAGTTTATGACTTCTTAAATAGAAGTCTTGGTGTTTCTTTTCTCGCTCAATTCTTACATTTTTTAATTTTAATTCGCATGGATTAGGTAGGATTCATTGTATCTAACCCATATTTTGTTTCCTCTAGAAACTTCTTGAATAATCCTTTAGAATTCACCCAAAAATGGTTTACATAAGATTATGTGCCAACAACTCATCATCCTTATCTTCCAACTCGTTCACAAAATTTAATGCAACCACTATGTCAGCTTAGATTTAGCAAATCTCCATCATTTGAAATAATGCAGTAGCTCGACACTATTTGAAATAATTGTGCTTGGCACATACTATGTTACTCGACATCAACTATGTTTTTCTTGATGCTCGGCACCAACTGCAAATTTTTTGTTGCTCGACATCTGATCTTTACTCGACACTTGAAGATCACTTGGCACACACTAAAAATGTTTGTTACTTAGCTTCTACTAATAATTTACTCGACTTCAACTAACTTTCTTGGCACCTACTGATGATTTTAGTTAAAGCTTTGTAGTCAACCTTGTTACAACTTTATTCCTCCAATATATCTAAGTGTGACCAACCTTTGAGTATGTAATCAATACATTACTTAACCATTGTCTTAACTGATCCTTGCACTTCATTACAACATCATAACTCAACCTTTCCCTTAGGTACTCTTGTTACATCTTGTTGATCAAATTCTCTTCATCAATCAAGTAAGTGATAGTGCTTGGATCTTATAAGAAGATATCATTCCTACAAATAGAAAGTTTGACATCAATGAAAAAACAATGATTGAAAACAATCAATGAGCTTTTCAATCAAATTTCCAACATTTGAAGCTAGAAAACACCAAATTCAATCATTGGATACATAATTTAAAGACTTTTTGAATATTTTTTGTATAGAAAAAGGTTAGTGCAATCCTTTTTAAATATTGTTTGTTGATATATAGATATATATTTGATTATAATTTGACATGTTGTTTAATATATAGTTAATTCATTGAAATTTGAATGTTTGAATGAAATATTATTTCAAAATGGTTAGAAATTTGACAATTTTTTTGATATATATTGTGTATTCATTTAAATAATTGTAATTTTTATATGTATTTGAATGATTTGTAATTTACACATTGTAAGTAATTTAGATGTTTGAATAATTTGACATGTAGAAATCATCATCATGCCATGGAAGAAACCAAAGACTCAAACAAATGAAGATAGGGAGAGAGATTTGGCAATTAAAAGAGATAAAATGAAACTAATATGTGAATAAAGAAAATTGCAAAATAATAATGAAAAATTGACTTTCGAAGAGGATCAAGAACCACTGATACAAAGAAACAAAGAGGAAGAATTGGAAAGACAAATAGAACAGATGAGACTGTTACACTCAAGAAGACAATTGAATTGTTAAGCTACACCATCTTCCAATGTTGGAGTCATATCATCCTCTAATGTTGAAGAGACACTAATTTGTAGATCCGATGATGTACACACATGTCATGTTGAAGATACAACATCAACACATCAAGTAGGTGATATTCCATCTTTTGCATCTTATTGCCAAGGCAAATCATCTTCGGTTCAAGGTACATAATAGAATCAACCTTATGTTGATGTTCAAAATGTTGAGGGAATGGAAGATATTATAAAACCTTCTAAAATTTGTTTTAGAAGACCAAAAAATTTGATTGATATTAATACTAACATTTTGAAATCAATGCTTGACAAGATTAGCAAGCGTACTTGTCAAAGAAAAGTTAATCATATGTGGAGATTATTTTTTGAAAAATTAAATATTACAGGTCAATGCCAATTATTTGTTGAAATGATGAGGAATTTGAAATTTAGGCCTATCATGAAGATTCTTGGGCTAAGAATGATGGATGATTCAAATGAAAAAAATATTGTAAAGAATCTAATGAGTGCTTATGACAGAGTGGGTTCTAAATCACACACTAAAGATAATAATATCACAAGACGAGTACTTACATCAACAATAGTAAGTAGCCAAATAAAGAAAGCTTGACTCATGAGAAAGATAAGAAAAATATTAAAAATTGGTAGAGGTACTCTAAGGAGAGCCATGCTAAGGCGTGAGAGATTGGAAGAGCCAACAAAAAGTGAGATATGAACATTTAGCAGTAGACTACCATGAAAAGATAAAGAAATTAGTGAAGCTTTGAAATCATTGATCAAATATTTTTGGAAAAATAAAACATGTGTTTCCCCTAATCAAAGAGATGTTGTAAGAAGGAGGATTGGTAGCCAAAATTGTGACACACATGCAGAACATTTTTTGGACTCAAGTCAGACAACTTTATGCAAAATTTATTGGTATGTATCCTCAAATTTGAATAAGTCAAAGATTTTTTTAGATGGGTAAACCTTTTTATGTGAAGATAAATCACACATGCACAACTTCTTGTTGTAGGATACATATTGAATTTTCTAACCATTTTGATGTTTTTAGGGATATATGTGTGTTTTTGCATTCTGATTATGTTTTGTAGGATTTTGACATGAATGAGCCACCAAGATCTTCAAGAGAATTCATATCCAACATTTTATGCCAAATAGGGGATGACCAACAATTTTACAAGACATCACGCTTGGATGGTACATGCTTATTTTGTGATTCTTTGCAACTTTTATCAACTTGTCAACATATGGATAGTACACATGCAATTGGAAATGAAACAATAGATTATGAAAAATTTAAGACAGTGACATATGCTCTAAAAGATGGGAAACAAGGTAAAAGATGTGATTTATTTATTGAAAAGATTCTAGTGTATGAGTTCATGAAAATTTTTCATGAAAATATTATTTGCGAGTATGCAAGGCATAGACATAGAGCTTGATGGCTGGATTTGCAATTTAAGTTGTGCAAGGATATGTTTCCACTGGATACCATTGTTTCAGTTGTAGATTTCATAGAGAACTACACACTACAACCACAAAATGAGGTGCAAGAAAAGTATTATACTTCTCAACAAGTTTTTATATTTGTTCACATAACATTCATGCATTCACCTACAAGTATAGAGGATGACAAGAAGATTTTGAGGGAGTACCATTTTTACATCAGTGATAATTGATCGCATTCTACAGAGTTTGTACATGGTTGTTTTCAACTATTTTATGGAGATTTGGCTAATAGGGGCATAACATATCATTAGCACATTATTTGGTCAGACAATTGCGTATCTCAATTCAAGAATGCATAGATGTTCTATTGGTTGAGTAGGATGCACAAGTTGTGTAGAATTCAATATATGTGAAATTTCATAGAGGTTGGTCATAGAAAGGGAGAGCATGATGGTGTAGGCGCATGCATCAAAAGAGCCTTAGCTCATTAAGAACTAAAGTACAAAGATAGAGCAATATTGACAAATGCAAAATCCATCATCCAGTGGTGTAACACTACAATGGGTCCAAGTAAAGAAGGTGAGTCTACAATTTGTAGATTTTTTTGGTTGATAGATAATACTAACATTGCACCATATCAAGATTGTTGCACACTAACATAATCTTGTAAGTTGCACTCTTTTAGAAGATCTGATGCAGGTTCATGGAGTATCCACACACAAAAAATGGCATGCTATTGTCCATCATGTGTAGAGAAAAATTGGGATGACTATGAGTCAACTGAATGGGTGGACAAATGGGATATACGGGTTTTGGACCCAATTGACACCTATCATCCCCCACAAGCACTATAAATGGTAGAGATGGATTTGTCTATTGACTTTGACCACTTGTTTGATCTAGTGCAACTTGGTAATATATATATTTATATATCTTTGTAATTTCAATATGTAACTATAAATTTTACCTAAGTATTTTATGAATTAATGACTGCATTTTGTACATTTGTCATTACAGGCCATGTTATTGCTATTATTGCACCTAAAGACAATGAAGAAGGGATGGATTATTATTTTTGTCACTGTGTCCAAGCCAAAAAAAAAATGGATCACTTGTTTATAGATGGTGAAGGTTTAGAGTACCATGTTGGTACAGTGGTTATAACTAGCACATAGCTTAGACGGTATTCTATGAAGAACCCTAACTTGTGGTTATTTAAGGATTGGCAAAAAAAGAGGAAGATTCTTCATTATTCAAACCTTGTTGTTGCATCAAATGTCCACTTGATAAAATATGGTGGAAAACCACATAATAAGATTCTTTGGAAAGTTCACGAGTCAGACCACGAGGCAATACTTGAGACATTAAAATGTAGAGTAGATCCAGTTGGCTTATTAGATTTTATGTTTTGATGATGGGTATTGTTATTATGTGTAAGTGATGAGATAAGTTTACATACATTTTATGTTTTGATTTTTTTAGAATCTAGATACATTATTTGAATTTATATTAGATTCTTTAATAGGACCCATTTTTAAATTAGTCGTTTGAATAAGTGAAAGTTTAGAATTTGTTGTTTAGATCAAAATGTAAGGAAAGAACATGAATATTGTTAAAATGTGAATGCTTTGTGATGTAAATTCATGATTGTGTGCATGTAACCAGAAACTTCAAACTGGAAAAAGAAAGGATACAATGGGAGAAGTTTCCAATACTCATTAAGAAAGGGTTATCATATAACTCAGAAAGAAAGGATTTGTACAAATGGATAATTCTTAATGACAAGACAGATTCAATTTTTGTCACTCTCTAATTTTAGTGGATTAATCTTATCTTAGATTTTTTACTATGCTAATTCTTCATTTGTAGGTCACCAAAGAAGAGGGCTAATAAAGTCAAAGCACCAGTGATAAAGGGTGAGACACCAAAATCATCTGCGAAACAGTATTATCAATTCACATCCTCAATGTTTATTAGTGCTTTTTGTTCAAGTACCACCGTGTGTTAATCATCTTATGCCTAGCATTGCAAAGGATCCCAATCATCAAAAAGTAAGAAGGAAAATAGGTCTCGATCTGATGATAATGGGGCAGTTATAGATATAGTTCTCTCTAAGGATAATGTTGATCAACCAATGTATAAGTTGAGAGAACCAAAAGACTATTTAGGTCTACTGAAAACAAATGGAACTTTTGATATTTTAGGATATAAAATTTTTATTGATGGATTTGACAAGAATTAAAAGTATACATATAATCAATTTACTCTTCCATAAAATGGTTCCTATGTTAACAACTTTTACTATATTTCATAATTTCATTCCAGCATTTAATGTGATTGTAATATTGGTTTGTAACTAAAGGAGGACAAAGCAAAAAGAGAAAACAAGTTGCATCTACAAACACACCTACAAATGGAAGTGGAAGAAAGTCTAAGGGATCTAAGGAGGTGAAAACTATAATAGATTAGGACCAAATAGGGATATCACCAGATACAGGTGCAAGGAGTTCAAATGACAAACCTTTGGTATGTAAACTCCAAAATACCATTTTTGGTTTTAAACTAAACTTGAGTATGCATTTGACTTATTTTTTTTGAAAATACAAAATGCATGGAGATCACGTGCTCGCACTGATTAGTAGACTGTGGAAGTCGGGCTTCACTTCAAAAATATATGAAGAACATGCATAGGTATTAGAAACTTCTCAGATCACCTAGAGCACATAAGGAGTTCAATAAACCTTTGAAGATCAAAAAGGAATTAGTGAAAATGAAGACGTCCAATGACATCAATTGGAGTATTTTGGAGCCTATAATGACCTATAAGGCTAATCTATGTAATAACTTTGCAATAAGTACAAAAAGGCCTAACAAGCCTTAGGACTAAAATTGGAGTCTAGGATAGAATTAAGTGTTAAAAGTTTCAAATAGGATAAAATAGTCTTTTTAATAGGTTAATAAGTCCATTTAAATGATTTGGTAAAGTTTCATCACTTAGCAATTTCAAAAATTCAAAAGTTACAAAGTTCTAAATTTGAATTTTTAAATTATAACGGTCATGGACATTTAGGAGGGAATTAGTTTCTTTATTGTTTTAAGCCATATTAAACCATCCAACCAATTTGGATCAGTTGGGGTAGTTGATAGGAGTTTATTAAATGTTTCACAAATCCATTGTATGGGAAGAGAATCCATGGTACAGACTGCTACAACAAATTGAATAAAAAATCTAATTTCTTGCAAAGTTAAAGGGTTTTTTTTGGTATGATTCAAAGTTCTTATTGATTGGATTGCCTTGAACAATGTTTTGACCATTCATATTTAATCTCTTTGAATTATTTCATGTTCTAAAAACCCTACTATAGTCACTATTAATCATTTTGGTACTCTTCAATCTTTGGAAAATCTGATTTTACGACAAATTTGTGTAGATTTCACACTATGAATGTCATTCTATGAATGTAGCACTCTATTTCTCATAGAATGGCATCTTATTGACATACATAATATCAATTTAACATGTATAGTATCTTACTAATCTTGGAAATGCAAGTTTGATTAATTTATGTGGTGATCACCATAAAGAAGACTAAGAAACTAAGTGAATTTGGAGGATAGGCTGAAGGTTAGAGATTTTTGGCCAAAAAAGGGCACTATTTTATGATGGAATATGTATAGAAATGTTGTATACAAGGTGTTACAACCTTTATTTGTTGTAGGAAACTTTGGGAAGCATGACATTGAGAAAGCCCTAAATTTAAGGGTTTCGAGGGCACAATTTAGGGCTTTGGTACCTAGAAACCTCTTGGAGCCAAATTGACTTCATATTACTTTTATTTGAACCTATTTATGACACTATGAAAAGATTTGGAGCCTAGGAGTTTGAATGGTTAGCACTTCCTTTGTAACTGCATGAGAATTAGGCCTTAAAAATCTGAGAAACAATGAAAACAATCATATACCTTAAAAGAAACCTACCCTATTATTTTGGTATGTTAAGGTACTCCATAAAGGGTACTAAAATTTATAATTTATTTTCCTAGTGTTTTGGAAAAAGTTGAAGAAAAATCCCTGTGAGTGCTACTGCAGGGCTACAAGGCATAGGCCTAGTTTGAGGAATATTGAAGTTTTGGTGTCTAAACCATTGAAGAAAGTCTGAAACCTATTCAAGTACCTTGGATTGCATATTTTAGGGCTATCAAATCACATCATAAGACTTGGTGGATAATTTACCATTTCACTTATTGAAGGCACTTTTAGTCACTAGATTCAATTGTGCATTTGATTGAGTTTGTATTTGGACTTTGGATCCACCATATTCCCTTGCCACCTCTACATCACAAGTGAGGTTTGATAGGGTAATTTGATGTAGAGATGACAAAATGGAAGCAAGAATGAAGCCCAACCCCTACACAACCTTCAATGTGCTCACAAGGATTGAATAAAAGAATTGGTCTACTTCCTCAAATGCATACTCCTCCTAACAACCACTGGAAAAGGTTTCTAGACTCACCTTCCACAAGTATGACTCAAAACAATATGCACCCAACTCAAGCAAATATGACAGCCTCCTTTAAAATGGGAAAAATGAGGATTTTTTTGTTCTAGGCTTTTCTACCACCAGCAAGGGCTTGGGACAACTTAGTCTCAACAAAATAAGGAAAACCAACCACTGGTTGTACTCTCAACAACCCACAACTCAACTTGCAATTTTAGACCTAGTAGCCTATTAGGTCTCCTAAAACTGATTTTTACCAATAACTCTAAAACTCATCAAAGGACTTGGGGAATAAAATGGTGATTCAAGTACCCTTTTCCAACCTCTAACAAACTCCAAAGTTTCAGAGACCAACTCCACTGTAGCATATCCCAACTAGCACCAAGTACTCAGACCTAATTAGCCACTTTAGGCTTGGTTTTCAAGGCAAATGGTCAAGAATGGGTGCATGAAATCAAATCTCCACTTCCAGGTTGTTCTTTAGGCTCAAAAAAGGGTACTTTATTTTGACACTGAGTCCTCAAACTCTTTCCATCATTCTATCCACTATAATCTCTCCAAAACAAGGTCAAATACATGTAGATATTTGACCTAGGGCTTCCTTCCAAAATTCACCAACTTGTCCTCCTTCTCCAAAACTACAAAAATCAGATAATATACAACCCTAACTTGCTCCATACTAGAGAAGAGAGAAATCCACTAGTGGAATCTCAAGTTAGGGGCATTTTATTGTCCAAACCCTCAAAACAAGGGTTTCATAGACCAACAAGGAACAAAATTTGATAACTTTTTCCAAACAAATCATAAATTATTCAAATAAAAGCCAAAAACTTATAAATAGGTAACTCCAAATTTTTAGTGTAGAAGATTCATCCCCCAATCAGTGGATTCTGTACAACACGTGAAAAATGATGAATCAGTGGATTCTGTACAACACGTGAAAAATCAGAGAAAAGTGCTGGAACAACATGAATTATATTGATTCTTGAAAGCAAATAAAACTTAAACCTCTATATATCTCCCTCTTCAAATTCTCAGAGCCTATATAGGCTATTTACAATTGATTTAAGCAACCCTTGGTTAGTTTTAGCCGTTGGAAGTTATATTTTTAAAAGTTGTCAAGAAAATTACAAAAGTTGCTAAGCAACTTTTTTGCAATTTTGCAATTTTTGCGCTAAGACAACTTTTATTGCAAATATGTTTGCAAATGAACTCTAAAAACTCCTAAGGACCTTATTAATGTTCTAAACACCTAGACATGCCTAGAAAACATAGAAATAACCACAAATCCACTTATTGGACCAATTGATGCCCAAGGCTTATAGTTGCACCATGGGGTCTTGTGTCCATTTCAAAGGTGGATGGTCATAGGGATATCATTAGATCTATCCATAGAACTTATTACATCAAGAAAATAAAGAATATTAGGTTCTCTGCACCATAATTTTTCTAAAACTCTTGATTTCTAGCCCAAGAAATGAGGGTTTGGTGGAAGTGTGCCTAGATATGCATGGATGCTTAAAAAAACTTGAAAATCCTTGTATTTAATACATTTCCTAAGACTATTTTTAGTTTTGGTGTCATGGAAGTAGAGGGATACAAAATTTCCTTCTTTGAGCAAGGGCTAATTAGGCCTAATTGAGCAAGGGATACTCATGAAAAACACTAGCTCATTGGTCAAGTTGATCACATATAAGTATGGATATCTAGTATGGTTGGATAGATTTGTGAATCTTCTTTCTATTGAACTTGGAATGAGGTTTTGATTCGCTCTACAACTTAAGATATTCCCATTTTACTAATTGTTGTCCCCATTTTGTGCCATTACTTAGGGTTTCATCTATTTTCTATCGTATCTTGAGATTCCACCATGGAAAATTAATGAACCTTGGTGGAATCTGAGTTAGGACAATGTGTTTTATGTTCCTTTTGGTTTTAAGTCAAAAGAATGAGGCTGGAGAGAAAAATTTGATGCCCTAGGCATGCAAGGTCCATGTGCATGCTAGAAATTTGTAGCAACATCTTCCATAACTTGCTACAAAGAAGGTTTCGAGGCTTGAAAATTGGTATGTGATCATCTTAGATGATTCCCCTAATTTTAAAATTTTTTTATTGAAGTTTTTCTCAAGGGGTAGGGTACTTCCTTTGTTAATGGAGACCTAATTGCCTACATTCCTAAGTGAGCCTTAAAAAACTCAGTTGCTACATACTTCTCTTGAGATCCCAAGGCTTTAGTATGTTATATAAAACCCAAAAGGGTATCCAAATTAGTGATTATTTTCTTTTGTTTGTGAGGAGATTTTTGTGATTTTCCATGTTCAAGGCCACAAGCCTAGTCTTGAGTTTGTGAAGCAACTAGCTAATGAAAGTTGCATAGTTTGAATCTAATGTTGGATTCATGTTAGTTTGGACCTAAATAGACCCTTTTCAGGCTTGAAATTCACCCTTGGTTCTTATTTTTATTTGTGGGGTTTTGTGTCAAATAAGCCTTGTGATGCCCTTAAGAGAAACTAGTGATTAGTTGTCTTTCTGATAGGTTTTCCTTGTGATTGGGGATTCCTAGGAGTGGTTGGGTCGTGATAACCATAACATATTATCAAGCACTTGTGATAGGTGTTTTGGGGCTGATTGGATTAACAACGACACTCATTGTTTGTTAACCTTTAGTGAAGAGGATTCTAGGAACCTTGTTCATTCCCACTACCTGTTCCATTGCATCAAAGTGGTATCAGAGCTATGTCTCTTACTAAAGAGGAAGAAATACCTTTAAGGGTAACAAATGTAGAACTTGCAAAGATAGTGAGAGCAAAGGGCAATGAACACGACATTGGCCAAATTTTTGCAAGAACTTAAAGCCAAGTTTGATAAGGAGGAGCAATCTAAGAATTAGAGGGAAGATGAGGCTATAGACCTTGATCCATTTGTGATGATGTAAAAAGAGAAAAAATGCATAAAATGTTGTCCTCTTACATAAAATTCTATCCTCTTACATTTTTCTCCACATTTTTTTCATAACATAAAGAAAATAAATTAAATATTATGATACCCATTTCGCTCCTCTATAACATATCAAAAGATGAGGTATGATTGTTTTGGACCAAGTCTTTGCTGTTATACTATGGGCCACTTTTTAGGCATAAAAATGAGCAATATAGGTGATTTTTCAAGGCAAAAAATATTTCTATGTTTCTTAGAAGGTTATAAAGTTCCTTAGGGTCATTAGGTTAAGTTTTAGGCATCTAGGAGTTAAGATGTCAAAAATTGTAAAAAATTGCAAAAGTTGTCAAAGCAAAATTACTTAAATGCTGACAACTTTGCAAAAGTTTGGAAATTGGTGAAGGGATGAGCATTTGGAAATAAGTTATTTTACTATTTCCGAACCCTTTCCAAGTCATAGAATTGGAATCAAGTGAAAAATGTAAAAATTGCACTTTTTGTGCAAAGTTACATTGTTGAAAGTTGTAAAAGTTGTTCAAATTTACAACTTAGTGGAAAAAGGGTCATGGGATTGAATTGTCTATTCTGTTAGCTTTGGGTGGGTGGGTAAACTCTATCCCCAACCTCATCCCATCCTGTTCAATGCTCGAACATCCTATTCAATGCTCAAACATTCTTGGCACGCTGAACCAAAACATCCCTAAGGGTCACTAAATGCCATAGGGCAATGATCTGTGATGGGGCATATCTCAGAGCTCATACGAGGTATGGATGAAATTCTAGTTCCTATAGGATCATGTTGTAGATACTTACAATGACCTCTCTCTCTTTATACTCCATTTTGATTTTGCGATGCCATCTCGGGTGATGTTGAAACTTGTAGTGTTGGCCAGTATAAAGTTGCCAACTGCCAAATCTCTCTCATCTTTCATTGTGGGATCAAACTCTCTATTCCCTTAGCTCTAGGTGGCTGGGTAAATGCTATCCCCAACCTTCTCCTATCTTGTTCAGTGCTCAAACATTCTTGGGCACATCAAACTGAAACGTCACTAAGGGTCACTAAATGACATAGGACAATGATCTTTGATAGGGCATATCTCAAAGCTTGTGCAAGGTATGGATGTAATTATAGTTCCTATAGGATCATGTTGTAGAGACCTACAATAACCTCTCTCACTTTTTGGAGATCATACTCCTTTTTGATTTTGTGACGCCATCTTAGGTGATGTTGAAACTTGTAGTGTTGGCCAGGACAAAGTTGCCAACTGCCAAATCTCTCTCACCTTTCATTCTGGGATTGAACTATCTATTCCATTAGCTCTGGGTGGCTAGGTAAACACTAGCCCTAACCTCTTCTTGTCTCGTTGAGTGCTCAAACATTCTTAGTCATGCCAAACTAAAATGTCCCTAACAAAGATAATGACACATAAAGGGACTTACAAGAGTTCATAATTTTCTATTTATCTCCCTCACATTGAAAATATCATGGAGAAAACATGGTGTGATGTGTAGAAGGATAAGATTATAAAGGGCTCATAACTTTTCCTCCTCGTCATAACTCATGATCTTAAGGGTTTATTAGAGGTAGGTTTAATATGGCACATATTCTAATGTGCCATAGGTTTATAAGATTGTGCCAAAACTATCAAAGGAATGATAGAGATCACTATTTTGCATCATTATGAGGGTTTACAAAGGAATAATCAATGCATCACTATAGAGACAACGTTAATGATAATCAATGTATAAGGTAAGGGTATTATGAAGGAATGAGATCAAAGGAAAATATTCAAGGCAACAATAGTGAGTGTGATGAACAACTTTGTAAACCTTTGTAGTAGTGTAACTATCAACATCTCTAGTAAAGCTCTTAAATATTTATCAAAATGCTAATTTCCATGAAAACAATGACATGGTATTAAACTCAATATTTGTGTTCATTTCTAGGGCTTTGTAGTAGGGCTAAAGAAAGTGGAATAATTTCCTATGTAGATGGAATAAGTAAAAGAAGGCCAAGTGGCAAAGTATGATCATGACAGTCTTTAAAATCATTCTAACTTTTCTTTCAACTAAGCACAACAATAGTGCTCGGTCCAAACGAGTGAAAAGGTACATGTGAGAAGCCTATTTAGTAGTTATGTGAAAATGGAATAGAAGTGTCCAATTGAGATCAATGATTGATTAAAGTATAATGAAAAACCTCTTGAAAGCTAGTTTACTACTATATATATCACATAGATTATAGTCATATGGTAAAAAGCATGGAGAATGGTGTAGGGGCACCGAGGATAAACAAGCAATTCATGAAGCTAGTCAAGTTACACAAGAAGACTATGAAGACTTGGGAGTCACCTATTGAAGATCAATGTTCCAAGAAAGACCATTGGGTTCTAAATGATGTAAATCCAATAAATTATAATGTGTTGGCTTCTATAATGGTTTGATGCCATGAAGTGGCATTTGAATTTAGGAATGAATTTATATCCTTAAAAGGATTAAATAAATGTAACTTGGACCATTAGTGTCCAATATATGTTTTAGGATAGGTTCAAGTTATAAGAGTGATGCTATTACTTGTCTCCTAGGTTATGGAAAACCTTTGGAGTTCTTAATATCCAATTTAACAAGGTTTTAAGAAATTTTAAAAGTTTAAATATTCAAAGTTAATGGTTAGTAGCTAGTTTAGGGAAGGAAGTAGTATTTTAATGTTTAAAAAATTCAACTAATCCCTATAATTGGTTGGGAGAGGTTAGGGAAGTTAATTTTTGATTTATTATATTGTAGACAACTCCTTTTGTACGGATATAATGCTTGAAAGTGTACAACAAGAATAGGGAATCAATAAAATAGAAGTTTAAATATGCAAATATATTATTCTTATGCATTGTTGAAGGGTTTCAATACTTTTGTTTTGGTTCTACTTTCATGTTGGAATACTGAGAAATCTACAAGAAATCATTCACTAGTTGAATGCATTTTGATTCAATCTAACTCATAGTTCTTTATGTTTTGACTGGTGTAATCCAGACTGTGACATCAAATGCATTGATTTCCTTGAAGTTTCTTTACATTTTCCATGTAAATTTTTTTTGATTGAAGTGTTTAGAGGATTCAATAAGGCATTGGAAGAATACATCACAAGTTTGGAATGATTTGAGAGTCATCTTACATGATTGTTCCTACACCTACAACAAATTGACTGATTTTACTAAGTCTACTTTTTTTTGAAGATTTAATTTTACTTAATAAATTTTCCAAGTTTGGAAACTTGGGGCTATTTTTGTGATATAGTTGCTTTGTAAAATCACCCATTTTTTATGCTTTTTGTGGTCACATAGTGAGGACAGTCATATACTTTCCAAAACAACCTACCCTTTCCTTTTGGTATTTTAAGGTACTCCATAAAGGGTACTCAAATATATGATTTATTTTCTTGGTGTTTTGGGAACAGTTGAAGAAAAAGCCTTTTGAGTGCTGTTGTAGGGCTACAAGGCAGGTTGTTAGGCCTAGTTTGGTGAGTTTTGGAAGTTTGAGTATGAAACCTTGGATAGAAGTTTTTAAACCTTTATAACATTTTGAATTACATGTGTTGAGGCCATTGGGCCACACTTTGAGTCTTGTTTAAGTGTTCTTTGAAATTTCACCTATTGAAGCTATCTTAGGATCATTGAGATTGGGCATTGAAGAAGCTTGTTGACTTGATCTCATTTTTTTATTTGGGCCTTGGATCCACCTTATCCTTTGCATCAGAGAACCTTTATGGTAGAAGTATATAAGAACTAATTTAATGGATCATATGATAGCGAATTTAACAAAAAATAAGACATAGTGAGACAACAATCTTAATAAATCTAGTAATCATGTGTAATAGAATAGCAGACATTTAGTAATATTTATAGTAGGAGTAATAAATTAAAATGTTTCAAGGATATTTTAATAAAACACCTAGTTCTATATGTGCAAGATGACTTACAATCAAATAGTAGAATGAGTTGTAAAGTTGTGAGTTAGTTCATAAAGGGATAACCACAAAGGAACAATCACAGTTCTAAAGCTATGAAGAGGAGCTCCAAATTCCATTTAGGTGGTCGTAGGTTCGTAGTTTGAGGAAACTTATTAAATCTACTTCTATTTTTTCAATGCTAAACTCTATTAGAATAAATTTACAAGTTTCACCTAGCATGAACTGAGAATTCAACAAAGACTTTGAAATATTTTTGCATACATGTCAGTGCACTAGTGATACATGGTGATTTTGAGGCTACAATATAGGTGTACAAAAAACACCAAGATCCACATATAATATACAAGGTTGCACGGGGACGGGGGTACTTGGGGTACTTAGGGTACGGGTATGGGTACAAGTATAGGTACAACTATTTTTTTATAATAGAGGACAGGGGTACTTGGGTATATCAAACTTTATTTTTAATTATACTTTTATATTTATAGAAAAATTGAATATATGAGTCATGACAATGATTTTTCAAATCAAGAACAGTGATAAAGTTTGCAAATGTAATGTATTATTTTCAATTTCAGATTTGTTATATGTTTGTAATAATAATTTATGATAAATGTTTAGATGTATAACATAGAAGGCAGGCTTTAAACATGAACAAGAAGATCATAATCAATATGACAATGACATATTCCAAACGATAAATTTTTGGCTTTAACACTGAAAAAGTTTATTGCTCATCAATATTGTATCAAAAATTCAAACTGATTAGGTATTGAATTAAGCTTGATAAACAAATAACAAAGAAGGAAAACTTTAAACATGAATGAGATCATAAATCATATGATGATGACATATTGGAAATGATAAACTTATGCTTAAATAGTGATAAAGTTTATTGTTAATCAATATTCTTTCAAAGTTTCAAACTGATTAGTTATTGAATTAATGTCATTCATGAACATATCTAATTTAATGTCATACACAAACATATCTAATTTAATGTCATACATGAATAAACATATAATATAAAATGATAACCAATAATGTCATGTACATTAACAAACACAATATATTATGATAACCAATAATTTCATACATGAACAAACATATCATATATTAACCAATAATTTCATAAGTCTAATAATGTCATGCATCAAATATAAAATGTCATATATACATCAAATGTATATCGAATATGTCCACTAACATAAAATCCAACATATATGTCCGCTGATGCCTATACATGTATGTCTATCAACTATATCTTCTCCTTCCCACAAGGGGAAGGAAACAAATCTCTAGAGGTCTTCGATCATCATGTGGAGGGACACGGTGGCGATGATGGGGTCTTCCTCACATGCTCGCTTGTCCTCTTATTGAGGCTCTTCTCTAATTCGAGCTGATACAAACAAAGTAGATATGAATCAATAATTATTATACATTGAAATCAAATATATGTACACACAAAATTAATTATTTTCTTATTGCCATCCTATATTCACTCTGCCAGTCCACCTCGAAGGCTTGTGGATGATCAGGTGTGACAAGACCCTACAAAAATTGAATCAATATAATTAATTATAAATAAAATTAGAAATTTTGATACTAAATATTATAAACAACAACTAAAATTAAGAAAATTCTTTCATACCTTAGTCAATGGTTGTGAACTAGCCATAGCTCCAGCCACTCCATGATTGATGGACTGCCAAAGATGAGAAGTCTCTGATGTCAAGAGCTACATGTCATACAATACATGCTAAATGTAACATGAAACATGAAACACATATAATCAAATAAATTAAATTAACATGAAACAAATGTACCTCTACAAAGCTCATGTCGCATCTAGGCTCGGATTCTGTAGTGAATGTCGACGGTTCTATAGAGAACTGATACAAATACATAATTTTTTTTTTTGTCAATCCTTCATATGATTACTTAATAAATATATGTATTCATTCAAATATTAAATCAATACATACCTCTAGACTCATCGAGGGGATGAAAAATGGGGCCGGGGGATTGCTACAAGGGCCACCAACACTTTGAGCCTAAATTTTGAACAGTGTCAATACATGATAATTAATTAGTCATTCACTATACACATGAAATGTGATCAAATTAGTTTATTATAATTGTAATTTACCTATGTGTCAATGTCAAATGTCTCGTTCAAGAACTAATTAGTCACTAGCCCATCATCCACACCATCTTTAGCATGACTATCGAATGTGCATAAGGATCCACATGATGTGCACATGTGACTACGATGTGCATAAGGCTTCTCCTCAACTAATGGACTCGTGTAATGAATGAGGGTCTACGTCAAAGCTCTAATAGTCCCTAGAGCGCTGGCCTCTACATGTTCCTTCACAACTAAAGGAATAGTCACATGTTCACCCTATGGCTTGACCACAAGTTCCCTAACTACATTAGAGTCACTACATGCCCCCGACCTCTCAAATGATGACCCCCCACCTCTACCCTGAGATTCTAATATATCAAAATAATTTGGGATCTCCCTAAGGACAAACTTACAATACAATTTCCTTAAGAAATACATTGGGACCTCGTGATTATTGCAAGGAGGGGCATCAAAAGCCACCCACCATCTATCCCCAAAATTATTTCTAATAGCGTCGTGTATGCACCAATGGATGGGGAACCGTTTAGTACTCTCTCTAACAATATTTTGTTCACCAAGTTTTCTAAATAATGCACATATTCTACCTTTTGGTATATCTTTTTTTTTAACATCTTGATATGATAATTTATTTGCATAATATCTTTTTTGTTCATCCCTCTTAACCCACCAAATAGCTAATTGACCACTAAAAAAAGCAATGCAGATCTTAATGGATTTGAGGGATGATGCAATTTGAGCTCTCATTAGATTGGTTTGTCCACATTCTTTCAACTGACCAATGAGTCCTTATAATTTAGTTTTGCCTCATTCTATTTCATTTATTATGTTTTCTTGTGTACTAGGAGGAGGTCTTGCAATTGGTTTAGGTTGTAGAATTTTTTGTTCTTATTGTGGAGGGTTTTGGTTTGGATCTTCTTGGGGATTTGCTGGTTCATTATTGACATTTCTTGATAAGAAATCAATTGAAATCTAAATAAATAAACAAATTTAAAGAAAAGTTAAAAAAAAACCTACAAAACAATATAAAAAACATATAAAATAATGCAAAAAGAGAGTTAGATAACATACGACGTGCTTGTGATCTTGAACTTTGACGATGAGGAGGCATATTGGTAAGGCGAGTGGCAAAAAACTTGTATTGTTGCAATCCGCGTACGCACTGTAGCGAGGAGAAGTAGCAAAAAAGAATTAAAATGAATAGGTTGCGGGTATGCAACCCATTTATAAAAATTAGATTTTTTTAAAAGTGCGTACGCACTATTGAAAATTAGAAAAAATAAAAATGGTGTCACCTTTTTGGCACCACAAATTGGTGCACTTACCCTATCTTTCCATATTAGTTCATCCCTCTTATTGTTAAGAATCATTGAGTTCAACATCAACATTATCGGCTTGAGATCATTTGAGATAAAAGATAGGTCTCTTCATCCCTGGTCAATTCTATAGTCTCTAACTTTTAATCCAAATTGCCTAATACAAATATTTTCCCAATTACCATAAATAGGATTATTAATTAGAGGACCCTGAATCAACTAGTTATCATGCTAGAAGAGAATGCCATCACCATTACCCACTTTCCACTTAGTCTTAGCTTTGGCTAGGTGTCTCTTGCCTTAAGGATATCATTCCAAATTACTGAACCATTCGGTATGTCAACATTATTGAGAAAGAACTTTAGAGAAGGCCTTATAATAAACTTATCCACTAAAATATCTCTCCATTCCCCCGTGCTGTTGAAAATGCGCCAATTTTTTTTGGCCAGGAGAGCCTTGTTGAGAAGTTCTAATTTCCTTATACCAAGACCACCGTAGCTCTTAGGGAGGCAAACATTATCCAAGCCACTAAAGGATATCTTTTATTTTCCTCAAGACTAGACCACAAAAAAATCTCTTTGGATCTTTTCTATTTAATCAACAAATTTGGTCGGTATCCCAAAGAGGCTTAGGGCACACATTAGGAGATTCTAAAAAGTGGACTTAACCAAAAGACATTTACCTGCCTGGCATAGTGTGGCTCCTTTCCACCTAACCAACTTCTTGTTGAACTTGTCAAGAATCCTACTCTAAAAAGAATTAGAAGGCTTAGTTCCCATTGGGAGACCAAGATAGCTTGAGGGTAGCTTACCAATCCCACACCCAAGAATCCTAGCTATCTTCATTTGTTTGTAAATGGGAGTAATTTTAAAGAAAACCAAACTCTTCTCCTAGTTAATTAGCTGGCCTGATCCTTTAATATAAACATCTAGAAGATCCTTTATCACTTTAGCCTCCTTAAAAAAAACTTCCCCTCCCATAATAGTGTCATCCATAAATGGTTGATGAGTAAAAGAAACATTCCCATAAGAAGTTCTGATCCCTCTTAGTCTCCCTTCCTGTCTTTTCTTCTCAATCAGCTTACCAATACACTCTGCCATAATAATGAATACAATAGGAGAGAGAGGGTCACCCTACCTTAAACCTCTCGAAGGTTTGAAGAAATCAGAAGGAGCCGCATTGACCATAATGGCAAGCGATGAAGTAGAAATAAGTTGAGAAATAAGCTTGCAGACATCTTGATCAAAGCCAAAAGCCTGGAGGATAGAATCAAGGAAAGTCTAGTCCACCCAGTCATAGGCCTTTGAAAGGTCCAACTTTAGTAGAAAACCTTCTCTTTTTGATGAATAGCTATAAGCACATATTTTTTATAGTGATGACACTAGACTCTTAAGGCCCCTTTGGCAACAAGAATTTGAGTGGAATATGCATTGATAAATTCCTAATATTTTCAATTCTTCATTTGGGTGTGTCAAATGGGAACTAAGAATAGGAATATGTATGGCAATTTTGCACCTAAAATGGGCATTTGCTATTCCACCTCAATAGGTGGAGTTGGAATACATATTCCTATTCCTAAGTTTACTTTTTCATTAAACATAATTTTTCGGGTCCGTAAAATATTTAAGCATAGAAGTATTGGTGTTCAACATATTTTTTCCTCTCATATGCATGAACTCCATTTCATGGTTTTTGTGTCTTCATTCTTGTCCAAGGTATGATATCATCTCTTTATCTTGCTTCGATATGATATTGGCTATGTGGATTCTGGTTGTGTGTGTTGATTTACCATTGTTCTACAGAGTTGTTCTCAGAGGTGCCCTATCATCTCATTTTATGTAGAGGTTCCCTAATTTGGAGTGTTTTTATTTCATACAAGAGATATCGGTTCTCCTCTCCTCCGTGTAGTGATCAGGTACATCACTATTTCTTTGTCATCTTTGTATCACTGTATTTCCATTACAAAATTTTGTATTAATGATTTGAAGGTATCAAGGGTTAACTTCTATGATTTGAAAGGTTTCCATTACATGCAACTGTGTAAAGGTATAGAAGGTCTCTATCATATTATATACATGAAACATTTTGGTGACAGAAAGATGCAATCAGACTAGGTTAGTTTTGCACATAAGTTTACAATATTCTCCATTGTTTTCTTTCTAGGATAATTCTATGGTAGATTGCAGGAGGTAGCTTAAAGTAGAATATGACTACTCTTAGATGAATGTGACATGGAACAGTTTGTTAATGGAGGGTTTGAAAATGGAGTACCTCAATGGTTTCAAGTCTAGATATGGGCATTTTACTCATTTGATTCAGATAGAGCAAGGACTTTCTAATATCAATCTTTCTACTCTTGACCATATCTGTTTGGGACAAGTGATGAAGGGGGTTGAAGCCTTGGCACCTTTGTTTGATCATGCCTTGTTGGGAATGCTCTTAGCTATAGTCAACTTGATTTGGGATGTAGATGTAATCATATTGTTCTGATCTATAGGGATTAATAAGCCATTTTTGCGATTAGATTGTTCCAATTGGTGGGTACTATTCATCCAACATTTAAACTTTTGCAAATTAAGCATGGGCAAGTGGAAATTTGCATTTTTCAATGTTGTTTTTTTCTAACCTTTTGGGTTGATGATTTTGTCTTTTCCTACTATCATAGCTCATTTCCTGTCATTACCTATGGAAATTTCCCTTAAATTTATGTCATTTCTTGACCTTAGATCTCCTTGTTTTCAATACTGTTGCTACATTTGTCTTGATTCTTAGATAAGTGGTGATTTTTAACACACACACACACACACACACACACACACACACACACACACACACACATATATATATATACATATATATATGTACATGTATGTATATATATATACCTATACATGTATATGTATATATACATATACATATAGATATATATACATATATATATATACATATATATGTACATATATATATATGTATATGTATATATATGTATATGTATATATATATATATATATACATATATATATATATACATATACATATATATATACATATATATATATGTATACATATACATATATATATGTATACATATATGTATATGTATGTATACATATATATATGTATATATATATATATATATATATATATATATATATGTATGTATACATATATGTATATGTATACATATATGTATATGTATATGTATACATATATGTATATGTATATGTATACATATATGTATATATATACATATATATATACATATACATATATGTACATATATGTATACATATATGTACATATATGTATACATATATGTACATATATGTATACATATATGTACATATATATATATATATATGTTAAAAATTACCACTTATCTAAGAATCAAGACAAATGTGGCAACAGTATTGAAAACATGGAGATCTAAGGTCAAGAAATGACATAAATTTAAGGGAAATTTCCATAGGTAATGATAGGAAATGAGCTATGATAGTAGGAAAAGACAAAATCATCAACCCAAAAGGTTAGAAAAAAACAACATTGAAACATGCAAATTTCCACTTGCCCATGCTTAATTTGCAAAAGTTTACATGTTGGATGAATAGTACCCACCAATTGGAACAATCTAATCACAAAAATGGCTTATTAATCCCTAGAGATCAGAATAATATGATTGCATCTACATCCCAAATCAAGTTGACTATAGCTAAGAGCATTCCCAACAAGGCATGATCAAACAAAGGTGCCAAGGCTTCGACCCCCTTCATCACTTGTCCCAAATAGGTATGGTCAATGAGTAGAAAGATTGATATTAGAAAGTCCTTGCTCTATCTGAATCAAATGAGTAAAATGCCCATATCTAAACTTGAAACCATTGAGGTACTCCATTTTCAAACCCTCCATTAACAAACTATTCCATGTCACATTCATCTAAGAGTAGTCATATTCTACTTTAAGCTACCTCCTGCAATCTACCATAGAATTATCCTAGAAAGAAAACAATTGAGAATATTGTGAACTTATGTGCAAAACTAACCTAGTCTGATTGCATCTTTCTGTCACCAAAATGTTTCATGTATATAATATGATAGAGACCTTCTATACCTTTACACAGTTGTATGTAATGGGAACTTTTCAAATCATAGAAGTTAACCCTTGATACCTTCAAATCATTAATACAAAATTTTGTAATGGAAATACAGTGATACAAAGATGACAAAGAAATAGTGATGTATATATATATATATATGTGAGTTGCCAAAATTCAAGTGTATTTTTTGTTTACTAGATAATGAAAGACCTCAATGTTTTTATTTTCTGTATATTCATATTGGTTGCATACTTTCAATTTTTACCATCTATTTGACGAATCCCTTTTTCTATAATAGGAGATGGATCCAAATAGTCAATGCAAAGATAAAGTCTTTAAGCTAGTCATATAATTAATTCCTTGGTTACTCTAATATCAATTTGTTATACTTAGCCTCTTATGGGTGAACTTTTGCTAGATGTTTGGCACATATACTATATGATGTTTATGTGAAGCTATACTTAGTGTGCCAAACATCTAAAAAGGATCCACATTCTTGTAGTCCAACATACTAATATTTGCTAATCAAGTGGTAGATAGTATTTAGGTTGTATGAATATTCTAGTCACATTGACCAAGAATCTCACTTACATGTTTGGCTTGTTTTATGGATATCTCTATTTGAATAATTTATATACATTTTGATTTTTAATGAGCTTAATCAAAATTTTTCTTTTTAAAAGAATATTAACATTGTAATTGTGAGCAGAATATCTCAACCGCACTTTTGTTAGTTTGTGTACAGTAAATTGCATTCCTTATGCATCTTGTGTTAAGGTTGTAGCTTCTATCAGATTGATTTTTACAGGAGATACTTTGTTGATGGTAAATCATCTTTAAAATAAATATCTTATATATAAAATATATATTATATATTATACATTATATATTATTAATTAATAATATAATAATATATTACATATATGGTTAACATATTAATATTACATATATGCTTAAGATGAGTTACATATATGGTCATTTATATTACTATTATATGAATTTGTTAACTAGTGATGTTTAACCATAGAGGCCTGTCTCTTCATGAGACATGTCTCCTCCTCTCATATTTATAAGCTTTCATTTGCATTTGGAACACAATCAATACAATGACAATTGTTATTACATTTGCAGCAATCCTAGAAATTAACATGGTATCAGAGCTAGAATGCAAGTGTAACAATAAATTAGTAAGAAAATTTGAAAAAGATATACAGTGCAGATTAAATTATCAAACAACATCATGAAGAAATATGACACATATTGCAAAGCAAGGATATGTGAAACAAAGGGAAATATAGAGTTAAGGATGATGAAATAGTGATAATGATAATACACTGAATTTAGGGAAATATAGAGTTAAGGATGATGAAATAGTGATAATGATAATACACTGATGTTCAGGAAATTCAATCACATCAAAAATTAAGACAACACATCATCAAACTAGATATCTTGGCTAATAACGCTCGTAGACAACAACTTACATGCTACTATATCCATTTGAATGAAATGGGAATGAATTATAGCGAAGGTAATGAATCTTATATGATAAATGTTTCTAACAAAAGTATGGAGATTAGACAATCAAACCCTAGTCAAGGATAGGAAGACAAATACACATGTCCTTATTGGATGATAGCAGTTGTGATAGTGATGATATTTACAGAGTGATAGTATCTTTATAAAAACAGAACTTCGCAATATATTTCAGTACATTTGATGAAGAGACGAGTGATAAATATGAAGCATATGAGAGAGTAATTTTTAACATAGATTAGTCTCGATGCTCATTAATAGGCAGCATCAACAATTAAATGTATGGAGGCCCGATAAAATGAAAAGAAGAAATAGAACTATAAGTAACAATGATATGCATACGTCATATGAAGTATGCAGGATGTGCACCTAAAACAAACAACGATGGCAAGTATAAAAAACATTCAAATTTGAATGTCCATGATTGGACATTAGCAAAACAATTAAGTGGCAAATATGTGATTCCTAATCTCAGACAAACCACAAATACCATTAAAAATCATTAACGGAAGGATGGGAATGGTTTCTATTATATTCGTTCCATAGGATTAAGTTGTTTATTCAACATTGCATGCTTCAGGCTTACTTTCTGAGACAATAAGAGCCACTATTTATTTGAAGGGTAATCATTTGAGTATGGTTAATAGTGAAATATTTCCAGGTCCTTCTAAATCTTCATCACCCAATATTCATTCCAATAGAAAATATATTCAAGGGTTGTTTCTATTATTAAATCGTGTGAGTGGCTCAATCCTCACACACATTATATGCTAGAAAGACAAATTGATTCTACATAGGAAGTCTTCAAACTATTTGAAACAAATCCTTAGAACAAGTTTTATTATAAGAACACTGAATGTTATAATTTCATTATCACCCTCTGTCATACATAGAAAAGCTTCGATGACAATTTATATCATTATACAAGATCTTTCAATCAGGTCTTTTCTTTCTCTATACATTGGGTCCCGATAATTGTATGATCAGTGTTATTAACTCAATTAAGTACACTAATGACTGCTTATGAATATGAAAGGAGTCTTCAAGTAAACCAAAGATCTTCAATTATATCTTCACGCTCGATAACACAGATGTATTTGTATCTGAAAGCACTATGCGATGGATATAATGGAATTATTCCAGTACTCTCCTTTGACAATAATGAATTCAAAGCAAACAGATTTCCACAATCCATGAATATTGAAATGATTTCTGGGGAAGATTGTGTGAGAGTTTTTTCATCAACGTTTCGGATCATACTGTATGATCCATCATCAGGATGCCACTGAGTCACTGAGAGCAAAAAAAATTTTTTTTGCTCTCAGTGACTCAGTGGCATCCTGATGATGGATCATACAGTATGATCCGAAACGTTGATGAAAAAACTCTCACACAATCTTCCCCAGAAATCATTTCAATAATAATGAATTCATTAGACCACCATACAACATGAAACTAGAACTTCAGATTATAGAGGTTGCTTGCTGGAACTTGTTGGGATTGATTTCTAAGGAAAGAACATATTGAAAAGGTGGACGAAACAAATAAAAAATGCTCAAAAGAATGGGAATTTATTTTTTCAATCTATGTGGATGCTTTATCTTCCTTTCATATAGAGAACAAAACTACATACTGCAGACAAATTCTCTAAAAAGTGGAAGACTCAAAAGTTATTCAAATATCGGGTTATTGAAACGGTGGCGTGGTTTTCACTTGTACAGACCGTAAGGGATAATGATAGTAAATTGGATGCAATATTGCATTTATTTTTTAAATTATGGTTCATTAAAATATTTTCAATAGACAGAGGAAAATAGTAAACTAAGATGAAATAGGTGGTTTCAAATAACTTTTGATCTCTAGTTGATAGCCATTCTAGAATGCATGAAAATATTTGTAAATAGTCATCATAAAGCTCGCTCTACTTTCCAAATTGTTGGACAAATGACACCTTTCAAAACATAATAGAATACTTGATGAAAAGGTTATAGGTAGAAGGAGATGATAAGAGATATGCCTTAGTTGATATTTGAGTATTTTGGAATACAGGTTCAGTAGGAGAGGACCATCATTGCATCCTCCTTTAGTGCAAATAGAATTTGATTATTTTGGAATACAGGTTCAATAGGAGAGGACCATCATTGCATCCTCCTTTAGTGCAAATAGAATAAAGATATGAGATATATTAAATAGAAAGAAGTTTTCGCAAATTATTCAACAATATAAGAATGAGAATTTTACATTGTGGGGGGAATAATTGCCAATGTTCCATTCTCATTGTTTGACAAATGCTTATATAGAGACATTTTCTAAGTTGATGCATACAAACCTTCATTAGAGTAAATTGTGCAGATAAGTATTCATTATTTTTCAATATTATATTTATTACTCATTTTAGTCTTTCTCCTAACTATAAATTCTATACATACTATAAGAGTTATTTTCTTTGATCTTTTCTTTTGTCTTTGAGGTTGTTCTTGCAAGAAAAGAAGGTTGGTACTTTACACATGCTACCAAGTATTGTGAAGAGCTCAAGCTTATGATAGTAGTTTCAAATAAGTTGTGATCAGGCTAGATATAGTGAGGCTCGTGAAGTGAATATCTTTAATGATTGAGATTATGAGTATCCTTCTACATTAAGAGGGAGTATGACACTTCTTCGAAGGCAACACAAGACCTTAGAAGATTAATACTTAGAAGGAGTCTAGAAATACATGCGTCTGACTGCATGATTTTGATGGGCCTACTCTTGAGTGCAGCATGAGGAAGTATTGACTTAATCAAAAGATTGATATAAGATTCAGAGTGAGTTTGATAGGCATCCTTGGGTGAAGAGAGTTTTTGACAAAGTAACTATAGGACTTGACTTCCTAGGATCATTGTTCAGAAGGAGAAATTTTTGAGATGCAATCCTTTGTGGATGATATCTTCTCTATGAGGAGAAGTTCTAAGTGAATTTCCTTGTAATGTGCTCTTCTCTATGAGAGAGAAGTCTAAGATGAAAATCCTTGTTCCACCCTCTAGTAGTAGTTATGGTGATTCATGGTGGATATCATATAAGTTACTACATGATGTTGTTATGATATGTAATGAAAGGTGACAATTTTTCATTGACATATATAAACAAAAGGTAACCATTGTAAGGTGACAATCTTATAAATGGTAGACGTTTTATCATGACAGACTTCATTAAAATGTTGGAAATCATGATAATGAATAGACATAAGGTAACCCTTGTAAGGTGGTGATCTTATAAATGGTAGACTTGTTATCATGGTTCTTTGGGCTAGATTTTTTCAAACACCATGATAATCAACTTGTTATGGTTCTTTGGATCAGATCTTACCGAGCACCATGACATAGTTACTACTATAGACCAAACTTAAGGTGGTATTTTAAAGTTATGAAAATTTCTTCAATTGTGTGTTATGAAAGGTGATAAATTTAGCCTCACAGTGAAATGAATATCATACTAAAATGATGTCTCTTCATATTCTTAAGAGCATAATGTGTTCTATAAATCCTCCCTAGCTAAGAGGGAATGTTAAGGTTGTAGCTTCTGTAGGATTGATTTTTACATGAGATACCTTGTTGATGGTAAATCATCTTTAAAATAAATATTATATATATAATATAATATATAATATATATTATATATTATACATTGTATATTATAATATAATAATATAATAATATATTACATATATGGTTAACATATTAATATTACATATATGCTTAAGATGAGTTATATATATGGTTATTTATATTAATATTATATTAATATGTTAACTAGTGATGTATGAGCATAGAGACATGTCTCTTTCTGAGACTTGTCTCCTCCTCTCATATTTATAAGCATTCATTTGCATTTGGAACACAATCAATACACTGACAATTGCTACTACATTTGCAATGATCTTAGAAATTAACATCTTGATCCTAATCCACAGGTTCCCAATTTTTACCCTACATTAGATCTATGGATACAAATTTGATCCAGTTCATTCCTCAAATTGTGAATCTGAACCATGAGTCTGAACGATGAGCCAACTCAATTGTGGCTATGGTGAACATAATATAGTCTTAAATAATATAACAGATGATACCGTTTGTAGTTGATACTATCTGTAGATGATATTGTATGGAAGTTTGGGCCATAGTCAACTCAAATTTGAGCTTCAAATCATGGCCCTTCTTTATACAATATATTTTTTTGATTCATCACGTTGACAAGATTTGAGATGCCAATACTTTTTCTATTTTTAGCCTCTAACTCGAGGCAAGAATCTTCACTTCATTGTTACTATAGGTGAAAAAAAAATATAGAGTGAACCTCAACCAAAATCCTAATTTATCATGAAACAATTAGCCAGCCTCAAGCTTACCCAAGTTACCATGTCAGGCGCCATTAAAATTTAATTTTATAGAGCCTTGGGTAGGTTTAGATCAATGAGCTTGTTGGCCATGCTTATTCTAATTTAGAAGATAGTTGTCTATGTCCATCTGATGTGAGATCACTTGTTAAGGAATCTTAGATTGCTAAATTTCCCTAGACTTACTTAGTCTATGACAACACCTTTTACTTTGACCTTCAACTCATCTAGAGCCTTCCCTACCTTTTTTAATCATACCATTGTTAGGATAAAGAACTTTTCTTATTTCTTTAGATCCTTAATGTTCTATTAACAACTTTATTATCTTTGTGTGGGGAGGAAAAGAGAAAAATGTGCATCAATGTTACAAATCGTATTCATACATTTTTAAAGGAAACCAACACCAATGATGTGGTAGATTTGTGCATCTTATAGTTAAATATATGGGTGAACAAGATCCAAGTTGTAGCACAAGAGTTATGCAGTAGGATATAATAATCCTTGTAATGTCAAAAATAGCATATACATGCCCTTTCCCCTTATATTATAAAATGTCATATTCTTGTGCAAATCAATGATACAGATGATCTAATGTTTGTAGTTGACATTTTTTTCACATTTATGTTTGCATGGTATATGAAGTATGTATTTTGAGCCACTATTGCTACACTATTGTTTGAATACTATTTCCTATATGATATTGCTACAAAATTTGAAGGTTGGCTTGTTAAATATCAAAATCCTTAGGATAAAGACAAATATTAGAAATTCACTCAAAAACTTGATGAATTTTATCAATGATGAATGGCTAATCTTCTCAATAATACCAAATTTTTTTCCATACATTTTAAGAAATTAAAACTGTAAAGAAATTGTAAGAAATGAGAAAGTAAAGAAATCTAAAATCCTAACCACAGTCTCCTTGATTCTTGACAAGAGTGACAAAACCTTTTTTCCTCCTTGATCTTTTAATGGGTCTTGCAAATGATATTGAAGTTCAAGGTAACATTGTTAGGAATGCTCTTGTTTGTACTTGTTATTTTACTTTCCACCCAAGCAATGTTCATAGTAGCATCTTCCGAAGATGCTAGAATACATAGACACAAGCGAAGAAGTGTTGCATGTCCTTTCTATAAACATATTACATATTCCAATGAGATAGATTTTCATGACCAAATATGCACGAGTAGACGAATTTTCTTCAAACTTACCAATATTCTAAGTGAGAAAAAAAGCATTAAAGATACGATAAACATGAAATTGGAAAAAAAACTAGTCATGTTCCTCCATACCCTTGACCACTTTCTAAGGAATCGTAAGATTGGCCATAGCTTTGGTCACTGTAGAGAAAAATTTAGTCACTACTTCCACAAGGTCTTGAAGGCTATCATATCGCTCCATACCAATTAGTTTTTGCCCCCTTCTCTAGCTACTCCTCTAGAAATTGTTGGGAAGGACCATTTTGATCTGTACTTCAATGTAATATCCTACTAACATGCATTTTTTGCTTGAGTATATTGCTACATATTTGACAATAATATTTCTTACGCTAGGATTGTATTGGAGCAATCAATGGAACCCATATACCAACTACCATTTATGTGGACAACCAAGAAAAAAATTATGATAGAAAAGGAAACCTGTCACATAATGTAATGGGTATCTGTTCATTTGAATACAAGTTTCAATATGTTATTGTTGGTTGAGAAGGGCTTCCTACAGATAGTCTTGTTTTTGCTTCAACTCTTTCAATAGAAGATCCACTACTAGTTCCCCTTGGTATATTAATCATGTTTTTAATGATTATATAGTCATAATTGTAAATGATAGTTTTATGTTATTTCCAATATATAACTTTTTTTTCCTTTGTATAGGAGAATTCTATTTAGTTGATGCTAGCTATCCAAATGTTCTTGGATTTCTTGCCCCTTATCTATGTATGTGGTACCATCTAAAAGAGTTTTCTAGAGAAAACCTAATAAAAAATGCACATGAGTTATTTAACCGCCAACACTCCTCTCTTAGGATTATGATTAAGCATGCATTTGGTATTTTGAGGCAATGTTTTCCTATTCTGAGTTATGTGACATCCTATATTACCATGACTCAAACCAAGATCATGTTAGCATGTTGCATACTACCCAATTTCATTATGATAAAGGTGTATGCATGAAATGTGGCCTCTGTTAACACACATAGTTCAACATGGTCATTACCTACAAGATCATCCTGAAATGAACATTGAATTGTTCATACAGAACACTCGATAGTGCAACCCATTGCCTTTTATCTAGAAGGATTTTGCCTATTAATGTCCTCAAATTCAAGGTGCAAGCAACTAGACCTTCTAAGAATAAAGGATTTAAAGAAAACTAATCTATATGAGTGTGCAAAGTAATCTAGAATGATTATGCAACTAATTAAGAGCTTGTAAAATAAACTATATTAAATGTATGCATATTAAGAGCTAAATGAAATTAAGCTAAGAATCTAGAGATATGAAAATGTATGAGCTAAATGAGTATGAAGTGCAACAGAAATTCAATGTCAATTCAAATCAACTTTTTTTAACAAGGAATTGGGGGTTGCTTAAATAGAATTCCTGAAATCCTTCAATGGTTGAGATCAACTCAGATTGACGGTCAGGATTGAAGCACAGTTTTAGTCATAGTGGAAGATTCCAAATTTAGATGGAGTTAACTACCTCAGATCCTGAGTGAAAGAAATAGTTAACTCAAATAGACTTCAGTGTGAGAGCAAGTGATTTGGATCACTTCTAATTTGATCAATAGTTAACTAGAACTTTCCATTTTGAACTGAAGAGTAGAATTAGGAAAGATATTTAATTTAATAAAATGAGATATGACCTCATAAATACCTTTTCCATTTAATTAAATAATTTCATTCAATTAATTAGAAAAGGCATATTTATTAAATTAAATAAATTTAATTCCTTAGTACATTAGCCTTAGGTGATAATTTAATTTAATAAAGTATAAATACTTTAGATTAAATTAAATTTAAATCTAATAGGTTCAATGTGACTAATAAGGGTAAATAATATAGGAATTAAATAATACGTATGATGAATTCAGATTAGGGTTTTCTCCATTTGATAATTAAGTCAAGTAGCGAGTAGCAGAATAAGAATTGCCTAGTGACATAGGACTTAGGATTGATTAAAATAGACCAAAATTGGTGATCATGGAAATGAGCCAATTTTGGGGTATTACATTTTGCCCCTCTTTGAATGAATGTGCAAGAAGCACATTCAATTCAAAGAAAATAAGAAAGCATGATGCAAAGATCAAGAAATAAGATTGGTTCCGAAGTTGATGATATGAAGACCAATTGATAAGCTTTGAAGGACCATCTCTAGAATGAAACTTAATCCCAAGGAATCCAAGCAAAGCACCTAGATACCTAAATTGATAAGATTTAAAAGATTATCCTAGAATGGAACTTAATCTTTAAGGATTCAGATAGAACACCTAGATACTTGAGCTTGATAAGCATTTAAAAGATTATCTCCAGAACATAGCTTAATCTTTAAGGATCCAGATAGAACACCTAGATACTTGAAATTGATAAGCATTTAAAAGATTATCTCCAGAATGGAGCTTAATCTTTAAGGATCCAGATAGAACACCTAGATACCTGAAATTGATAAGCATTTAAAAGATTATCTCCAGAATGGAGCTTAATCTTTAAGGATCCAAATAGAACACCTAGATACCTAAATTGAAAGCATTTAAAAGATTATCCCCAGAACGGAGCTTAACCTTTAAGGATCCAGATAGAACACCTAGATACCTAAATTGAAAGCATTTAAAAGATTATCTCCAAAATAGAGCTTAACCTTTAAGGATCCAGATAGAACACTTAGATACCTGAGAGCAATAGCAGATAACAAAATTGAATTACATAGAATTATCCCCAAAACAAGGCTTGATCCTTAAGAGTCGAGATTTAGATTGTCCCGATACCTATAATCGACTGATGACTAGATGAAATAGATGAAAAAGATGCTAGAGGGAGGGAAACAAGATGCCCCTAGTGATAAGATGCCCAAAATGATGAGGACAGAGGATGGGAATGAGACGCTCCAAGAAAAAAGTATTCAATGATGTAATCATCCTGCCCCCTTGAGAGCAAAATTGAAAGATGACACACTAGAACTATGACATAAAGTAGTAGATAAAGAGATGTAGAACAAATTTGAGATTCAACAAAATGTAGAAGAAATCAGAACAATCAGAAGAAAATTCAGAATTAATTTGGCATGATTTTGAGGTCCAGAAGACCAAGTTTGGCCAAAAGTTGAGCAAAATTGGCCGTGGTTGACTTGAGTTGATTACTTTTGAAATGGATTTTGAAAATATGAAGAATTTTGGGTTGAAAGAATTCCAGGAATCCCAAAATATCAGAGAAATTTAGACTGTACAAGCGTTTGATTGCATTGGTCCCCAAAATTTTAAAACACATTTATGAGGCACTTAGGTGTGGAAAATTTTGAATTTGATCTCAAAAATGGATTTAGAATGGTCAAATTAGCCAGGGGGTGATTTTTGTGCAAATTGAAGCACTTTCAAAAACTAGGTTAGCCCCTATATAAGGGCCCAAGGGGTCATTTTCAATTCATTTGTGCATTTTTTCTTTTAGTAAGGTTAAGCTCTGAGAGAGGTATGGTAGTGAACATGAGATATCATCATTTTGAGTGCTCCTGATGACATAGCCCGCCAGTGGACTATAGACCTCTAGTGAGTTATCGATATCCAAGCTTTGTACTTTCATTTTCATGCATTTTGAGGTCATTTATTACACTTTTAGCTTATTTTTTAGGTGGTCAACATTGATCTTCATGCAAGACTATCCTTTCTCACGTAAAGGCTCTACTTCTTCGCACAAATATTTGCCAATCTGACATATCTTTGCGCGCATTGGTGGGGATTCTTGCATGAGAGATACCCACTTATCACGCGAACAATGTTAGAATCTCTTCGTGCAGGGATTTGAGTTCGTGTGGGAACTTGAATTGTTCATGTGATAACTTGAACTTTCTAGTGTGAAGATATACATTCTTGCAAGAAGAAATGAATTTTCACACGAGGAAATACATCTTCGCGTGAAAACTTGTGATAGTAGTATGTTGAAAAATTGCATTTTTTACATTTTTAGCATGATCTTTGCATTTGTTTCTTCCCCATTCTGATTTTTTGATTGAGTACTGACCATTTTCTTGTTGCTATTGTTTGTTCATGTGTGCAAGAGGTCTTTGGTGATGTTTTGTTCAGATCCCACTATTTTTCGTATGCAAATTTTTTGCAGAGCCTAGATGTAAAGGACATGGCTCACATTGACAGATTAGGTCTCACTTCTCTATGCTGGATGCTAGCAGTGTTGGTGAATCACAGCTTGTTGACTGCCTTCATGGAGCTTTTCCATTTGAAAATGAACACCTTCCTCCTTCCTCAGGGAGAGATGACTGTGACTCCCGAGGACATATACAAGATCTTGCGCATATGATAATTTAATTTAATAAAGTATAAATACTTTAGATTAAATTAAATTTAAATCAAATAGGTTCAATGCGACTAATATGGGTAAATACTATAGGAATTAAATAATAAGTATGATGAATGCAGATTAGGGTTTTTTGCATTTGACAATTAAGTCAAGTAGCGAGTAGCAGAATAAGAATTGCCTAGTGACATAGGAATTAGAATTGATTAAAATAGAGTAAAATTGGTGATCATATCAATGAGCCAATTTTGGGGTATTACAAAAGGATGGTGTTCCACCTAATGAAGAAATTGAAGAGGAAGATGATCGTAATGGGATAAATGTGCCATTCTTGACACTTATGGGATGACTTAGCGAGATAGAGATGATTGGGGAAATGTTTGAGATAAAATAGCACAAAGGATGTGGGAGGACTATAGATCTCAACATTAGTTGTTCCGTTTACTTGCATTAAAATTTTTTACTTTAATTTTGAACAACGACACTACTCACATTGGCACGTTATGTAGACTGTTGATTGACACTTTACGGAATAGGTTTCTAGGTAGTTAATAGCTCAATTTTCATTGTTGGATTTTCCTTTCATTAAGTAAATTGTTGAGTGCAGTTCAAAATTTTGTACTAGTAATATGTCAAATACTAAGGTTTAACTCCGTGTTAGAAAATATTGAATAAATGTATGCTTGAAGGTGTGATTATTTTTGAAAAAACAAGCATTTCTTGTTCATGTATACCCCCTTTTGTTGTCATGAATTCTATGTGGAACTAATTAAGATTTTATCCTCTATAGTTTTCTATCAAATTAAAATCTTACATTTTCACTTTATCTTTCTCTATTCTACAAATGTTGGTGCTACTAAGATGAATAGTTTCTACTCTTTAAAATGACAACGTGAACTTTTCTTTCAAACTATAATCTCTGGGAACACTGTTTTGTGAGGCCTAAATGTATTATTAAGAAATTATATTGAAGTTAGTGCTTCCAATATCAATTAGGCTTGAGATGCAAAGTTAGTGTTTCCAATACCAATTTAGTGGTTTATGGTGGCCAACATTATGTTCTTCTTCTACAATTTGCTCTCTATTTGAATCAACATATACCTAATGCCTTGAAATTGAATCATTTTAGCCTACTTGATCTCATATGTTCATATGATTTACTCACCCCATCTACCACGACCATGCTCGTTAAAGTAGGTTTAATGATTATGTTTGGTGTCGCAAGGCTAGGGCTTGTTAATGGAATTCCTATATACCATCTTTTGGAATAAACATACAATAAACTAGAAGCATAATCACAAAATTACCAAGTGGTAGTATCAATAGGAGAAGTAGATCAAATGAAACACTAATGAAAATATTGTAGAAGAATATTTTTAGGGAGTCGAAATGTACTACTATCATATAGAACCATATAGATAAAAATAGTTCCTTTGTCTAAGTAAGTATTGACATTGAGACTATTTTTTACAACATACGTTCAGTGGCCTCAAATGCACCTCTGAGGATGTTGATATTGATGTGAGCTAACCCCTATTATTATCTGTGAAACATAATGGAATGCAAAATTTTCTAAGTGGGATGACCAAAAGGTACATTGGCATCTCTCTAAGAAAATCTCAATAAGAGTTTAGCAAACTAAAAGTACCCACCTAGCTTGTAGCATGAAAAAAAATACGAAATAGTCTTTAGGAAGTTTTCTTTTGTCAGAATTGATTGATTTCTTTAAGTTTTCTTCTTTCAACAATATTTAATATACACTTTCATTGACTACTTATTATTTATTGGAGGTTTTGCACCAATATAAAAACCACTTATCTTTGAGATAAAAAATGTCTTTCACAAATCTATTGACGATTATGCCTATGGAGGTTTGTCTATCCCCCATTTCTACTCTCATTGATATTAATCTTAGATTGGTTTTGACATATGAGTGACAATATACTTAAGTAATTTACTTATTTTATGCTGAACAAGTAATACATGCCACACATAAGTTGTCAGATAGTATATGCCAAGTGACAGATATTTAGTGTGAGCCAAATAACTAGTTGTTAGTGTAAATAATTATTATTTGTACTTTACTTAAGTTTACTTAGGATAAATGCATTATTTTATTATTTATTAGGTTAGACACTTAGGAGTTTGCATACTCATATGAGTTGTCATGTTGACAACATAGCAGTAAGAAACTCTAATTTAGCACATGGTGTCTACAACATTGGAGGTTGCATAATTAACTGAGTTGTCATGTTGACAACATAATTGTTCGCACTCTTAATTAAGCACATGGTGTCTAAAACATAATTTTACATGACATGCCTTTGTAGGCTTATCCTATCATCATTGCACTAACTCCTATTCTTAATGGAGGATAACCTACTCTTGGTGGACATGTGCTTAGTTGTGAGGCTTATCATATTGCTAACTCCTCGACATTCTAGAAACATTCTAGAGGCCTTTATATATAGGCACTCCTAGTGTACTTGTACATCAATTAAATATCATATTCTTATTCTGATCATACTTTTTTGGTCTATTTTGTGCTAGTTATTGTGTTTCCTGGTCTTGATTGATTTTGCCCTAAGGCAAATTCTTACACTAGTAAGTGTCGAGTCACTCAAGTGTCCATCAGATGGTATGTGCTGAGCTATTCAAATGCCATATGATCAGTGGATGCCAAGTCATTCAGAGGTTGAGTTACAACATTAAAGGTGTAGTTGATGTCGAGCATCAAGGACTTCAAGTGCCGAGTTACACAATTTTAACATAGTTGTTTGTAATGGCATAAAATTTTATGTAAACCATTTTTGGGCTGACTTAAGGATTTTTTTACTATTATTTTGATAAGGAAAAATCTTAAATGTGAATCTCGATGTATTACATGTATCCAATCAGAAAAAGGGAAGGTTTAAGTAGAAATATGGGTGAATCACAACCATTAATTCATACCTAACCCCAAGTTACCTAGGTCTTCTTAAGGAAGACAAACCCTAAACATTTTACAAATGCTCAAGGAGAATTGAAGAGAGTTTGTATGCAAAAATAGAGAAGTCATCATGACTAAGGTGTTATGAATTGAGTTACATTACAAAATAAGTTAAAGGAGAATAGAGGATAACAAAGATACATCTGATAAAAAAGGATCAACTACACATCAATATAGAGGTGATCTAACATCAAGAAATAGAGTGCTAACTGAAGGATCATTGTTGAGACATTTTAATAGGTGAATCAATTAAATCTCTTAACATAGTAGTCTTAATAGGCTATTGTAAATCTTTTAACAGGTTGCTTACTTCATTGTAATTTAAAGTCCTCTTACCATGAACACTTTTAGCAGGGTGTTTAAATCATTTAACATGGTAAGATCTAACAATCTTGTAAGCCTTTAACAAGGTAGGCCTTTCATAGGATAGATCATGTTTCATGATCAAACTTTCTAACCTTAATTGGATACACTTTATTACTGCAGTAGTGATGATTTGTGGGTTTCATCCCCACCTCAGTTTTACCTTCTCCTTGGAGGGTTTTTGGGTAACTATATATCTTGTGTCATACATGTGTTGAATATTTTACTTTAATGCTATGGATGTATATGTTTGATTTGGTATTTCAGTTTATATGCATAGATTGTGAGATGGATGTGTGGTGAATAGTTTTTGAGGTTGAAAGTTTTAAGTGCTGACTCACCCCTTGCCTCTCAGAGTTTACTTCCCTATTGCATTTTCAAAAATTGGTATTAGAGCATAGTTCTTTGAAAGTAAAGCTTTGTAGCTTTGAGGAAAGATCTTGAAGATGAAAGTCTGCAAGTTGGGAAAGACTATTAAGAACTAGACAATTGAAATACAAATTGCCCTACATTTGCTTAATGAAGCAAGAGATGAGTGAAAGAGATCATTGAAAAGAAGGAAAGAAATTGCTATTGAAGAGAATGACACACAATACCAAGAGATTGACATTATTGAATTATTTGTAAATGGAAACTCCAATGAATTTGATGCAATAGTTGTAGATTTGATGGAAAAGAATGGAATCCTAATTGAAGAAGTCAAAAATCCAAAGAGAGAACAAGAAGTTCAATCAATATTTCTATGTGAGGTGATCGAGCAGAAAAAGAAATTTGAAGAGGAAAAATCCATGATTAAAGATGACAAAAGGATTTTGACCAACAAATTAGATGATAAAAAATTAGAGGTAACTAGGATTGCTAACATGCAATTGGAAACTTTGGGTCAAATGATGATTGCAAATCATGAACTAAATGCAAAGGATATTGAGATCACAACACTAAAGTTGTAGAATGAACAACTGAGAAATGATCTAAAAAGAGAAAAAAAGTTTATTGATAGTTTCAACAAACCTAGTGAAGCCATCAAGTACTTTGAACAATTGATGAGATCCCCTAGATCCAAAAATGATACTTTTGGATTGGGGTACACTAGTATTGAAGAAGCAGAATCATCCAAAAATGGTGAAGAAAGAAGTAATGAAGGTAAGAACTCCAAACCTACTTGTCATAATTGTGGTAAGATAGGTCATACTACTAATGTTTGTAGGAGAAAGACTATAAATCAGAATTCTAAGTTGAAGTTCATGGGTCATTACCATAAATGCAACAGACAAGAACATTAAGCACATGAATGTAGAACCAAGACCATAAGCACACAAAGGTTTGAAGGATACTGCTACAATTGTCAGAAGTATGAACATAGAGCATATGAGTGTAGATCCAAGCCTAAATGGTCATCAAAAAATTAGACAAAGGTAAAGCACAATGGAAACTCTTATAATTGGGATTATAATACAAGGTATAGTTGTCACTACTATCAAGAGTATGGACATCTTTCTCAAAATTGCATAAGAATACATTTCAGAAGTGACTACAAAAGGTGGTTGATTCAAACCACATTTTTTAGTTGTTTAAAGATTGGTCACATAAGCAAAAATTGTCCAACAAGGTCAAAGACACTAAGTAGTGAGTTCAATAAAGGCAAAGGAAAGATAGATGTTGAGAATGTTAGAGATGAGATGAACAAAACATGGAAGATAAAGGAAGATTGCAACACATCAAGTCCATAAGGGATCACTTCACCTAATGGGTTAGGTGATCACACTTCCTCAAATTAAGCAATCAAGAGGTAAGTGAGATTGATATTTAAAAGGATGTACTACACATCAGTTCCAAGGATTAAGTTTTGAAAATATTACATATGAATGAAGAAAGATGCAAAGTGTTGATTATAATCTAGAAGAAATCTTTAAGTTGTGGTAGTTTTCATGTTACTGCCCAACATGAAAAGTTTCACTATGGTTGCATAGTGAAATGTTAGTAGATGTTGAGCTATCAAAGGTGATAGTGTTGATTGATCTTGTAGTGATTTTTGAGTGAAAAGGAAACTTCATGGAAGCCAAGTGAGTCAAAATCTTTATTGAAGCTAAGCTTACAACTGTGTAAGCACTAAGAATAAATGCAAGGTTTTAAGGTCTATATGATTGATTTCTACTCATTTGACATCATTCAAATTTGAAGGAAAGCATAAAGAGAGAAAGGAAAATTGAAAGAGATCATACCAGTGTTTACAAGCTGAATTCAACAGTTGCTCAACACAATAACAATATATTTGTAAAGGTATTTATTGTGTTCTGAGCTATGCAATTTGAATTTTTGTAAACCCTAGTTTACATAATGGTGTCTAGCTCTTCAAATCCTAAGGTTAAAGAAAGTAAAGAAGTTATGAATGTGCAATTGGTAAGCATTAAGATCAGACAACTAGACTTTAGAGTCATTCCTGATATTGCTTACAAGAAAGATCCATCTGGTGCATTGTTGATGATACCACCTCAAGTTTTGATGATTCAAGATGTAAGATGTTGCTACACATGCAAGGTAGGTAGTATAGGAGACATGAAGATTAGGGATATCTATGGGAAATTATGTGAAAATAGAGCATTGAAGGATGAATTCAAAATAATAGAGAGAAAAGGGCTGACCCATGCCCTAGATTTTCCAAATGTTTTCAAGACTAAATGGATTAAGATAGTCCTGAGTAGAATTCATGATAATTCTATATGGTTGGATAATGGACCAATAGAAATCACAAAGAAAATGGTACATAGAGTAACAAGGTATCCAAAACTTGATAGACCTAAAACCATGAGAGGTGAATCTAAAGAAGTCATTGAGAAGTATACTAGGGCGGTGTGGAACAAACAAGGCATGACAATTGATACTATCTTTGATCCTCTAATTGCACTTGCAATGAGGATAATAGCACATAAATTCTACCAATTAAGTAGACTCAATAGTATACCATGTATTACTATTGATATGGGCTATAAGATAGTAAAGAAGGATCATACCTATGACCTTGCCAAGTTGCAAATGCAACAGTTGGCAAAAAATTTGGGAGCTATAAGGAAGACCAAAAGTGCACAATGTAAAATTGGTTCAATTCTTGTATGTATGATCTTTTATGTACAAAATACATTCCCCACATTTGGTAAAGTTTCTTGGAAAACAAATAGATCTATTAATAAGTTGATAAGTAGGAGATAATTTCCACAAGTCAAATTGTGATATTGCTATCAGGATTAAACTGTGTGATTTTGAGTCAAACTCATCGACCCATGCTTCATGAGTAGTGATTCAACATGACTCCATCTCTCATGAGAATAAATGGAACACTTAGCACTCATTGGATCTAGGTGATACTCACAAGGGTTAAGCATTGGGACTTCTCGAGAGGTCAACCATCCTAGTACTACTGTAGTCTAAGTGTGCTTAATTACAGAGTTTCCTCCATGGTTAAACCCAAAGCTTGAAACCCCATTTACAGTGTAGATAGGTGAGTTTAAAAAGCAATTAGGAAATAGTTTTGAGTCAGTTATGACCAACTACTTTGAGAACTTCAAGTAATCAATGAAGAAAAGACTAAGGATACCAGTTTCACTAGTTGAAAAACATTTCAATGATGTTTGCTTTCTAGTTGACACTGATTTTACATATGTTCAGATTACTGTTCCAAGGGTAAGGTGGATAAGACCACCAAGCTATGTTATCAATGTTGATGAAGACTTTGTAGCAATAACAACACTACTTGTAGAAGATGTAGATGCTAATGCTACTACCTTTGGAAACTATGACGTGGCCAAATCTAAGATAACAATAGATTTGAAGATTGCCTTAGTCATTTAGGAAAAATAACAAAATTGTTAAGAAGTTAAAAGAGAAATTTGGTGAAGGAGAAAATGATGAAGAAGAAGAAGATGATGATGAAGAAGAAAAAGAGGATTTACCAGCTCATGCACCATTGGCCTTAACTCAAGGTCAAGGAGAAGATCAAGCAAAAGAAGTAGAAATTGAAGAAGATGTCACGAGAGAAGAAGCCAGTGAAGCACCTAAGAAAAAGAAGAGGAAATTTAAGACCCCAACTGCTAGCAAACCAGAGAAGGTTGCAAAACCTAAGCCTATAGTTCCCTCTTCAAGAGAAAACACAAGGGCTACTACAAAGAAGGCTCAAGAAGAAGACTAGCCAAAACCAAAGAAGGCTAGACCAGCTAGTAATGAAGAGGAGCCTGAGAAGAGATCAAGGAGAAAATACATAGCTCCACTTGAATTTGATGAAAAGAAGACAAAATCTGATGAAAACAACCAATTTCAAGTGGTAAGTCACCACCCTTCTTTAGATTTAGAAAATATATGTGAGAACATAAGGAATAATGTTGATTTATCTAGTCTCACATATTAAATTTGATATACTTGGAAAAGTTGAGATGAACCAAGTAGAGGAGTCAATATATGCCATGATGGAAAAATTTAAAAAAACTCCAATTGAAATTTCCAAATCTCTATCAAAGGAATTATCTAATAGAGTTGAGCAGAAGTGAAAGTATAGTCTTGTTAGGATTAAACTTCAGACAAAAATAACAATTACATGCAAATATAAACAATATCAAAAAATATTAAATCACAGAAAAGAACACAAGACACCAAGATTTAACATGGTTCACCCAATCCTTGGGCTACATCCACCAAACAACAAGTCCGATATGATTATGATCCAGTTATTACAAATTGATTACAATCTGCATTCCCTTACAACTAAATACCACGTAAGAACCAATTTTTGCATCACCTTATGAAACAATCCCTAATCCTAAGTCCTTTTATACAAGTATTTTTTTCGCTTTAGGGTTACAACATGTCGACCATACATTGTTGAATATAAGCTTTAGGGTTACAACATGTCAGCCATACATTGACGAATAGTAGCCCAATTTTTTTTTTTTGGGGAAATGCCCCAAACCCCAAAGAATTTATGAAGTATGTATAGTACTTCCCTAATCTTTCACCACAAACTTACAATCTCCCACTTGGGGACTGATCAAACTCCACACTAGACAACAATCTCCCACTTGGAGACTGATCCTGAAGCAATACTGCTACCACATGGGGCTCCCATTGGATCAAACCACCCTGGACTCTATTGTTCTTTTATTAATGTTTAGTCTAGAAGACTGACTAAAGCTGAAGAGGAATTTAGCTTCTCCCTTGTCACTACCTTTGTAAACATATCTGCCAGATTTTTATCTATATGTATCTTCTCTAGCTTTAACTATCCATCATCCAAAACTGACCAAATGAAATGGTACCACAACTGAATATGTTTTGTCTCTGAATGTAGAGCTGAATTCTTGGCAAGATGAATGGCACTCTGACTATTTGTAAACAATAATTATCTTTTTGAGGGTGTCCCAATTCTTCCAATAAAAATTGAAGCTATATCATCTCCTTCATTGCCTTTGTAGCAGCAAAATACTCTACCTCTGAAGTGGATAAAGCATTAACCTTCTATAACCTAGAAACCCAGCTCACAGCTGCCCCACCAATAGTAAAGAAATAACCTATAGTACTCTACCTGGTATCAATATCCCCTACCAAATTTGAGTCAAAATAGCCCTGTAAGTCAGTAGTAGAGCCCCCAAACTATAAACACTTATTTGATGTTCTTCTCAAATATTAGAGAATCCATTTGACTACATTCCAATGCTTAATTCCTGGATGACTTATACACCTGCTAAAGACTCCCACTACATGTGTAATATCTAACCTTGTACATACCATAGCATACATCAAAATTCCTACAGTTGAAGCATAGGGTACCTTGGAAATCTTATCCTCCTCTTCTTATGTCTTGGGACACATCTCCTTAGTCAACTTCAAATGACCAAGTAAAGGTGTGTTGACAGCTTTAGAATTCTCCACAGAGAAAAATTGTAACACATTCTCAATATAATCAACCTAAGATAGCATCAATTTCCTATTCTTCCTATCTCTATAAATCTTCATACCAAGGATTTGTTTTGCTGCCCCCAAATCCTTCATAGAAAATGCATGTGATAACTAGCATTTTAGCCCCTTAATGTGATCCATGTTAGACCCAACTACAAGCATATCATCAACATATAAACATAAAATAATATAGCTATCATCATCCAACCTCTTAAAGTAAACAAAATGATCTGAGTGACACCTACTATATCCATGCACATGCATAAAACTGTCAAATTTTAGATACCATTGCCGAGGTGCTTGCTTCAAGCCATATAAACTTTTCTTCAATTTGCACACTAAGTTCTTCTTACCTTTGACCTCAAAACCTTGTGGCTAAGCCATATATATATCTTCATCCAAATCACCATGAAGGAAGGCTATTTTAACATCAAGTTGATCTAAATGCAAATATTTAATAGCCACAGTACTTAAAATAATGTAGATAGAAGTCATTTTAACAATAGGAGAAAATATCTCATCAAAATCAATGCCCTTTTCTATGCAAATCCTTTTACAACTAACCTAGCTTTAAATATTTTCTTACCTCCATCCTCTTCTTTTAACCTGTAAACCCATTTATTCTGTAAAGCCCTTTTACTTGTAGGCAATTTGAATAAATCCCAAGTTTTATTTTTCAGCAAAGAGTCCATTTCTTCTTTCATTGCAAACTCTCACTAAATCTTAGTATCCACCTACATAGCTTCATCATAACATTTAGGTTCACTAGCATTAGTAAGTAAAATAGAATACAAAGAGGGAGAAAATCTTTCTGAAGGTCTAATTTGCCTTGTTGACTATATAACATTCACTAATGTGTGTGGTATTTGTTGTTGTGGTTGTTGCACATCATGAGGAATGACTAGAACATCATCTTTTGGATATCATCCAACACTACATAATCATCTTCTTTCTTCTCATGTTGTTGCCAAAGATCTTTGTACAACACTTTCTCATTGAATATGACATCCTTGCTTCTTACAATTTTATGATTTTCAAAATCCCAAAGCCTATAACCAAATTCATTAATGCCATATCCAAAAAATACACATTTCTTTGACTTAGCTTCCAACTTGGTTCTATTTTTAGAATCTATATGAGAAAAAGCTTCACAACCAAAGGTTTTGAGAAAATAATAACTCACCTTCTTACCAGTCCATGCTTCCTTTGGAATACCACAAACTAAAGGAGTAGAGGGACCTCTATTAATCAAATATACAATAGTATTGACAACCTCTACCCACATGTGTAAGGGCAACCCAACATGTAACCTCATGCTCCTTGCACGCTCCATTATAGTCCTGTTCATGCGTTCAACCACTCCATTTTCCTGTGGAGTCCTTGGAACAATTTTCTATCTATGAATACCATTATGGAACAATAATCTTCAAATTCATGACTACAATACTCACCACCATTATCAGATTTGAGACATTTTAATTTCTTACCAGTCTCATTTTCAACCAAGCATTTCCATTGCTTAAAAGTTTGAAATACATCAAATTTTTGTCTATGGAAATAAATCCATACCTTTCTAGTTACATCATCAATAAATGTAACATAATAATGAGAGCCTCCAAGAGAAGATACCTAAGATGGTTCCCATACATTGGTATGCGCAAGTTTCTAATTTTTCTTTTTATTTCCCTTCCCAATCTTCACAAAAATCACTCTCTTTTTCTTTTCATACACACAACTTTCATAGAAATCCGTATTAACACATTTTAGACCTAGTCAAACTTACTTTGAATCAAGTACTTTCATACCTTTCTCACTCATGTGCCCAAGTCTGTTGTGCCATAGCATTGTATCAGAATCTACAGTAGCTATTTGTTCTCCCTACTCAACTATAGCAATTATTCCTGAACATTCATTTTTCTTTGAAACAATTAAAGTAGAAGGAACAATATGACCTGTACAAAGATATAAGGTGCCTACTTTCACACCTTTTTCTACTACAAGGGAACCTTTTGAAACCTTCCAATTTTTATCATTAAAAGTAGCTACACAACCCTCATCATCAAGGTTCCCTACTAAAATTAAATTCCTACTCAGCCTTGGAACATGTCTAACCTCATGTTCCAAGTCAGAATTCTAATCACATAGACTTTGACTATTTGCATCTTTCATCTTGACTAATCAGTTCTCAAGCTTAATAGTTCATTTCATCCTTGTCATCCTTTAAATGCATTCACCTATCACTTTTCCTATCCTACTCTTTTTTCTTCACCATTTTTTTCTTGGGATTGTACAAATGTTTCTATGTCATTATTATCCTTCATGGGTAGTGTCTTATATGAAAAGTTATTGGAGTATTTTCATTCATACTTCATGGAATTCATGTATTTATTATATATAAGATCTTTGTCCCTCTATATTTTTTAGTTGATCATTTCTTCTTTCAAAACTATAAAGAAAAAATCCTTACGACTCACCACCATATCTTTCTTTCTTTGAATTGGTGATACTTAAAAGAGGGAATTACTCACCAATGTGACATTTATATTTCCATAATAATTTGAGCATTAATTACACATTATTTCTATTACTCTCTTAAAATATATCTATGAATGATTAAATTTATATAAATAATCATACAAATACACACATTCCTTGTTTTTGTGACATATAATCTAATAATAAATAATGAATAATAATTAGTTTTGTACAATAAATGCATACTTTTCCAAAAAAATAAAATAAATTCCCATCTTTTCTTGGCTTGTGTTCCAATTGGCACGATTAGGAGTCAGAACTCTACTTGCATATTCTTCTTATAAAGGTTTTAAGGTATACCAAATGGATGTCAAATTTGCATTTCTGAATGGAATACTTGAAGAAGAATTTTCATTGAGAAGCCTAAAGGTTTGTTGATCCTAGAAAGAAGAACATGTTATCTAAACTACACAATTTTCTATATGGTTTGAAATAATCCCCTAGAGAATGGTATGAAAGATTGCACAATTATTTGGTGAAGATTGGATTTGCTAGAACTAGTGACAACAATAGTCTATACTTGAAGATTGGTAATAACAGTGAGGCATTGTTATTTGAAATCTTTGCTGATGATATCATATTTGGAGGAAAGGAATCATTATGCAAATCATTTGCATATGAAATTAAGAAGGAATTTGAAATGTCCATGTTTGGTGAGATCAAATACTTTTTTGGTTTACAAGTTTATCAAATGAAGCAAGGTATCTTTATTTCTTAAACAAAATACATTAAAAAGATACTAAAAAACTTTTGGAATGGAAGATTCAAGACCAATTAGTACATCCATGGCCATAGGATACAAGCTATCTAAGAATGATGATTCTATTGATGTGAACCAGATATTGTATAGAACAATGATTAGAAAACTGCAATATATTATTCATAGTAGACTTGATATTGCATTAGTAGTTAAGATAGTTGCAAGATTTTCTACAAGTCCTAAGGAAAATCATATGATGGTAGTGAAAATGATACTAACATATCTAAAAGGAATAGAAGATTATATACTATATTACAAGAAGAATGACAAGTTTGAATTGAAAGTATTCACTAATTCAGATTGGGCAAGAAATGTTGATGACAGATAGAGTACAAATGGATAAGATTTCTTTCTAGGAAAGAGGCTAGTTTGATGGACAAGAAAGAAGAAAAACTACATTTCTCAATCATTAGCTAAAGCTGAGTATGTAGAAGTAGTAGTGATTTTTTCAAACATCATATGGATCAAGAAAATATGGAAAGGAATAGATCATTGATTCATTTGTTATCTATTGTGATAACACTAGCTCTATAAACATATCAAAGAATCATGTGGTGCACATAAAGACTAGGAATATTTCTATCAAGTCTCATTACTTGAGAGAGCTAGTTCAAGATAAAGAATTGGTATTATAGTATGTAAACACTAAAGAGAAAATAGATGATATTTTCACTAAAGCTTTACATAAGGATGCTCATAAATATGTAAGAGGTAAACTAGGGGTGATCCCCCTAGGTAAGGCTACTTAAGATGAGATGGAGCTCTACATCAAATGTGTTGATCAAAATATTTTAGAAGTTGATGTAGACAATCCTACTTTAGGAGTTGCCTAAAGTAGTAAAGGAAGAATAAGAGAGTAAAGGAGGAAGAACACAATATTGTATCAATCACACATAGATGATAGAGGTGCATTTAGTACTAACATGAAGATATCTACATCATCAAGATGTATAAGATAGATAAAGTGTCTTTGGCATTGTTGTCAAAGAGGGAGATATTTTTGATTAATTTACCTATGCATAAAGAGGGAGAATATGTCAAGAGATTTTATTCAACAAGAGATGTTACAAAGAAGGAGAGAATGTATGCAAGGTGTTGCTAGCAATGTAGAGGAAGTTGGTTGATTTCATGATATGCTATGATAGAGGAAGCTTACGTATTGCATACTAGAGTTGTATGGATGAGAATCATAATGAAAATACAAGAGAGAATATTGTTGGACATAAAGATGAGAATTATAATGAAACTAAGGATATTATTAAAGATCTGATACTAAACACATAGGGAGTTTTCTCAAAGTAGTACATGATTTGGATTGTATAGTAACTAGAGGTGTTTCCATTAGTGCCAAAGAGGGAGACTATTGGAAACTAAAATTAGAATAACTATTATGTTGTGATTGATGTCAAATCTTAGTGATTAACTATTATGTTTTGGATTGTATGGTATTGAGTAACCTAGTGATAACTGAGAATCACAAGACAATGTTGGCTGAGAGACAACATTTTGATAGTTTGTGAGAAAATCATGATTTCCTGTTGATAGAGTTGATTTCTTGGAATATGTAAAGCATGTTGAAGATAAGGATAGATGACATAGAATGTTTAAATTAAAAGAAATAGTGTTTGTGCATTTCTATGCAAGGATTCAAGGATAATTTTAGAGAAGCTTCTAGAACAAAAAAGAGGAAACAAAATATTGGAAGGATTTGATGAATCTAACAAAACCCTAAGATCTACAATGATGTTTAAGAAAAAAAGATCAGAATTACCTATTTAAGGGGGTGTAAGGGATAACCTTGGAATTTTATGAGGTTAGAAGAGTTGGTGAAGACCTAGCAAAGTAGGAGAAGTTATTCATGCTATTGATTGGAAAACTTAAGTAGGAGGCTGAGAAGAGTTATGAAGAGGTGAAGTGGGATTGCTTGAAAGGTTTCCAAGTAGATCAGAGATAGAGATGACAATGAAGGCTAGTTAGTGGATCAGCATGTGAGCCAAACTATGATTTGTATTTGCAAAGTGAGTTGTTTTTCTAGATCAAAACCTACTATTACTTTCTAACCATTATATCAATATTGAAATCCTTTAATCAAGATTGACCTAACTCTCATATATAAATTCTTTAATCAAGGTGGAATTCTAATGGAATGTTCTAAATCCCTTTAACAAGGCCACTCCTAATAGAATGATTACATCCTTTAACAAGGTCACATTTAGCAGTGTTAGCTCCTAAGAGAGCTCACTTTATAAAAGTGAAAAGATTGGTGACATGTTACTGGTGGTTTTTCCCGAATTGGTTTTCCAAGTAAAATCCTAGTTTCAAACTTGTGTAGGTGTTATTTGTGATGATTTACTATTAATTTTTTACATTATGCAAGTTTGTTATCTTTAGGATAGTAGGCTGCTATATGTTACTAGAAATTTTTTCCTATGGAGACCGAGCTAATTGATGTTAAGACCTAAAGTTTTTGAAGTGTTCATTTTTTGAATTGGAACATCTAAACCTTAGATAACTAATTCAGCTCCCCGCCGCCCACCAACCTCCCCCTCTCTTAATTATTCTAAACATTCTAACAAGGTCATGATGGAAGATGCAATGGATGGTCTTATAGAGGTAAAAATCATGACGAGTCCAATAGTAGTTAGTATAAGAGGAAAAATATAATCAGTCATTCCCATGATCAAAATAATAGGGTTCAAAGAGGAAGAGCAAGAGGGAAAGGATCGAGAAGAGGAGGATTTTGTGGGACATGTTTCCATTGTAGAAAAGAAGTTCATAGAGCCTATGAGTGTCCTTAACATCAAGGGAGAAACAATATGAATCCAAAAATAATGCACAAGTTGTACATGCAGACAAAGATGACAAGTCATGAGAATGAACCTAAGCAAAGGAGGAATTTACTATGCACATGGTGTAAGTGTAATGGTAAAGTCCATAATGTCATTGTTCATATTGGTAGCATAGATAATCTTGTTTATAAGGAAATGGTTAATAAACTAAAATTAGAGATAAAGAAGCATTTGAATCCCTACTATATTGTTTGGTTATAAAAGGATTGTAAGGCCTTAGTTAATGGACAATGTTTTGTAAAGTTCAAGATTAAGAAATATAATGATGAGGTAATATGTGATATTATGCCTATAGATATTTTCATTTGTTGTTAGGGAGGCCTTGGTAGTTTTATCATCATGTAATACATGATGGGTGTGCAAATACCTATTCTTTGATAAAGCATAGAATGTGACATAATATGAAGCCATTAATGAAAACAAAAGGAAAAGGTATGTTGTAATGCTAAAATATGTTTAGTTTATGGAAGGAAGTTCCTAAAAGGTATGAGGCAAGAGCATATGCATTTTTCTTTAATTCAAAGAGTTTTAAAAGAGGAAGTAGAAGATCTACATGTAGAAGTCATAGAGTTTTTGGATATCATATTTGATAATCTACCTAATAGATTTCTTCCTGTGAGGAAGATTAGTATTCATATGGACTTGATTCTAGGAGCCAATTGTCAATATAAGGTGGCACACTGAAAGAAACTAGCAAAAATTAGAGAGTTGAACAAACAAGTGTAGGAGTTATTGTAGAAGGGTTTGATTCAAGTGAGTGCAAGCCCAAATATTGTATGAACAATATTCTTCAAAAATAAAAATGGAGAATGGAGGATGTCTATAGATTCTTGAGCTAACAACAAGATCACTATCAAATACATATATGCCTTGAAAAGGATGGATGATATTATGGACTATTTGTGTAGATCTATGTATTTTACAGAGATATATCTAAAGAGTGGATATCACTAAATCTAGGCCAAAGAAGGATATGAATCAATGACAACCTTCAAGATAAAGGAGGGTTTTTTATGAGTGGTTAGTCATGCCTTTTGGAATAACCAATACACTACGAACATTCATGTAGCTCATGAATGATCTACTAAAAGACTTTCTAGGTAAGTTTGAAATTGTTAATGTAGATGATATTTTGATCTTTAGTAAGACATTGGAAGAATGTATAATGCACATTTTTAGGGTCTTGAAGAGGTTAAGGAAAAATAACTTGTTGATTAATTTGAAGAAGTGTTTTTTTCTATAAAAGAAGTTAGTGTATATGTGATTTATAGTTCTAGCAGAAGGTATAAAAATAGAACTAGAGAAGGTGAAGGCTATCCTTGAATAGACTACTCCAAGGAGTACTAGTGTGAAAGGGTATTTCTATAGTTTTACTAGATTTTACAAAAAAATTATAAGGAGTTTTAGCAATATCTATAGACCCTTGATTAAAATAATTAGAGAGGATAGGAAATATTATAAGTGGGTTGCATGAGAAAACAAGAGTTTTGAATTATTAAAAAAATTTATAGAACAATTTTTTTAGAAATTCTAAATTTTAATAAGGTGTTTAAAGTAGACTATGAGTAGTAGTGTTATTGGAGCTATTTTGAGCCAAGATGGTAGACATGTTTCTTATTTCAATGAGAATTTAGATGATGCCAATAGAAAATATTATATTTATGATTAGGAGTTTTATGCTCTAGTTTTGGCATTAAAGATGTGAAGATTTTATCTTTTTCCTAAGGAGTTTTTAAAAAAAATTGTTCATCAAGCTTTGCAATATTTGAATAGTGAAGGGAAATTGAATGAGATGGAGTTAAATTAGGTTGTATTTTAGTAGACTTATGCATTTTTTTTTGAAACATAGGATTGGGAAGTCTAAATAGGTTGCAGATGATCTTAGCAAGAGACAAAGTTTGTTGATAAAAATGCATATTAAAATTATAGGGTTTAAGGAAGTAAAGATTTTGTATCCAAGTAATCTTGATTTTGATGAAGCTTGGAAAGATTTTACAAAAATTGTTACTCTAGAAATAATTTGGTGGTTGGATTTCATCATTTAGGATGTTATGTTATTCACAATTAGTCAATTATGCATTCCAATGAGTTATGTGAGGGAGAATGTCATCAAGAGGAAACATAGTAGAGGGTTGGATGGACATTTTAGTTGAGATAAAATTATTTCCCTTGTTAGTAAATGATTATCAAACATGATAATTACAATATGTTAATAAATTTGTATTGAGTTGTAAAGTATGTTAGAGTGAAAAGGGAGAAAAGTCGAATATAGGGTTATATCAACTATTAATTGTACCAAATATGCCATGGGAAGATATTAGTATGGTTTTTGTTCTTAGCTTGCCAAGGAATTAGAGAGGGTATTACTCAATTTTTATGGTGGTTAATAGGTTTTTAAAGAAAAATTGCATTCCCTACAAGAAGAAGAATGGTGTTGTTCATGTGGAAGAATTAATTATCAGAGAAGTAGTGAGGCTACATAGTCTACCAAAGACCATGGTTTTAGATAAAGATACCAAGTTTGTTAGTTACTTTGAAAAACATTATGAAATAAGTTAAAAATTAATTCAATTTTTATCTCAAAAAATCAGCCACAAACTAATGGACAAATAAAAGTGTTGAATAGGAGTTTGGGGAATTTGTTGAGATGTTTAGCAGGAGATAAGCCAAAGGGATGTGATTTGATTCTACCATGGAAATAAATTTCATATAATAATTATTTCAATAGGAGCATTGGTAAATCACCATTCCATATAATATATGAAATTAGTCATAAAAATGATTCTAAATTAAGGAAGTTGGAAAAAGGAGAGACGAGTAACGTTGAAGCTAAAGACTGTGAAGAGAACTTGAAGAATTTGCATGAGGAAATGCATTACTAAAATGAATACATAGTACAAGGAAAGAAAGGTGAGAAAATGAGGCACAAGGAATTTCATATTAGAGATTAAGTCATGTTTCATTTTAAAAAGGAGAGTTTCCCAGTGAAAACATATAATAAGTCAAAGATGAAGAAGTTTGGACCACACAATATACCAAGGAAGAATGATTCAAGAAATGCCTATGAAGTAGAACCTCCAAGTGGACTAGATATCTCACTAGTATTTAACATTTCAAAACTAAAAAATATCATGAAGGAGGTATTGAAGATAAAGTCACAAAAAACTATTGGAGTATTTCAACAACTAATTTAGTTACAAAGGAGAATGGAGATATTTTAGACACTGATATTGGATAAAGCTCAAGAAATAAGACATATAAAGAATATTTGGTCAAGCATAAAGGATAGATTGTTGATGATTCATCATGGATGACAAGGGAGAGGTTATCCATCTTGATTTTCCTACATAAACCTAATATGTGACTAGGTCACTTCTTAAATTATCATGTGTGTTTGATTTAGGAGCATCATGGGTGTGAGGGTGATCTTGAATCACCCCAAAATATTTTTGGTTTATCTTTTCAATGAGGCTGGCTATCTCAGTGCAAAATTTTCATTTCTAGAAGCTTAATATTTTTACTAAGTTGGTCATTTCGGCTTAGAATATTCTAATTTCTACCCTGGAGGAACACTTGGGGTATATTAGCCTACCAGTAAAGTTTCATTGCAATATAAAGTCTATTTTTGAAGATATTGGATTGTCTTGGTATTGGTAGTAGCATATAAAATTTGAACTCAATTTTGATGGCTTTAGAGGCTTCAAAAAGGGGTCCAAACCTCAATCAACTAGAGACTTCATAAGTTAATTATTATATATAAGTTTTTGAATTTTTGAAATGGGGTCATAATAGTCAATTGGAGCAACTAGCGACGAGTTATGGTCTATGAAGGTTGTGCCACTTGAAATAGATGAAAGTGCTTTTTTTAAAAAAGGTTCCAATTTTTTTGGAGGCCTACTCTAATGTAATAAATTTTGAATAGTAATATCTTAGTGTTGATCAACCTCAAAGTTTAGTGTTAAAATTTCTTGAACCTTCTTGGGTAGTTAAAAAATTTCCTATATAAGGAAGGTTCATAGGATTGACTAGGATAGTTTTGGGAATGTATATGGTGGCTCTATTTTATAGAATATAAAAAATGAAAAATTTCATGTGGCTTTTTATGTCATATGTATGAATATTATAATTCAATTTTTAGGCAAATAATAAGAAGAAAGTTTCATATTCTTCTATTTTTTCATTATTTCTCTTTTCTATTGTGTGTGTTTTTGTTAATAAGAGTAACCTCATCATTATTTCATCCATTTGGAACACAACACATACATCTATAAGAGAGGTGGGTAATTATAGCCATTGTAATAACCCTAGTGTTAATGGACTTTATTACTGACATGATCATTAATATGATGGGTATAGTCAAAATATGATACAAAATGCCACTAGAAACATCAATATAACCTTCAAAATAATTCATATTAACATTATCAACATGAGCATCAAAAACAATTTGTATGAAAATTATCTATATGACAAACAAGACCAAAAAATTCTTCCTATACAAGACCAACAATGTCATTCACATATAACACCACATAATTACCAACATGGTTGCATAAACCAAAACTATTAGCATTACTACATGGTTCATCAGATCAATGCCATCAAAATTCTTAAATTCAATATCAACAACATCAAAGGCAAACAATTTTTGCAAAAGGCCCTATGAATATGGATACATTTAGGCAGTTTTAGGAATTTAAGGCTTACCAAATAAAATTAATAGTGAGATAAGAAATGATATCCCAAAATTTAATAGAATTATTTCCATGATAGGAGAAATTTGTGTTAAGGCATTTGAAAATGATAGAATATTTTGATGTTGAACTGAACTAGTTAGAGATAGAATATTAGAATTTAGCAAGATCAAAACAAGAAAGGAAAGTTTGAGCCTAACTAGATAGAACATTATGTCATAATTTTTAAATATGGTTTAGGTGATTATTATTTATCCACTTCTTAAGGGGAACCTCTCAGTGAAAACCTTAAAACTTTGCATATCAAGAGGCTCTATTCTTGATCTATTAGAGTTTACCCACTATTCAAAATTATAAAAAATAAAGGAAAATTCCAAAAATAATTAGTAAAGAGACATAAATCATCCTATAGTGAAAACCACTTTTATTGGTTCCTTGGATAGGTACACATGGTAAAATCCTAGAAACATCAGCGAGAAGTTTCATTATCCCATAGGTCCTTATTGTAGTTTCTTGTTTGGTATAGAAAGTTCTCCTAATTTCAAGATTCCATCTACATCCATTTCTATCCTAGTTTCCTTTCCACCAAATTTACCACAAAATCATGCACCAATAGTTGATATTTCACCAACAATGATAAAAATTTAAAGATATATTAATTTATGTAGTAGTCACCTATACATGGTTTGTATTGTTTTCCTAGTTCCTTATATAGATATTGGTCTTGTATGGTACATCCTTTGGTTTATTTAGTGGTTTCCAAGCTAGTTTCATATAGGTGTTAGTTGTGTGTTGTCAATACCATGTCCATACGTAGGTGGTACTTCAATAATCATCCTCTAATGTCTTTATCATATTGAGTCTACTAATGCCTTTTATCAAAAGGTTTAGTTAGCTTTTCATCACATAATTAATCTTTGTAAGATGCATTTTTCCTCACAGTAGACCACATCAAATATCTTTTTACCAACCCTCCTTTATAAAAATATATTTATGACACTCATTATGACATTGATTTTTTTAATCTTTTTATCTAGCTCCTTAGTTTTGTCTCATTATAGTTTTTACAATTCTTTATTCGATGGTGCATTGTGACTAATGAATCTAGAGCAGGGTAAACTTTAAGAAAACCCCCTCTAGAAAAAGATATACAATATTGGCGAATCTTTCATTATTTTGAAAAAATCAAATTATTTTTATCGGCGAATCTCTCAATTTAAAAAAAAAAAAATATTATTTACATTGGCAATTATTTTGGAGTCATATTTTTTGAGTAGAAAATATTTACGAATTTCAATAATAATAGGAAGTTCACTAATTGTCATGGAACATTACAAATTAAAATTGAACATGTTTTATCTCATGAAAATTATGAGGATAATTACATTATATTTTAAATCAATAGTGAAAACTAAATATTGGTGATATATCCCTAAAGTAACTAATAATTATGGTAATTATTGGTGAATTATTTTAATTTGTTCAATAATATATAATATCTAGGTGAATCAAATCTAATCATGTATCAAATCTTGTGGTAAATCTTTGAGTTTAAATTTCTTAATAAAACATTTTTTGACCGATTTTAAATATTTTAGAACTAAATTTAATAAAAATATGGTGATTTATGTTGCATTAAATCTTAAAATTATTAGCCAAATTACTAGCAATTTTTTTCTAAAATTAGCCAACTTACAAATATTAGCCACTAAAAAATACCTTGCTCTAGAGGCATGATCTTATTTTTCTTTTTATTCATGTGTGTGGAGGCATAACCCTTTTTATTACTATATGCATTCACATTTTTCATAGGGGCATGTCACTTTCTTGTTGGTGTTTCTAGCACTATATCCATCAAAAACTTCTTTGGATTTGTATGGTGCTAGTAAAAACATTTATATTTGTTAATTTATTGCTATATGATATATATGTCATAGCCTTAGTTCCTCATACCCTAAAAAATAAACTATGATCTTGAATTAAAACATGGAAACCCATTTCATCAGTTCTAAGGATTACCGATTCATTTCATCCTCATCATCCTTTAAATGCATTCACCTATCACTTTTCCTATCCTACTCTTTTTCCTTCACCATTTTTTTCTTGGGAATGTACAAATGTTTCTATGTCATGGGTAGAGTCTCATATGAAAAGTTATTGGAGAATTTTCATTCATACTTCATGGAAATCATGTATTTATTATATATTAAATCTTTGTCCCTTTACATTTTTTAGTTGATCATTTCTTCTTTCAAAACTATAAAGAAAAAATTCCTTACGATTCACCACCAAATCTTTCTTTCTTGGAATTGGCGATACTTAAAAGAGGGAATTACTCACCGATGTGACATTTATATTTCCCAATATATTTCCATAATACTTTGAGCATTAATTACACATTATTTCTATTTTTATTCTCTTAAAATATATCTATGAATGATTAAATTTATATAAATAATCATACAAATACACGCATTCCTTGTATTTGTAACATAAAATCTAATAATAAATAATGAATAATAATTAGTTCAGTACAATAAATGCATACTTTTCCAAAAAAATATGAATTCCCATCTTTTCTTCGCATGTGTTCCAATTGGCAAGAAACAATGACAGATTTCATTAGGAGCTGACTTATTTGATCTAGAGAAAACTTTGAAACTAAGTTTCTCCTTATTGAATTTGGATCTAATAGGAGTGACTTGGTGCTTATAGGAAGCTACCATTGCTGGTTTTCAATTTCTTGTTGGCATGAATTGTCATTTCTTGTTTTCAATTCACTTTAGTTTTTATTTATTTTTATTTCCTAAAAATAGACCACCATTTCTAGTTTTCTGGTTATTGATGGAAGTATAAACATGATAACAAGATATTGAGAGGGAGGGGACACTTTTTTTTTCAACAATTCATTCACACATTCACCAGTTATCTTGTGCATGTAAAATTTGTATGAGTAAACTTGATGGAACATGTAAATCTAATCCATCACATGCATGAAAATAAACACATAACACAATATTTGTCAGTGGATACCTCTCTAACAAGTTTCAAATGCATGTGCATCATCTACTCACACACATCAATGCATTCATTTATTGAATCATTTTTTATTTCATTTATTTAGTTTTTCAATACATATTCCCAAGAATTACTTGTGACAAAATAAATAGATTATATAGATAACTATGTAGAAAGTTATCATTTAAGTAGATTTTATTGGCTTTCTATCTATTGATCATATGTTTAGTCATTTAACTCTTGATAAGAAGTATCATATGCATAGGAAATTAAAATATGTTTGTAAACTTAATTTTCTATCACCACCTAGGCATATCCATATCTTGTTCGATATTTGTTATGTGTAGATTTCAATTCTCCAAGTTACATTACATGATGTTGGTTTTATCCTACATATAGTTATCTTCAAGGATGAATAAATTCAAAAGAATTTTCATTTTTCATTCATAATTATATTATGTTTCTTATTTAATCTCCTCTCATATCCCTTATCTAAATGCATCTTGATACTTTTTCTCATTTTTTATGATTTTCCTACATAACTAATAGGTTAGTATATTATCCATGCATTCACATGTCATACACCCATACATATGCATAACATCTTATAGAAAATATTGTATTTGATATTACAATTTAGTAACATATAATTATATATTTGCCCATATAATCATATAAAAATCATAAAATCATGCACGAAAAACATCCATCCAATTCCACACATATGTGCATCCATACATCACAAAATAGAAAACTATGCATACACATGATCCTTGTTGAACATCCAAAATATCTATAATAACAATGTCCAAAATAAAATATAATATCCATAAGCATAAATCCATAATAGGATACTATATCCAAAGAATAATATGAATTATGTGTGCTAGATCTAAAATAATACATCTCATATAATAAATAAAAATACTTGATATAGTCTCTTTATTGAGTGCTTTCCAAGGTGTCTATGAGTGTTATTAGTCTAATTTATAAAATTAATGCATTATGGCTGTGCAAGTGCACCTAAGGTATCTATCTTAGATAATGTTCTATGGGTCCTCCTCTATCATATTCATCTATTAGAAATAGATAATACTGGTGGGTGGGGGGGTGTTGAATCAGTATTCTATGAACTTTTGTCCACAACTAGATATTATTAATTACTTTGCAATATGCATATGAAAGTAAACCAATAATGTTGAATAGTAAATAAAACCATACACAAAGAGAACTCATAACACCATATTTTGTTAACTACGGGAACCTTGGCCAAGGGAAAACCTTGTTAGGGATGACACTTGTTGGTGCTCAAAATTGCATTCCCATTTTGAGTCTACATTCCAATTTTTGAGTCACTTTGAGCCCCTATGAATACTTTTGCTTGCTTGTGTCCTGGCTATTGTTTTAAAGTCTAAAAGGTGTTTTATGTTTCTAACACCCTTATTTCAGCCCGTGCATGTGTTTTCTAATGATCAATTGACATTCTGAGTCATTCTACGAAGTTCCATTTTGAGTAGTCCTCAGTTATGCTCTTCTGCGTTGTGTTAAACATCGACAAAGGGCCCATTTTTCCTTTGAATATATTTTACCCCATTGAGATTCATGACTCACCACTTTGAAGATGTTTATTATGCATATAAAATAACCTATATTCCAAGTTTCAAGTTATTTCAACATATTTTGACTAGGTTTTGAATGTCTCAAAGTTGGTCAAGTGCCTCTGTTGTAAATCTGCACATTGTTCATAATTCTAGGTAGCCCTGTTTGACAAGCTATAAATTTTGACCTGTTGAACCAAGTAAGAAATTTCCTTTTACATCATATTCTAGGGGTTAGAAACTTGCTACGTTCCTAATTTGAGCTTATGAAAAATCTGGTTGATCAGTTTTCAAACATGATTCCATTTGCAATTTATAAAATTTCATGGGTAATTAAAAATGCAGATTGATTAAGAGCTCTGTTCGGGATGTCATATCTTTGAATCCATGATTACCTGGATCAAATGGATTATGCCATCATGTTGTGCCCTGGAATTCCTTGAAGTATGCCAATTATCAATTCATGACGAATCTACCTGCATACTTTCTTATGTCCGACCATTTACCAAAAATTACTTTTTGACACATTTCCAAGTTAAAAATTTCTAAGTGCTTGATTTTGGAAATTTTCTAAATTTGTCGTATTATTTTTCATAAGCCCTAATTATGAATTCTTATCCTTTGAATGGAAAAGCACCTATACTTTGGTTTTTAGAACCCCAAGTGATCAATAACCCATTTTATAATGCCGAACCCAAGCTCAGTTTATGTTTTTTAACATTGTTTGCCTACAGGATAATTGAAGCATGGATGTTCGACGATTAAAATATTTTGACTGAGAATTCTTCATGGGCTGATAATTTGTAGTATGGTAGAGCATGTAGGATTGAACACTCATGTTGATTTTCGTGGTTTGATTACTTGATTGAATCAGTTTTTAAGGCCAGTTGGTGGGCCTCCTAACACAATTTTCACAGTGGTGTGGAAATGATTTAAAATAAGTTTTAATGATTGTTTCAATGGTCAAATTTGATTTCAGATAGTTCAAGAGAGTCGATGGATCACTTTGCATATCAATTGTTCGAAAATGAAATTTTTTTTAGCCGGGCCCAATTTGGGGTCCAACTGATTCCATCAGATTAATGATGATTGTGTGTGAATCAAAGATGTTTTCAAAGAGGAAAGTGGTAATGTTTTGAGTTATTATAAATCTTCTTTAAGCATATGCATGATATTACCACCTACAACTTGTAAGGGTTTTTAGTCCATCATTTTTACCTACACAAGTATTACTTCAAGTTTTGAAATGAAGTAACTGGCTGCTGCATAAAAGGGATTTCCACACCAAGAGAATTGCATATAGTGAAGAGTACCTCGATACCAGCAAGGAGCCAAGCCCACGGTAGGGCACAAGAAATTTTTAGAAGTTTTTACCCACGTGAGGAATGTAAAGACTAGGCGGCAATACCTATGGAGGAAGCTCCACAACATCTACGTTTCAACAAGATGATCATTCACTTTTTTGCAGGGACAGAAGGACGAGGTCCATGTGGCTTCATAGGCAAAGAGACCACATATTTTCTTACAAGATTGAGATGATACACATGTGCAGTGGGACTGCCATGTCCAAAGCACAAGGATGATTCACACAAGAAGAGGATAGAGCACCCACACTAAAAGAAGAGCAAAATCATTTGAAAACAAAGGTGGATGTGCAAGGAATAAAGAGAAGGCCACTACTATAAAGGAAGCCACTCCCCAAGAGGAGAAATCTCCACCATGACAGGGGCAAATGAAAGGGGAGTCACTAGATACAGGAGAAAAACATCATTAGTAGGGGAGACCACTACAACAACCCACATCTAGAGAAAAACAAGGCAAAGCCCACACAAAGAATGGAGCACAATCAAACGACAACCCACGACAGAAAGGTAGGGGATGTCAGTAATTTTTGTTTTGTACCATATTCACGGGGTTAGGGGATTTTTTGATATATAAATTTAAGGTTGGATGAAACATAAGTGTCTTAAAGAAAGGTTGCATATGGACGCCAAGCTTATTACTTGGAAAGGCCTGCCCATATCTGGCCAGTGAAATTGTGTGGTCAACTATATTTTGACCTAGATACCAAAAGAGAAGCACGAACTTGGCATGTCTGGTGGTTTTTCATAAGGTTGGAGATGGAATGTTTGAGAGCCTCGATATTATGACAATGGCGTAGGATCGTGAGGTGATGAAAAGGTGTCCTGAAGAATTTCGTATGGTCGTATAAGTTTAGAATCAATATTAAGATGTCATGATTTAATGGGTTCATTGTATCATCGAGGAAGTCAAAGATTAATGTGGAGGTGTTACGGGAATGTGAAAAATTGAAGTTTTTCAAATGTTTGAAAAATAAGTGGAATAAAGGAAAATGAAGTATAAAATAAAAATAAAAATCGTAAGTTTCAACGGATGATTTTATAAGATTTTGAATAATTTTTAAGATTTTATATAGTTTGACTATGTAATCTTTTAAATTTTTCATTTTTAAAGCTCAGTTCATGGCATGGGAGCCAGTTTTTCAGACTGATCGTAGGGGCACAATTTTTGTGCAAAATAGGTAGTATAATATACCGACGGAATTGGCAAAGAATGAACTATCCATTTCCACAGTTGGATTTTGTGTAGGTGTTTGCTGGAAGCGGCTACAAGAGGATTTGTAATTTTGGAGGCTTCTCAGTGAAAATTGCAGAATTGTGTTTCTAGTTTGAATTGCAATTAGATTTTGATCATATTATATTAGTTTTGACTTTATCAACAATTTTGAGGGAGATTTGATGGTTTTAAATGTAGTTGGAAGCAATCAAGTTTTTGCTGACAAAAAGTAGATGTGACATGCTAAATAAGATTTCAAGTTCCAAATAGTTTATGAGGAATTCTTGATATTTCTCCACAAAATATTTAGCTAATTGCTTTAAAGTGAGATACATTAGATATATTTGCATCATTTATGGTTTTTTGGTTCTAGGCAGATGAGGAAGTTCAATTTCAACTACAATTAGATTAAAGACATTTCTAGGGGGACATATGTTAGTTTCAGAGGACAATACTAGAAATATCTTCTTTTCTATATATCTTCCTTCTTTTCTTTTTGTAAGGGTTCCAATTCTTTGAGATTTTTCTCATAATTGTGATACCATTTTCTTAGTGTTCTTCAATTGTGAACACCAGTATTGTATTTCTTTTGAAGCATTCATATTATATAGTCATTCATTTTGTATTTTTTGAATTTTGGCATACAGATGATGTATTATTTTCAAGGAATTTAATACAAGAGTTTCATCTCTTTTAGTTTCATTCTAATTCTTGTCTCCTTTTGTTATCTACAATGTTTTGTGTTTAAGAACTAAGAGCTTGAACTCAGTTGTAATCCCTTAAGGTTGTATGTCAAGATAAACTTTTTGTTGGAACAAAGAAGCCAAGTAAATGCTTGTTTACATTGATAGGGTTGTAGGTTACACTAGGAGGATATCACCATAAGTATGAGAGCTTTCATGAAGATTGATGTCTGTTTGTAAGTCAAATAGATAGATCAAATTTCTTGATATATGAGTATACTCTAGATTTCCATGTGTATGTTAAGTTTTAGTTGATGCCTAATGGATAAGGGACTAGTTAGCTTAGAGATTGCATATCCTCTATTGTTGCATACTTGGGTTACGTTGAGATCCAAACTTTAATGGAATATCAATTTCCCATTTTATGTTTTGAAGAACTAGAAGTGTTGGTCATGGATTATTTGCTATTACTTTCTTTGGTTGTAATTAGCTACTGCAATCAAAAAGTTTGTCAGCAAATTATAGAAGAATATTGACCATTTTTGCTATAGGGGATAGCATGTAGAGAAAAGTATCAAGTTAATAAGATAGATCCCTTAGGTTTTCTCGCCTTGGCTTAGTAGAGCCTAAAGAGAAGTGAGTCCTGATGACTCTATTAATGTTGGCCCAGAACTAAGATTTACCCATGCTGAATATAGGATTCGGCTTATCCTTAGGCTTGTTCCTATCTTTGTTTCTTGGTATCAAGTTTAAATCCACCTGATATGTTTCTTTACATGAATAAACTCCAAAAGAATGGCAACTTTGCTAGGGAGTATTGAATTTGAAAGGTGATTCAATATAGTTACAAGAAAGGCATGTGTAAAGTTTGTTATCAGTAGCAAGGTCATGCTAAAATTTCATGTCTCCCAGTGATTTTTTATCCAAGACTATAGCAACTTTGAAGGTTGAAGAAAGATTGTATTGTCACTACTAATTCCATCATCAGTCAGTTCAGTTGAAGAGTGTTTTCAAAGTGCTATAATGTTTAGAGTTAAGGGTGAACAAGCATGGTTTGTTCTCTGTTTTCAAGATTGTAAATCTATAAGAGTGGTTTGATGATCTGTGTTTTCCTACCATTGAAAGTCTAGTTCAGATTTTGTCACGTAACAAATCTTGTTTTATTTCTCATTTATGAGTGGTGACTCTATCTCTATACCAGTATATCCTGGTTGATTTCATGTTTAAAAGTTGAAGGACTTTTAGTTGTATGGGTAGATTTGAAGCTCTTGTTAGTTTCTTGGAAAATAATTATTTCTTGATTAAGGTTTAATGTTGTTGCTTTTGTTGATTGAAAGAAATCTGAATGTTCATAGTAAATCACTACTGTGATTTATTGGTCCTCTTTAAGGAGGTGGCAGCTCTACAAGGTTTTCATCAGTGTGTGAAAGAGTATTAGTTCACACTTGTGCCAGAATCAATAGAGGAAAGTTTTGCATTAGCACTTGAGGTATTTTACTTTTCATGAAAGAAAGTGGTATATGTATGTATTCTCTACCAAGTGATTTTCAACACTAAGTAGGAGAAGTGTTTAATGCATCTCAACATATTCTATGAAAGATTGTTTCAGAAAATGTATTTACATCTGGGAATATGTTAGAGATTTAAGTTGGTAGATGAGTTTTCAAATCACTACAATTATTAATTCTAAAAGTTATTTTGGTGAGTTGTAAGTTTGCAAGACATGGAAAATTTCTTTTCACCTAGTATGCAGTCCATTGACCAAAATCATAGATCTTTTTCTGCCAAGAGATGCATGCCATTATGTTTCAATGGTATCTATGGTATCCCAAATGTCATTCCTAATGATCTTAGAATTTTTTTGCCTAAATTCAATGGGAACCATACTATTTCAGCTAGTCATCATATTCAAATGTTCAGTGATTTGATGGGTGACTATGAGATTGCTCATGAGGATGTGCACATGAAACTATTTGTTCAAACTTTAGAAGGTGATGCCAGAGACTGGTTTTCATTTTTACCAAGGTGTTTTATTTCATCTTGGAGTGAGTTGCATTTAGCCTTCATGGAGCAATTTGGAGAAAGTGTAAGCATATTTGATTCATATGGTAAATTTTTAAGGATTCATATTGAAAATGGTGAACTTGTTCCTAATTTAATATCAGTTTTACAAAAACCTTAAATGAGATCGCCTGAGAAATGTAGACCATATGATCAAGTGCGTCTAATAGTTTATCTTGATGCATTTGATAAGAAAATGAGTTATCAATTAAAGGATAAAGAGCCTCAGACATTATATCAGGCTTTCATGACTGCTATGGATATTGAAAACAATTTGAAGTATAGATTGAGTACTAGAGGTCATTTTTCTATGAATGATTTTTGGTATAATGGTTATGAAAGAAAAGTTGAACACAGTGTTGACACTTTAATTCCAAATCAAAATATCAACATCCCTATTGTAATGAATAATTAGATTGAAATTTCAAATTAGAATGTGTGTGTAAAGAAGAATGAGTCTATTGCAAATGAAGACAAATATATTTGTGATGTTACAACAATAAGATGTATTTCAGATTTTGATAGAAATGAGCAATGTGATGATCAAGGATTAGCTACAAAAAAAAATTCTTGTAATGATAATTATGTATATAATGATGTTGCTAATGTTTCTAAACATGAAGTTGTTGCATCTAGATCTCAGTCTTATGCAAGTGAGGAGGCTGAGAGTTATGTCTCCAATGATGAGTTTGATGTTGCTGATCTGACATTCCATGGAGAAATAACACAAGATGAAGAATGTGAATCACATTTATCTTAGTCATAGTCAAAAGAAAAAAATGCTAAGAGTGATCATATAAATGAAAATGATGAAGATACAAAATGTTGAGCATGATCACATAAATGAAAATGATGAAGATAGTGATTTTGCGATGCCTTCATATGAGTTGGATGCAACATGAGAAAAAGAAATCAATGATGGAAGTGAACATTCATATGAAAGTGAAGATATGACTTATTTTTCTGAATCTGAAAAAGAGAAATGCATCTCAGTCTTTGCATGATATAAATTAGTTAGTTGATGAAGAATTTCAAAGTGATTTTTCCTCTAGCTATGAAGATAAAGAAATGGTGAATCAAATTGATACTAGTGAATTTGAATATGAAGACCTCAAGGAATGGTTGTCAAGTGTTTTTACATTAGACAATAAAGTTACAGCATGTAGTGAAGGGTTTAGGAATGAATCATGGTCTATCCATAATGGTTATCCTAAACATGATAATGAAGTGAATGCAATTATGGATACTATATGCATGGTAGAAGAAATAGAAAGTGAGTCTTCATATAGTTCTATGTTTTTTTCATATGTTGAGAGTCTCCATGAAGATGAAATGGGTCATGAGTTCAAGGTTTATACTAATGCTTTATATGATGGAGATTTGGATGATGATCCACCCATCTTTTGTTAGAATTTTCAAAGAGGATCCGTACATGGAGTTATCAATCCATTGTTTGAAGAAGACATGGAGGTTTCAGATTTAGCTAAGCTAGATGCAAATGGTGACACACTTTCATACTACTGTAACAAATCGGTTTGTTCTTTTTTCGAGTGTGATAGTGAATATTCTAATGATGTTGCATTTTATGATCTTGAAGATGAGGTGCTTGATGAAGTTGTCTTTGAAAATAAGCCAACACTTCATAGTAAGTTTTATGATGATTCATATGAGGTAAGAGCTAATCAACATTTCAATTATGATTATGAGGGTGAGGTGTTAGATGAAATGGTTATTGAAAATATGCCTGCACCTTGCAAGGATTTTTATGATGAATGCTCTAATGTGATTGATCCATTTGTTGATTGTGAAGAATCAATGGAGATCCCTAGATTGGTTTTAGTTAATGATAAGGGTAACATTAGTGAATATAAATCTGACTACTCATCTGAATGTCAATTGACTATACATAGAGATGCATATCTTCAAGGTATGTTTAGCCTTTTTTCCAAATTTGATTGCATGCATAATTCATTTGTTGAAGATAGTTATCAGTTCAATCCTAGTATATTTGAGCATGCTGACCCCTATTTTCATAGTGAGCATTATGTTAAGGATGTCCCTAGTATGCACTATGAAAGTCAGGAAAATTATTTTGTTTTACCAACTGAGCTAATTGAGAATTTTTATGTGTTTGGTGAAATTGATGAAAGTTTCAATTTACCTCAGGGAGACATAAATGAGAATCAAGTTTTTGATAGAGGTAAGAAATTTGAAGAAGTTTGGGTGGCCCATGGTCACCATCTTGTAAAATTAAATTAGTTTCCTTGTTTTCAATAAGTTGCTCGAGAAAATTTTGAGTGGTCTGCTTCTTCCAGAGGTCTAATTTCTTCCCATGCCCACAAGGGGCATGCATCCCCAGATAGATCCATTCTTGGTCTTCAAAATTGCATTCCCATTTTGAGTCTCCATTCCAATTTTTGAGTCACTTTGAGCCCCTATGAATGCTTTTTCTTGCTTGTGTCCCGACTATTGTTTTAAAGTCTAAAAGGTGTTTTATGTTTCTAACACCCTTCTTTCAGTCTGTGCATGTGTTTTCTAATGATCAACTAACATTTTGAGTCATTCTACGAAGTTCCATTTTGAGTCGTGCTCAGTTTTGCTTTTCTGCCAAAGTGTCAAACAACAATAGAGGGCCCAGTTTGCCTTTGAATATCTTTTACCTAGTTGAGATTTGTGACTCACTACTTTGAGGATATTTATTATGCATATCAAAGAACCTATTTTTAAAGTTTCATGTCATTTTGACATATTTTGACTAGGTTTTGAATGTCTCAAAGTTGATCAGTTGCCTTTGACGTTGTAAATCTGCACATTGTTCATAATTTTGGGTAGCCTTGTTTGACAAGCTATAACTTTTGACCAATTGACCCAAATAAGAAATTTAATTTTACATCATATTCTAGGGGTTAGATACTTTCTATCTTCCTAATTTGAGCTTATGAAAAGTCTTCTTGATCAGTTTTCAAATGTGATTCCATTTGCAATTTATGAAGTTTCACAGGTAATTAGAAATGCAGATTGATCAAGAGCCCTATTCGAGGTGTCATATCTTTGAATCCGTGATTACCTAGATCAAATGGATTGTACCATTGCATTGTGTCCTAAAATTCCTTGAAGTATGCCAATTCTCAAGTCATGATGAATCTATCTGCATACTTTCTTATGTTCGATCATTTACCAAAAATTACTTTTTGACACATTTCCCAGTTTAAAATTTCCAAGTGCCTATTTTTGAAAATTTGCCAAATTCATCCTATTATTTTTCATAAGCCCTAATTATGGATTCTTATCCTTTGAATGACAAAGCACCTATACCTTGGTTTTCAGAACCCCAAGTGATCAATAACCTAGTTTATAATGTCAAACCCAAGCCCAGTTTATGTTTTTCAACACTATTTTCCTGCAGGATAATTGAAGCATGGATGTTCGGCGATTAAAATCTTTTGAGTGGGAATTTTTCATTGACTAAGAATTTTCAGTATGGTAGAGCATGTAGGATTGGACACTCATGCCAATTTTTTATGGCCTGGTTACTTGATTGAATCAGTTCTTAAGGCCAGCTGGCTGGCCTCCTAACACAATTTTCACAATGGTGCGGAAATGATTTAAAATAAGTTTTAATGATTGTTTCAGTGGTCAAATTTGATGTCAAAAAGTTCAAGAGGGTTGATAGATCAGTTTGCATATCAGTTGTTCAAAAACAATTTTTTTTAGCCGGGCCCAATTTGGGGCCCAACTAATTCCATCAGATTAATGATGATTGTGTGTGAATCAAAGATGTTTTCAAAGAGGAAAGTGGTAATGTTTTGAGTTATTATAAATTTTCTTTAAACATATGCATGATATTACCACTTAAAAGTTGTAAGGGTTTTTAGTCCATCATTTTTACTTACACAAGTCTTACTTCAAGTTTTGAAATGAAGTAACTAGCCATTGCATAAAAGGGATTTCCACACCAGGAAAATCACATATAGTGAAGAGTACCCCCATACCAGCAAGGAGCCAAGCCCATGGTAGGGCACAAGAAATTTTTAGAATTTTTTACCCACGTGAGGAATGTAAACACCATGCGGCAATACCTATGGAGGATGCTCCACAACATCTATGTTTCAATAAGAGGATCATTCATGTTTTTGCAGGGACAGAAGGAGAAGGTCCACATGGATTCACAGGCAAAGGGACCACATTTTTTCTTGCAAGACTGAGATGATACACATGTGCAGTGGGACTGCCACGTCCAAAGCACAAGGATGATCCACGCAGGAAGAGGATAGAACACCCATGTTGAAAGAAGAGAAAAATCATTTGAAAATAGAGGTGGACGTGCAAGGAATAAAGAGAAGGTCACTACTATAAAGGAAAATACTGCCCAACAGGAGCAATCTCCACCATAGCACAGGCAAATAAAAGGGGAGTTGCTTCATATAGGAGAGAAATGTCATCAACAGGGGAGACCACTACAAAAACCCACATTTGGAGAAAATGCAAGGCAAAGCCCATGCAAAGAATGGAGCACAATCAAACCACAACCCACAGTAGAAAAGCAGGGGATGGTAGCAATTTTTGTTTTGTCCCATATTCATGGGGTTCAAGGATTTTTTGATATATAAATGTATGGTTGGATGAGGCATAAGTGTCTTAAAGACATGTTTCATATGGACTCCAAGCTTGTTACTTGGAGGGGCCTGCTTGTATCCAGCTAGTGGAATTATGTGGTCAACTATATTTTGACGTAGACGCCAAAAGAGAAGCACAAATGTGGCATGTTCAGTGGTTTTTCGTAAGGTCAGAGATGGAATGTTTGAGAGCCTTGCTATTATGACAATGGCATAGGATCATGAGGTAATGAAAAAGGTGTCTTGATATTATGATAGTGTCATATAATTAGGAGGTTTAGGTCTGAGGCATGAGATGCCATGACAAGAAGAATTTTGTATGGTTGTATAAGTTTAGAATCAATATTAAGATGTCATGATTTAATTGGTTCATCATATCATTGGGGAAGTCAAAGATTAATGTGGAGGTGTTACAGGAATGTGAAAAATTGAAGTTGTTCAAATGTTGGAAAGATAAGTGAAATAAATGAAAATGAAGTATAAAATAAAAATAAAAATCCTAAGTTTCAACGGATGATTTTAAAAGATTTTGAATAATTTTTAAGATTTTATATATTTTGACTATGTAATCTTTTAAATTTTTCATTTTTAAAGCTCAGTTCATGGCATGGGAGCCAGTTTTTCAGACTGATCATAGGGGCACAATTTTTGTGCAAAATAGGTAGTATAATATACTGACTGAATCAACAAAGAACAGACTATCCATTTTTGCAGTCAAATTTTGTGTAGGTGTTTGCTAGAAGCAGCTATAGGAGGATTTTTAATTTTGGGGGCTTCTTAGTGAAAATTGTAGAATTGTGTTTCCAGTTTGAATTACAATCAAATTTTGATCATATTATATTAGTTTTGAATTCATCAACAATTTTGAGGGAGATTTGATGGTTTTAAATGTAGTTGGAAGCAATCAAGTTTTTGCCAGCAAAAAGTAGATGTGACATGCTAAATCAAATTTCAAGCTTCAACATAGTTTATGAGGAATTCTTGATATTTCTCCACAAGATATTTAGCTAATTGCTTTAAAGTGAGATATATCAGATATTTTTGCATCATTTATGGTTTTTTGGTTCTAGGTAGATGAGGAAGTTCAGTTTCAACTACAATTAGATTGAAGACATTTCTAGGTGGATAGATGTCAGTTTCAGAGGACAATTCTAGAAATATCTTCTTTTCTATATATTTTCCTTCTCTTCTCATTGTAAGGGTTCCAATTCTTTGAGATTTTTCTCATAGCTCTGATACCATTTTCTCAGTGTTCTTCTATTGTGAACATCAGTATTGTATTTCTTTTGAAGAATTCATATTAAATATAGTCATTCATTTTGTATTTTTTGAATTTTGGCATACAGATGATGTATTGTTTTCAATGAAATTAATACAAGAGCTTCATCTCTTTTAGTTTCATTTTGATTCTCATCTCCTTCTTCTATTATCTACAATGTTTTGTGTTTAAAAACTAAGAACTTGAACGCAATTGCAATCCCTTAAGGTTGTATGTCAGGATAAACTTGCTATTGGAACAAAGGAGCCAAGTAAATGCTTATTTACATTGATAGGGTTGTAGGTTACACTAGGAGGATATCACCATAAGTATGAGAGTTTTCATGAAGATTGATGTCTGTTTGCAAGTCAAATAGATAGATCAAATTTCTAGATATATGAGCATACTCTAGATTTCCATGTGTATGTTAAGTTTTAGTTGATGCCCAATGGATAAGGGATTGATTAGCGTAGAGATTGCATATCCTCTATTGTTACATACTCGGGTTATGCTGAGATCCAAACTTTAATTGAATATCAATTTCCCATTTTATGTTTTGAAGAACTAGAAGTGTCAGTCATGGGTGCTTATTTGCTGTTACTTTCTTTGGTTGTAATTAGATACTATAATCAAGAAGTTTGTCAAAAAATTATAGAAGAACATTGACCATTTCTGCTATAGGGGATAGCCTGCAGAGAAAAGTATCAAGTTAATAAGACAGATCCCTTAGGTTTTCCCACCTTGGCTTAATAGAGCCTAAAGATAAGGGAGTCCTGATGACTCTATTAATGTTGGCCCAAAACTAAGATTTAGCCTTTCTTAATATAGTATTTAGCTCATCCTTAGGCTTGTTCCTATCTTTATTTCCTGGTAGTAGGTTTAAATCCACCTAATATGTTTCTTTTCATGAATGAACTCCAACAACACCCACAAAAGATCCACTAAACAAAATAATCATATTAAGGATATTGATTTGGCTATGAATCTATGAATTACATATAGTGTCTCAGTCCTTATTAAAGGAATAGGCCCTTTTGAAAGCCTCAAACCTATTAGGAGTTGTTTCAACCCTTTTGGGAGTTGGTAGTAAAAATACAACTATATGCAAGAAGAGCCCATTGCTAGATACAAAAAAATCTTTATTGTTGACCATTGTACTTCACATATCTTTGATCTTACATCAAAATTCTCATCATAGATCTCTCATACAATTTTTCATATCATATACTTAGTTTTCATATGCATTATATACTTTTCATTCACATTACACTTGTTGTCTACACTTCACAAGTAGTGACTCTTTTACTTATACTCTTTTCTTTCATAAAAACTCTTGTGCAGTCGGCTTGATGCATTCACATGTTATGATAACTTAGGGTAAACATCTAGGATGTCATCCCTACACAATTAAGTAATTATTTTTTGATCAAAATAATTTCTTAACACTTTATTACTCTATTTGTGTTGTACTTTGTTCTACTGTGTATATTATCTTTACTGGTGTTTGATGTGTAACTTCATCCATAATCTTCATGCTGATATGTGCACTTAGGTACATCATCATGAAACTCCATTTTACCTATCCTTAACTACACATGTTCCAATTATCTTTGTAGCCTTCACAATACCAAAAACTATCTATGTATTGTAAGTCAAACCGTCTAACACTTAGACAATTTTTTATCTCTGACTGTAGAATATCCAATTGTATATTTTTCCATCTTATCTTGTGATATATGTTTCCATAAATGAAAAACCTGAGTCATCCTTCTTAGCCATATTTCCAAAAAATCTCCACCTTTGGTATTGATGGAAACATATGGGAAAATTTGGTAAGTCCCAAAATATTATACAAAAACTTTTCAAAACTGGCATTCAAAACTTTACAAAATTTGAAAACTACAAAAAAATTATGGATCATTTCAATTATAACCATATTCCCTTATATCTCCTAATATAATATAATAATAAGTAATATTTCTCCTCCTTAGTATATAATTTTTTTCTTTCTATGCATATTGTTACTTTATACAATTTTCCTTTCTAGTTCTCCCCCTTTGACATCAATGACAAAGATGTCCAAACTTATGTACATGTTAAAATTGTTATTCATTACCTCTTCTTATGGTGTCAAGAGAGAAATACAATCACCAAAAATGATTGTCAAATTCTCATGCTCTTCTCCCACGAGTCCTTTTACTCCCTCTAAAATGATGAGTAGAGCTCACAACCCATAAGATGCAATCTCTACTACATTCAAGTCTAAGTAAATGAACTTGTCAAATGATACCTTTGTTGTTAGGAAATCCTTTAAATATTGCTCAATTATTTTTATCTTCATAGATAGATGTTCTCTTAGAAGTGAGAACCTCTTTACAATCCTTTCCTTTATGACTTCTAACAGACTTATTCCATCATAAGTCTTGTTAACCTATGTTTCAATTCCTACAATCTTCCCACCAATTTAACTCACCTGATTTGACAATGTTTTCACTTTATCATGTTTTCTCTTTGATTCCTCATCAATGTCCTTGGTGAATTTAAAGGACATGGAACATTTGGCATATAATTTCTTGCCTTCAAGTTTGCACCTTCTTAATTCATTGATGTAAGCATAAAGAGCTACCAAATCATTCTTGTTATTATGATATATAGTATCAAACATTTTCACATCATGTTTAGCTTGTGCTTGAGCTACTTCTATCCCTAATAAATTTTTTAATTCAACATCAAATTCTTGAATCAAATCTTTGGCTCTATCCTCTAGATTAGGATCTAGAGATTTAACTGTCAATGTTCCTTGTAACTTCTTCATTACATCCATGAGAGTTTTCTGCAAACTCTTTACCTGCTTATTCTGTCTGATAATCTTGTTGAGGGATGATATCAAATCAGTTTTATTATCATCATCTACACCATTTAGTGTAGCTAAGGTGAGAGATGTGCTAGGTGCACTTTCTTTCTCATCCTTCTCTACTTTCTTCTTCCTTTGTTCTTCTTCTCTTTTCTTTTCCTTGTCCTTTTTCTTCTTCTCATCTTCCTCACTTTTTATTTCTTTATCCTTTTTCCTCTTCTCCTCTTCTTATTCCTTCTTTTTCTTTTCTTATTCTTCTTCTCTTCTTCTTCCATTCTTCTTCTTTTTCTTCTTTCTTCTTCTTCACTTCTTCATCTTTCCTCTTCTTGTCCTCTTCTTTCTTCTTTTTCTCTTCCTTCTTCTTCTTTTTCTCCTATTCTTATGATATCCCCTTTTTTAATTCTTCTTCCTCCTTTTTATTTTTCATTCTTTCTTCTTATTTTTGTTTATTTTCATTTTCTGCTCTATTGGCTTCTGATTTGACAAAATTTTAATAACCTTTTACAAGATCAGAAAAACTAGGAATTATCTCACTAGTACATTTCCCCTTAATTTTGGACCTAAAATTTTGACCAAAGGCCATAATATCTTGTGAATTATTTTTTTTCTTGATTTGGTCAAAATTTTTCCCAATTAGGGTTTCCCAGTTTGGTCAAAATTTTGACCAAATTGGGTTCGATAGAAAAGAAAAAGAAAAAAAGTAGCAATCACTTTTTTTTTTTGGTAGAGGAGTTGGTTGGATGCACTCTACGTGCACGAGAGCCATTTGAGGTAAGAAGTTTGCATTTTGAGTGGGCAATGTTTTGAGGAGGAGAAATGATTGCATAGTTTGAATCATAGTCAAACCTACCAAATTATGCCATAATCATTACTAGTTTTTCTCTAACGATAGATTGCATTTCTACCTATACCGATTCACCTATCACTTCTTTTGGGGCCGTTCCAAAAGCTTTGGTGAATGTGAAGTAGAGTTAGATGGAGAGCTTCTACAAATTTTGGAGGAGAGAATCAACACAAGGCTATTATTGCAAGATCTCAATTTTCTCTAGCATTTGACTAAGTATTAGCTCACTTATTACTCTTTCTTATCTCTTCCTCATTTGTTTCTTTATGTTTGTTTGATCTGTATACCCAATTTTGCTAGATGGTTTGACTTTGTAGTTAATTTGGAGGTAGATTATCATTAGAGCTTATTTTGGAGGTGGGTTTGAGTTCTTAAATGATTTTGTAATAGGTTTATTGTTTAAATCCTAGATCTTCTCAACATTAAATTTTATATACTTTGTTGTTGTAGGTTATAACAATATGAAAAAATAAAATAAAAATTTATCAATCATCATTGTAGCTCCTTTTTCCAAATGCGATGAGTGATAATTCCAAATCTAGTGATGTAGGATATAGTGATCAATATAGTTCCATTGCTCAAAGCCATAGCATAGAAAACCACACAAAGTTCCCTGATAGCTTAATCAACATAGCTATAGTGATAAGGGTAAATAAAAACAAGGTTAAGGATGAGTAGATTTCCATTCTTCAAAAGATATATTGGGCTGCATTCCTCCATGTTTTATTCTTCTTTGATAGATTTTTGAGCATTTGGAGGTTCATTTGCTAAGAAACATCCCTTTTCTCCATTCTACTTTATTCTTTCTAGTCCGATGATGCCAATGAGCATAATTGTTATAAAAAGATAGCATGAATCATGTAGGAATTTTTTTTTCAAATTTTACTAGAATGCTCCACCTCTTCTTTCATATTTGACTCTTCTAACATCCATTATACCAAACCTTCTATGGAAAAGACATTATGCAAAACTTCATCAAATTCATACCTTTATGTCATGACTAGCTAGAAATGAAAATGTCAAGATGCACATTTATTAATTATTGACTACATTAATGTAAACCACTCTCTTTCCAACACATAATTCCACAAACTAGAATTCATTCTCTCTATCCTATTGGGCCAATATATAGAATTGGACATAATTGTTGTGTCATTGGAGAAGAAAAATCTTGAATGCTCTAAATGCATTCGATACAAAACAAGAAATAATGGTAGTTGTTAGAAACTCTTCAAAATAACTGAGAGGGGGGGGGGGGGGGGGGGTGGTGAATCAATTATTCAAGGTCCAGATGTCCTATTCAAACTTTTCACTAGGTATAGTGGATCCATTCAACCATTCATTCATCCAAGCTTTAACTTATCTAATCAACAAGTTATTGTAAATTGACATGCAAGCATTAACACATAAGAAATCAACACATGACACAATGATTTACGTGGAAACCTAATTTGGAAAAAACCACCAACAACATGCTACTCAATTTTCACTCTTTTGAAGTAATGCCTTATGAAAGGCCTGCCTAGTTAAAGGCTTACAACATATTGTTAAATGTGACCTTGTTAGAGGATTTAACCACCCTATTAGAAGTGGGCCTAGTTAAAGGACTTTAGAACATTCACTTGGAATGCCACCCTGTTAAAGGATTTACAAATAGATATTAGGCCAACCTAAGTCCATAGGATTTTTAGATCTAATACAATTGCTAGACAGTATTAGAAAATCTTGACCTAACTACAACATACAACTTATCTTGCAAATCTCAGATCACTTCTTAGCTCATACCCTTGCCTGGCCTTTAATCTCTGCAACTCTTGACAACTTTCCCTTCTTTCAAGCTTTGTCTCCTTGAGTCTCCATACTCAATGTACCAGTGCAATCAACTCTTCATGACCACTCATAGAAGCAGAGCCTCTGTGCTCTTCCTTCTTCTAGATATCTCCTCCTTGACACCCTTCTAACCACTTTGTAGGCTTGGCTCTTCAACATCAACAATATATGTAGCTTTTTACTTCTTGGTCTATGAATTCTTAAATAGAAGTCTTGGAGTACCTTTTCTTGCTCGATTCTTCCATTTTTCAATTTCAATTTGCATGGATTAGGTAGGATTCATTGCATCGAACCCATATTCTATTTCCTCTAGAAACTTCTTGAATAATTCTTTAGAATTCGCCCAAAAATGGTTTACAAAGGATTCTGTGCCACCAACTCATCATCCTTATCTTCCAACTCATTCACAAAATTCAATATAACTACTATGTCAACTTAGATTTAGTAAATCTTCATCTTTTGAAATAATGCAATAGCTCGACACTATTGAAATACTAGTGCTTAGCACATACTATGTTACTTGGCATCAACTATGTTTTTCTTGATTCTCGACACCTGAAGATCACTCGACATCAACTGAATTTTTTTCTCATGCTCAACACTTGATCTTTACTTGGCACATGAAGATCACTCGACACACACTAGAAATTCCTATTACTCAGCTTCTACTAAGATTTTTCTCAGCTTCAACTAACTTTCTTGGCACCCACTTATGATCTTAGTTTAAGCTTTGTAGTCAACCTTGTTGCAACTTCTTCCTCCAATGTTTCTAAGTGTCACCAACCTCTGTATCTTTGAGTATGTCATCAATACATTACTTAACCATTTTCTTAACTAATCCTTGCACTTCATTACAACATCATAACTCAACCTTTCTCTTAGGTGCTCTTGTTACATCTTGTTGATCAAATCCTCTTCATCAATCAACTAAGTGATAGTACTTGGATCTTATAAGAAAATATCATCCCTAAAAATAGTAGGTTTGACATCAATGAAAAAATAATGATTGAAAACATTCTTTTACAACAATCTCCCTCTTTGATCTTTAACAACAATGAGCTTTTCAATCAAATTTCCAATAATCTCCCTCTTTGGCATTGATGGCAAACCAAACTGACCAACCATCAGACTAAACTATTCCACCAAATGCTAGCTAGGTTAGAGTAGTAAGTCAAATGCCAAAAAGTAAATTGTAACATCACATCTCCTTCTACTATTCTGATTGCTTCATTTCAACTTCTCCCTCTTTGCTACTATATCCTTGTTCTTTGTCTTTCTCCCTCTATATTGCCTATCTTCTGTTGTTATGATCAACCTCTAATTATTCTTGTCAACTTCTCCCTCTATCTTCTTTGATCAGTTTTAAACATCTTCAATAGTTTTTGATCAATTGTCTACTTCTCCCTCTTTGACAACAATGCTAAAGACATATTAGCATCTTTAATATGCAAGTGTAGCTTTTAATAGGTTTATTCAATGTCTCCCTCTGTCGCCTTGCTTGTGACTGATTTGAAATTTCAGCACTTCTACTACTTTAGGTATGGATCCCAAAGTAAACATCCTCTACATCAATGTATAAAATCTTCAGCATTCATCTTATTTGGTGCAGGGCATACTTGCTTTTATTTCAAGTAGCCTTAGCTAGGGGTATCACCCCTAACTTACCTCTAAGATACTCAAAAGAATCTTTTGGTAGTTCTTTTGTGAAGATATCAACAATCTATTCCTTTGAGCTAACATATTCCATCTTTACTTGTTTGTCTTCCACCAACTCTCTTACATGTGATACTTGATTGCAATATGCTTAGTTTTAGCATGCATTACTGGATTCTTTGATATATTGATAGCACTTGTATTATCACAATAAAGTATCACAGGCTCATTTACTTCTTCCTTCATACCTTGCAGTAAATGTTTGATCCATACAATATTAGTGCAGTTTATAGTAGCTACTACATATTTAGCTTCAACAGTGGACTGTGAGGTGTAGCTTTGCTTTTTTTGGGTCAATGTAATCAACCTTTTTCCTATGAAAAGTGCTCCTCCACTGGTGCTTTTTCTATCATCAATGTTACCTCCCCAATCTACATCAGTGTAGGCTTTTGGTTCAAACTTCTCATTCCTCTTGTAGTATAAACCGAAGTCATCAGTTCTTTTTAGATATCTCAATATTATTTTCACTACCACTAAGTGATTTTCTCTTGGATTGGCAAAAAATCTTGCTACTATTCCAATAACTAATGCAATGTTTGGTCTACTATGTACAACATATTGCAACTTTCCAATCATTGATCTATACAATGTTTGATTTACTTTAGTAGACTCATCGTTCTTGGATAGCTTATGGCCTGTTGCCATTGGTGTGCTAATTGGTTTTGAGTCTTCTAGCTCAAATGTTTTGAGTACTTCCTTGATGTATTTGGATTGGGTCACAAATATTCCATGCTTCAACTGATGTACTTGTAATCCAACAAAGAATTTGATTTCTCCAAACATTGACATCTCAAATTCATGCTTCATTTGATCAACAAAATCTTTGCAGAAAACATCTTTTCCTCCAAATATTATATCATCAACAAATATTTTTGATATCAAAATGTATTTACCTTCTTTAGCTTTGATGTACAAGTCATTGTTGTCATCTATTCTTTCAAATCCTATCTTCACAAGATATTTGTGAAACCTTTCATACCATGCTCTAGGTGCTTGCTTCAATCCATAATGTGCTTTGTGTAGCTTGCAGACCATGTCCTTGTTTTTCTAATCAACAAATCCCTCAGGTTGTTCTATGTAAATTTTCTCTTCTAGTATACCATTCAGAAAAGTAGACTTCACATCCATCTAGTAGACTTTGAAACCTTTATAGGTAGCATATGCAAGTAATGTTCTTACTCCTTCCATCCTTGCAATAAGGGAAAATGTCTCTCCATAATCTAGTCCTTCTTCTTGTGCATAGCCTTTGCAAAATAGTCTAGCTTTGTTTCTTGTTATCTCACCATTCTCATCAAGTTTGTTTCTAAACACCCATTTGTTACCAATCACATTCTTATCAGCTAGTCTAGGTACTAGAGACCATGTTTTATTTTTCTCAATCCGATCTATCTCTTCTTCCATGACTTTATACCAATCATCATCTTGTAGTGCATCTTTCACTATTTTGGGTTCAATCTTGCTTAGTAGACATGATTCATTCTAGAGTCTATTCCTTGTCATTGGTCTAGCATTCTATTCACCAATGATTTGATCTGCAGGGTGATGTTTTCTCACATACTTGGCTAATCTAGGTTCAGTCCTTCTTTCCATGTTTGATCCTTTAGCTTCAGAATCATTTCATTCTTCTTCATCTAGCATTTCATCATTCCTTTCTTGCATACTATTTTCAAAATTATAATGTTCATTTTTTTCATTCTATAGCTCAGCTTCTAAATATAGCTTAGCATTTAGAAGCTAAGACTAGGTAGATACTAAAGTTTGTTGTTGATTCTCAACTTGATTTGCAACATTGTCTTCAACTATCATTTCTTCATAGAAGTATACAAAGGATTTGTAATCCTCTATTTGCTTTGACTCATCAACTTGAACTACTGCATGCTCATCAAAATTTACATTTGCACTCTCCATAACTTTTTTAGTGTTAACATTCAAACACTTATATGCCTTACTTCTAGTAGAGTATCCAAGGATTATGCCTTCATCACTTTTTGCATCAAACTTTCCATTTCTTGTATCTTTTAGAATATAGCATTTACAACCAAAGACTTTGAAATGTTTAACATTAGGTGAATAACCATACCATAATTCAAAAGGTTTTGCATTAGTACCTTTCTTGACTTGAACTCTATTCAGTGTGTAGACTACAATACTTACAACTTCTCTCCAGTACTTTAGTGCAACATTTTTCTACATTATCAAGGTTCTAGCATAGTCAATTACTGACCTATTCTTTCTTTCAGCAATACCATTTTGTGGTGGATTTCTTGGTGCTGATGTTTTCCTTTTGATACCTTTTTCATTGTAGAATGTTTCAAACTCTCTTGATGTGAACTCACCTCCTTTGTCTGACCTTAGGCATTTTAGGTTCTTTCCTGTCTCCTTCTCAACTCTAGCCAAATACCACTTGAACATTTGGAATGTATCAAATTTTTTCTTTAAGAACATAGTAGTCATCATCCTAGAATAATCATCTACAAATAGCATTATGTATCTGTCTCCTAGGTAGCTTTGCACTTCTATTGGGCCACATAATTCTATATGGACTAACTCTAGTACTTCTTTGGAAGTGTATGTTTTTCTTTTGAAACTAGACTTAGTCATCTTCCCTAGTTGAAATTGTTTACACATTGTGTTTTTAGGTTTCTTCAACTTGGGCAATCCTCTAACTTTCTTTTTCTTGCTGATGTTAATCAAATTATCAAAGTTAACATGACACAACCTTTTATGCCACAACCACACATCATCAAGTCTAACAACAAGACATGTTGCAACTTCCATATCGAGGTAAAATAGATTACTCCTAGTTTGCTCACCTTTTCCTATCAGATTTCCATTAGTATCATAGATCTTGATAGTTTTGTTTCCAAATTCAACTTTGCAACCTACATTACCTAACTATGATACACTCAACAAGTTGTACTTCAATCCTTCAACATAGTATGCATTATCACATGAAATTTTATCTATAAGTTTTATAGAGCCTTTTCCTTTGATTTGACATGGGGAATCATTACCAAATCTAACACTATTTCCATCATATTTAGTAAAGGTAATGAACTTACTTTTGTCTCTTATCATGTGATGTGAGCATACATTGTCTATGATCCACTTTTCATTCTTGTTCACATTGGTAACCAATGTTGTTGCTTCATCTTCATCTTTGTCTAATTCATTCTTCATAGCTACATAGACTACTTCATCATCATTCTCATCAGAGTCTTCTTCAACAATGTAGCATATCTTACCTTTCTCCTTGTAATCTTTGCTATCATCTTCTCTTGTACTTGTTTCCTTCTTTATAGTTATTCTTCTATGGACATCTTGCAGCTATATGACCTACTTCATTGCAATTGAAACATATGATAGGGAGCTTACCTTTGAATATTTCTTTACCTCTATGGAATCTCCTAGCCAATAGTGCTTCTAACTGTTCCACATCTTCTTCATCTGTACTGCTATCAGTGGATGCATATTTTCCTTTTCTTCTTTTCTTTCTTGATGTGTCCTCCTTAGTATCTTTTATTGTCATCTTGGCCTTGAAACTAGATTCAAGGCTCTCAGGTCTATAGTTGTCAAAATTAGATAGCTCAAATGCAATAAGTCTTCCCACTGTTCCTTCAAAGATTAGTGTGTTCCCTTGTACACACCTCAGCTCTTGGATGGCTGAAACTACTCTAAGTATTTTCTTATAGTTGTTTCTTCTTCCAATTGTCCTCCTAGACTTCTTATTGCACTCACCACTTCTTTCATTTTTGCAGTGTACTGAGCAACATTTTCACCTTCTTCCATCTTCATGTCATCAAACTTTCCTCTTAGACTTTCTGTCTTTCCTCTCTAGACATTCTAATCTCCTCCATAGATTTCTAACAAGGTTTTCCACATCTTGAATGCAGTGTCATAGTCTTTGATGTCATCACATTCTACATAGTTAAGTGCATAGGAAATCTCCAACATTGCTTGGTTATGCTCCTTTTTATTCAAATCATCTGTAGTGAGAGGTCCTACTAGAGTTACATGTTCTATTTAAATTGAGGTTTGTGCATAGTCACCTATTGATCCAAGGTGTGATTTCATAAAACTCTACCATGCAACAAAGTTGTCTTTGTTGAGCTTGGGAACTTCTCTCTTGAACATCTTGATCTTTCCTACTTCTAGTACCTTGAAACTAGATCAACAGATGACTTTGATACCAATTGTTATAAATTCTTAGAGGGGAGGGGGGGGGGGAGGGGGTGAATTAGTTATTTAAGGTCCAGATGTCCTATTCAAACTTTTCACTAGGTATAGTGGATCCATTCAACCATTCATTCATCCAAACTTTAACTTATCTAATCAACAAGTTACTGTAAATCAACATGCAAGCATTAAGACATAAGAAATCAACACATGACACAGTGATTTATGTGGAAACCTAATTTGGGAAAAACCACCAGTAACATGCTACTCTATTTTTACTCTTCTAAAGTGATGCCCTGTGAAAGGCCTGCCCTATTAAAGGCTTACAACACACTATTAAATGTGACCTTGTTAGAGGATTTAACCACCCTGTTAGAAGTGGGCTTAGTTAAAGGACTTTAGAACATTCACTTGGAATGCCACCCTGTTAAAGGATTTATGAATAGCTATTAGGCCAACCTAAGTCCATAGGATTTTTAGATCTAATACAATTGTGAGAGTATTAGAAAATCTTGACTTGACTACAACATACAACTTATCTTTCATATCTCAGATCACTTCTTAGCTCATACCCTTGCCTAGCCCTCAATCTCTACAACTCTTGATAGCTTGCCCTTCCTTCAAGCTTTGTCTCCTTGAGTCTCCCCATTCAATGTACTAGTGCAATAACTTCTTAATGACCACTTGTAGAAGCATAGCCTTTGTGCTCTTCCTTCTTCTAGATATCTAACCTTGACACCCTTCTAACCACTTTGCAGGCTTGGCTCTTCAACAACAACAGTATCAACAACTCTTTGCTTCTTGGTCTATCTTCTTAAATAGAAGTATTGGAGTACCTTTTTTTTCTTGATTCTTCCATTTTTTAATTTCAATTTGCATGGATTAGGTAGGATTCATTGCATCTAACCCATATTCTATTTCCTCTAGAAATTTCTTGAATAATCCTTTGGAATTTGCCTAAAATGGTTTACATAGGATTCTGTGCCACCAACTCGTCATCCTTATCTTCCAACTTGTTCACAAAATTCAATGTAACCACTATGTCATCTTATATTTGAAAAATCTTCATCTTTTGAAATAATGTAGTAGCTCGACACTATTGAAATACTAGTGCTCAACACATACTATGTTACTCAGCATCAACTGTGTTTTTCCTGATGCTCGACACTTGAAGATCACTCAACACCAACTGAATTTTTTTTTGATGCTCAACACCTGATCTTTACTTGGCACATGAAGATCACTCGGCACATAATAGAATTTTTTTTTACTTGACTTCTACTGAGAATTTTCTTAGCTTCAACTAATTTGCTCGAAACCCACTTATGATCTTAGTTTAAGCTTTGTAGTCAACCTTGTTGCAACTTCTTCTTCCAATGTTTATAAGTGTGACCAACCTCTATATCTTTGATTATGTCATCAATACATTACTTAACCATTGTCTTAACTAATCCTTGCACTTCATTGCAACATCATAACTCAACCTTTCTCTTAGGTTCTCTTGTTACATCTTGTTGATCAAATCCTCTTCATCAATCAACTAAGTGATAGTACTTGGATCTTATAAGAAAATATCATCCCTAGAAATAGTAGGTTTGACATCAATGACAAAAAAATGATTGAAACCATTCTTTTACAATAATCTCCCTCTTTGACCTTTAACAACAATGAGCTTTTTAATCAGATTTCCAACAATAGTTCCAAAAATTGAGTTTACTTTTACCATCACCTTTCAATGCTATTTCAAATTGTTAATTTTCATGAAAGTATTATCATAAAACCAATTTATTGTATTTTTTTTAATGATGAGGAGTAATCAATATGTGGACCTCCGCTGACTTTTTTATACAAAAGGCATAGCTTATGTAAAATCAATAATTTTTTTCCCTACCACATTCCTATATAGAAGGTGCATATTGTCTGTAAGTTCAATAAGTACAAGGTAAAATACATTTTATTTGGAAATGCTTAGTATAGGTGGATTTTAGATACAAAGCCACAAAGATTTTGACTCAACATAGTTCATGAAGTATAAGATAATAAAGGTAGGCTTGGGAATTTTTTTAAACAACTAAACTGACATATAAAGTGATATGACCCTACCATAGAGGCTCAAATCATAGAGTTAGAATCATTTTTCCCAATATAGAAAGCACCAAAGAGAAGTCAAGATTATGGAGAGCTATTATCCAAAGGGATGTGTATCTTAACAAAAAAAGGTTTAAGAAAACATTGATTGGTAAAAGACAATGATTAGAATCAAGAGATGGTTCACTTGGAGGAGTTTTGTTTCTTGTGGAGGACTATTATGAACTCATGAGTCATAATATCTTTAAGGCTATTATAAAAGGATAGATCTAGTCTTGGAGAAGGAATCAAATGACCTAACAACAATCAAAAACAAAATTAAGGAATCATAGCCAAATTAAGAGTATAGATAAATATTTATAATATTAGCAACTATATTAAAAGATAAATCCATGAATAAAGTAAAATTATAAGTGCACATAGACACATAATATGTGTGTGTATACATTTCATTGATCTTTGTGAGTATCGAAATGCTTCTCTTATTATAAATATTTTGAGTTACTAGTTTAGATTTGGGGATGGGGATGGGTGTAGGTGTAGGTATGTGAATTTAGTACTTGGGTACATATGGGAACGTATGTGTGTGTGTGTGTGTGCGTGCGTGTGTGCACGCGCGTGCACGCATGCGCACTTTTTTACAAAAAGAAAGAAAAATATGCAAAATTGTAAAACTAAATAATTTCATTGTGTGATACTTCATATTGATCAATTCCAAATGCCAATGTAAATATTAAATGCCAATTGATAGTTGAAAATTATTTATATAAAGCTATCGATGCTATCATATATGTATATGTTCACAACTCCCAATGAATATTATTCCAATTACTACATTACAAAAAATGTAGCTTATGAAATACGATTCAGTGTTCATCAATTATGAAATATAAATCACCTTTGAATACAATAACCTTCCTTCAAAATGCCAAGATGGATAGAAAATATTGTGAGAACAAAATGAGAGGTAAAGATGAAATAAATTTATGTTTAAAGGCCACATATTGGGTCATTTTAGGGTTAGGAAGATTTTTTTTTAAAAACATTCTTTCAGTTAAGTTTGGGCCTACATTTTTTAAGGAAAGCTTGAGAATCCGCATAAGTGCACCTGGGCTTGTGAAAGTGGGATATTACCCTAATGATTTTTTCCTCAAAAGAGATATTAAAAGTATTATTAGCCTTTAGAATTACTCTTTTTTGGTTGGGCTTTTAATGCTTATTATTAGCCTTGTTTATGTTTTAACTCTTGGGTTTTAGGGTCCCTGTAAAACCTGTTTATCTAATTAAAAACATTGACGATTGGAGTGATCTATTTTGGGAATGATATTTTTTATGAAATTATAGTATGAAGTCTTCTAGTTGTCAGTAGTGAACATGATGAAGTCTATTTTCTATTACAAGTTGTAAAAAATTGACTGCATGGAATGTGATTTCTTAAAACATCACAGACCTAAATATGCATCAATATTGGTTTATTTTCCAAAATCTTATCTCAAATATAAGATAATAAATGGACATTCCAATAAATATATCTTTAGCCAATTGCAAGATCAATACATTTTAAGTGGAATGACTAGATTAAGGATCACACACTCTACAACAAATAAGGTGTGATTATACCAAGAGATGATCACCAGCTTAAATGGGAGATCATGCAACATTCTATTATCTTTTGTGTACTCTATATAAGGAATCTAAATTATACTTGAGTAAAGATGTATGAATGACCTTAATTGATGTGCATGGAAATTTTTTACCTATGGTGGAGGACTTATAATGAAGGGTGATTGAGAATTGAGTGTAGTATATTTTGAGACTTTGGCAAATGGGTATTTATATGGATTGATCAGATATCTCTATATATGTGGAATGTGGCGTCAAATTTAACACACACACTTCAACACGATCCTTGTATGTAGATTCATCTTGGAATGAACATGAGATTGTTCACCCAAGAAGAGTCCTACAAGATGACCTTTTGCCTTCTGTCTAGAAGGATTTTTCCTATTTATGCTCTCAGATTTGAGGTGTAGGCAACTAGACCATTCTAGAATGAAGGGTTTTGAATGCAACTATATGATTATGAAATTAATCTAGATGTTATCCAAACATTAATCTAAGAATTAATAGAAGAAATTAAACTACATGTATGCATTGTTTAATCTAAATGATCCTAATATTTTAAGAAAAAGCATATATAAAGCTATAAAATTGAGTATTCAATTCGACAAAAATTCAATAGCATGAAAATTCAACCTTCATAATGAGGAATTATGAGTCCCTTAAATAGAATTCTTGGAATCCATCAATGGTTGAGATCAACTCATATCGATGGCCATGATTGAAGCAAAGATTCAATCAAAGTGGAAGATTCCAAATATAGATGCAGTTAACTGACTCAGATCTTGGGTGTAAGAAACAGTTAACTCAAATTCACTTTAGTGTGATGGTGAGTGATTTAGGTCACTTCTAATTCAAGAAGTAGTTAACTAGAAATTTCCATTTTGAACTGAGAAATAGAATTTGGGAAAGATATTTAACTTAATAAAATGAGATATGACCTCATAAATACATTTTTTGTTTAATTGAATAATTACATTCAATTAATTAAAATAAGCATAATTATTAAATTAAATTAATTTAATTCCTTAGTACATTAGCCTTAGAAGATAATTTAATTTAATTAAAGTATAAATACTTGGTATTAAATTAAATCTTAATCAGTAGGTTTAATGTGACTAATATGAGTCAATACTTTAGGAATTAAATAAAGACTATGATGAATGAAAACTTAGGGTTTTTTTCATTTGGTAATTAAGTCAAGTAGCAAATATTAGCATAAGAATTGCCTAGTGACATAGGACTTAGTATTGATTAGAATAGACCAGAATTGGTGATCATGGCAATAAGCCAATTTTGGGGTATTACATTTTTCCCCTCTTTGAATGAATGTGTGAGCAACATGTTCGATTCAAAGAAAACTAGAAAGCATGATGTGAGGATCAAGAAATGAGATTGGTTCTGAAATTGATGATATGAAGACCAATTGATAAGATTTTAAGGACCATCTCCAGAATGGAGCTTAACCCCAAGGAATCCAAGTAGAGCACCTAGATACCTAAATTGATAAGCATTTTAAAGATTTCCTTTAGAATGAAGTTTAACCTTTAAGGATCTAGATAGAACATCTAGATACCCGAGATTGATAGCATTTAAAAGATTATCTCTAGAACAGAGCTTAACCTTTAAGGATCCATATAGAGCATCTAGATACCTAAAATTGATAGCATTTAAAAGATTATCTCTATAACAGAGCTTAACCTTTAAGGATCCAGATAGAACATCTAGATACCTAAGATTTGATAAGCATTTAAAAGATTATCTCCAGAACGAAGCTTAATCTTTAAGGATCTAGATAGAACACCTAGATACCTGAATTGATAAAAGATAGCAAGATTGAATTATGAGTCATAGAATCATCCCTAGAAGAAGGCTTGATCCTCAAGAGTCGAGGTTTAGATGGTCCCAATACCTATCCATAGAACTCTTTATAAGATGCAATAGATGAAAAAGATGCTAGAAAAGAGGGGAATAAGATACCCCTAGCAATGAGATGCCCCAAGTGATAAGGACGTAAGATAGGAACAAGATGCCCCAAGCAATAAAGATTCAGATTGATTTGAATTTTAAGTTCAATGATGTAATTATCTTGCCCCCTCGGGAGCAAAATCGAAAGATGACACACCAAAAATGTGATGTGAAGCAATATATAAGGAGATACAAAAGAAATCCAAGATTCAACAGAATGTAGGAGAGATTAGAATGATCAGAAGAAAATTCAGAGTCGATTTGCAATGATTTTGAGGTCCAAAAGACCAAGTTTGATCAAAAGTTGACCAAATTTGAGCATAGTTGACTTTTTCAAAATAAATTTTGAAAACATGAAGAATTTTGAGTTTAAAATAATCCAAGAATCATAAAGTATCAAAAAAATTGGATTGCACAAGCGTTGGATCACTCGGTCCCAAAAATTTTAAACGTGTTTTTGAGCTACTTAGGTGTATTAGATTTGAATTCAATCCCAAAAATTGATTTAGAATGGTCAAATTAGCCAGGGGTGATTTTTGCGCAAATCAGAGTACTTTAAAAAATTAGGTCAAACCCTATATAAGGGCCCAACGGGTCATTTTCAAATCATTTGAACCTTTTGTCTTTAGTGAATAGGAGCTCTAAGAGGAAGATGGTAGTTAATGTGAGATATCACTATTTCAAACACTCCTGACAACACAGACAATAGGTAGACTATGGACCACCAGTGAGTGATCAATAACCTTCCTTTGTACTTTCATTGTCACACTTTTTGATGTAGTTTAGCACATTTTTTAGCATGTTTTAGGAATGGTCAATTAGTTTTTGTGCAAGATTGTCCTTTCTTCCGTGAAGCCAATCTTTCTTGCATGAAGATTCACCAACCTAGTGTTTCTTTGCATGCACTAGTGGGAATTCTTATAGGGGAAATACCCACCTCTCATGTGAAAGGCACAAGAATTTGGACGAACTTCATTTAGGTTTTTGTTTCCTTTCACGCAAGACTATCCTTCGTGTGAGAACTTGATTTTTTGCACGAGATAGTCTCTCTTCACGTGAGGATTTGATGTCTCACTGGTAGATGCACAATCTTGCATGAGGACTTGATTTCTCATGTGAAGATGCATAATCTCACATGAAGAAATGAATTCTTGCATTAGGAAATGAATCTTTATGCAAAAATATATGACAACATGCTAATAAAGATTTGCATTTTTGATGTTTTAGCTTTGATTTTTTTGTCGTTTTAGTTTTTTGAGTAAGTATTGATTGTTTGTGTATTGTTGTTGTTCGTGTGTGTAGGAGGTCTTTGGTGATGTCTCATTTAGATCCCATTATCCACCACATGGAGCTTTGTTGTGGAGCCTAGATGCGGTAGACATGGCAGATATTGATAGACTAGGGTTCACTTCTCTATGTCGGATCCCAACATTGTTGGTGAATTAGGACTTGTTGACTACCTTGGTGGAGCATTTCCATTCAAAGACAAACATCTTCTACTTGCTATAGGGATAGATGATGATTACTCCTGAGGATATATACAACATTCTATAGATCCCCTTCCATGGGCTGAGAGTGGCTTATGACACAGTGCCCTAGGTAGGTACAGAGGCTTTGTGTGCCATTTTCTAGAGGCAACTAGCGACTAGGTGAGCCATCATCTGGGATGAGCTCATTCATACATATGGGTAGACACACAAATTGGCTTTATTTTTGGCCATATTTATCAGTTGCTTCTTGGTGCCAGATAGAGGACAACATAGGTTGGAGTGTGGATGGGGGGTCATGTTGTAGTGCATGCTTGATTCTCCTAAGTGGTTCAGATGGGGCCAGTGTATGATGGCTCATATGTTCTATGAGATGCATGAGATCGTATATCATGAGAAGAAGAGCATGGACACTAAGGTTTATGTTCTCTAGATCTAGGCATGGGAGCACCTACCAATTACATGGCCTATTTTCAAGGATGCCCGTAAGCCCACAGAGCCATATATTTGCAGATACAAGGGGTAGATTACCCAGGCTGGCCTGGTAAGATTGATCATTGGAGGACCTATCTTGATGACTTGGTCTCCATTGTATGGTGTCCCTAGTGGGAGATAGAGGATTGGGATGATGTTCCTAGGGAGCTAGGGTGGATTTTTTGCTCATGGCTGCTAGTGGGTAGGAACACACAACTCATTGAGTGGTTTGCCATTATACAGGTGTGGAGATAGTATGGGAGGCAGTAGGATATCTCCCAAGAGTATTGTTCCTATGCGCAAGTCATGAAGGTCCTAACATGAGGATGGTCGACAAGACTAGATGCAGGGATATTGATGATTGATGTGTGCAACCTAGTTGTAGTATAGTGGGATTACTTGTCAGAGGTATTAGACATAGGGGTGATGGTAGCATATCAGGCATATTTCATCATTCACCCAATCTCACACTTCATAGATCCCTTGGGGGGAGTAGCACCAGCTCCACAACAGGCATCAACATAGTAGTAGCAGGTACCCTACTAGAAGGCACCCCAGCAGTAGGCACCCTAGGGCCCACTACCATAGGTACAATAGAGGGTGAGACAAGTGCTAATCCCCACATGATAGATGGGGTTAGACCCAAACACAGGGGGCAGTGGAGGGGAATAGGGTCAGCACCGGAGGGTGAGGATGGAGGAGTAGGCATCTGAGATGTAGTAGCAACCTACTATAGGATCTAAGGATGCATAAAAATGATAGAGAGAGCAGATTCTCTAGGCCTCTCAGTAGATCAAAGAGCTACAGATATAGGTAGTAGTGAGAGATGCATGGATCACGGAGCAAGATTAGGAAATTCAGTGATTATGGGATTGAGTGTAGGCTACTTACTAGAGGGTAGAGGTGTTGTAGGACAAGTTCTGATTGTAGATGGCCTGAGCAACCTACTACTTTGTAGCATAGCTATGTATCCATTGGTGTGCTAGCACCATTTTGTATCATTTTTGATTGATAACACTCGAGTAGAGCTCATTTTTGTACTAACACACATTCTTCAAGATATATATATATATATATATATATATATATATATATATATATATATATATATATATATATATATATATATATATATATATATATATATATATATATATATATATATATATGAGATTTTGGAGCTGAGTTTCATTGTGTTCATGTCATTGTCATTGTCTGTCTTTTCCTTTGATGCACATGAGATGGTTATATGATGATTATGAGATGCAAAATGTGATGTAATGGATGCATGTTTGATTTGATGTGATTTTATTATGTAATGTAAATGATATGAGTGCATGGATGTACTACATATGGAAATGAACTGACATCTCATGAAGTGTTGTATGTTTTTTCTTAATAGTGACAGGTATCCCCTTGAAGAGTGCATGAATATGAACCAAAGAACCAAATGCTTGTGTAGTCATGCAAAATCTTGATATGTTTGAAAAGATCCACAATCCCCCATCACAAAAGGATGGAAATAGAGTTGTAATTGAATAGCATGCTTATGTAGGTGAAGTATGCAATGCAAGACTATGTTAAATGCAACCCTAGATTTGGTTACAAAGCCTCGACAATTTATCATCACTGAGCATAGAATAAAATCTTGTATGTCCCACAACTCCCACTGATAATGCAATCATAGGAATATGGATAGGATATCTATTCTAGTTTTGTTGGGATTAAATGTAAGCATTCGAGGCACAAGAAGCCAGAATGACCAGAATATTTGTCCCTTTTATTGTAGCAAGTTAACATAAGCATCAAAATATAAATGTTAGGATGACCAGAATGTTGCTTGCATGGCAGACACACCAAACAAACAAGAGATCCATCTTATGCTAAGTATTTTGTAAGTATTCTATCCACAACGACCCTTGCATTTCTAGCCTAAGACAAAAGTGTGCTAGGTATACTTGCAGTGACCCATACGTTCACTTAGTGGGACGAGTATCAATATTTACTATAGCATGAAGAGTTCACTCCAATAGACAAGGAGAAGAACCAATGTTATTGATGTATCCATATAAAAGGGGTCAAGGTACACCTAGCCATCCAATACAAGATGGAGGCTCTTATTGTTGACACCCCTCTTATAGGAATATGTCAACTAATTGGAACTAAACCACATATAGAAAGCAAAGAAAAGATCATGCACCTAGTCATTACTTCTCTAGTTAGAAATGACCTCATCAAGTTGCTCGAGGAGACATGATAAAGCAAAAAAAAAGTAAACAAAGAAAATTTCTTAGCATATCCAAACAAGTATGTCATTTTTAGTTCAATGTTTGTCATGGGATTGATGTCAAGTGTTAGTGTCCAAAGCATGGATGAAAGAAATCTCTTTAGTAGGGTGACAATAGTGGGTAGAAAAAGTTAGAATGACTAGTGACTAATGTCAAGGAGGAATCTTCGAGGTGAAGAACCTAAGAGGATTGAATGACAATAGACAGACACAACCAGGATGACTAGTGACTAACACAAGAGAGATCTTCCATAAGAGAATCTTGAAATATGACTCGAGCAACAATAGGCAGATGCAACTGAAACAATTGGTGGCTGTTGCAAAAGAGATTCTATGAGGATAATCTCAAAAAGAGTGACATTGGTGATAGTAGGTAGACATAGCCAGAATGACTAGTGACTATCACAAAAGAGATTCTATGAGGAGAATCTCAAAAAGAGTGACACTGGCAATAGTAGGCAGACACAACTAGAATGATTGCTGATTTTCATAAAAGAGATTCTATGAGGAGAATCTCAAAAAGAGTGGCATTGAAGGGGAATGCCCCTGAGTTGCAAGAATACTCAATCCATGGATACATGAGTAGAAAGTGGGAAAAACAATAAAGCAACTATACAGATAGTCAAAAGATGTGCTGTAGGATGGAGCATTGGCAATAAGAGGTGCCTATTTACCAATTTTTCACCTTCTTGGCATACGTTTCTTTTTTGCTACATGATGCCTATTTCTAGATTTTCATCAATGATACTTTTTTTATTTTTTTCAATTTTTTGTAGTTTTCTCTTTTTCTCTCTTTTTTTTTTTTCAATTTTTTTGCTGTTACCAAGGCACTTATTGCTAGGTTTTCACAAGGTAACAATTTTTTTAGGACCTTTTCTAATTTCTTAGAATTTTTTTAGGACATATAGATATGTACAAAGAGCTACTAAGAGCAGATCAATTGTAAAACCACTTCAGGTGGAGAGTGTTGATAGGTTCTTTGAGCACTTCTCCCTTGGTTGTGGAAATCTAATAAGCACCTAATCCATATACTATAGTAATGATGTAAGGACCAAGCTAGTTTTGTTCAAACTTCCCTTTTTGGACTTGCTATTTTTTATTCTTAGGGTTCTCTCTTAGAACTAGATCACCTAGTTGGAAGTCATGTGGCCTAGCTTTTCAATCTAGCTTCTTGACATTTGTTGTTGATAAGCTCATAGGTGATCACATGCTACTTGTCAACATTCATCTAGTAACACTAGTTCTTGAAGCTAAGCTATCTTATAATCTTCATCAGTAATAAGGCCCTTTATAGAGATTCTCAAGGTAGGAATCTCAACCTCTATTGGGAGCACAACATCTACTCCATAAACCAAAGCAAAGGGCATCATACCCATTGGAGTTTCAATGCTTGTCCTATACACCCACAAGGCTGGATTAATCTGGAGGTGGCAGTCTCTCCCAAATTTTTTGACCATGTGATGGAGGATCTTGAGGATCACCTTATTAGAAGCCTCGGCCTAGCCATTACCCTAGGGGTAATAGATGGAAGATCAATGTTGTCTAATTTTGAATTTCTTGCATAATTCCTTGAGGTCTTTATTTTTGAACTGTCCTCCATTGTCATTGGAAAATATGAGAGGTACTACCTCTGCCCACTTCCTGAAATAGTTTGTAGCTATGATAATGAACTTATGTCCATTAGAAGAGGTTTGGTGAATCTGACCCACCAAGTTGAAGGCCCATTATTGAGATGGCCATGTTGTAGTAGAGGGAATCAATTCCCTAGCTGGAGTGTGGATCAGATTCCCATGGAGCTAACATTGCTTGCAGGACCTAGCATACTCGATTGCTTCTTGCTCCATTTTAGGCCAATAGTAACTAGCTCTAATGAGTTTGTGAGCTAATGTCAAGCTGCTTGAGTGGGATCAACAAATGACCTTTTGAATGTCAATTAATACATGTTTGGACTCTTCAGGTTATAAACACCTAAGAAGTGTTCCATTAAGACCTCTCCTATATAGGTTGTCAGCAATAATGACATACTACAAAGCATTGCAGATAAGGTAACGTTTCTTATTCCATGTCAGACCTTCTAGATTGGTTTGATTACAAAGATAGGAATAGATATGGTGGTAGTGGTATGAGTCCTATCCTACAATAGAATAGATCATCCTAGAATCAGGGGTGGCGTAGGCTAGGTAGTGTAATGCTTCCACCAAGAAGTCATGTCAGAGATCATTTTTAGGCATCTGTAGCAAGGAGGCCAAAGTAGCTAGAGCATTAGCCACTTTATTATTTACTTGAGGATTTTTCTGGAAGGTGATGTGTGAAAAATACTTCTTTAAGTCATTAACCATGCATTTGTAAGGAATTAATATCTCATCCTTTGTTTGATACACATCATTAACCTAGTTGATTACAAACTAAGATTCGCCAAAGATGTCTAACTGATCCACTCTCCATTCAGTTGCAATTTTCATGTCATTGATCAAAGCCTAGTATTCAGCAATGTTATTTGTACAAGGGAACATAATCTTGTATGCTTTGGGCAATGAATATCTCTATGGTGTTATGAAGAGTAATCTAGCACTAGATCCCTGTTACGTGAAGGACCCATCAAAGAACATGAACCATGTTTGGTGTGTGAGTGTCAGGATTGACTCATCAGGGAAATTAATGTTCATTGGTAGGAGACTTTGCATAGGTTCATCCACCAGCTGATCTGCAATTGCTTGTCCCTTGATAGCTTTTCATTCAACATATCGAATGTCAAACTCACTAAGTATCATAACCCACTTAGCCAATCTTCCTATGAGAGTTGTCTTACTGAGCAAGTACTTTAGTGGATCTATTTTAGCCATGAGCCATGTAGTGTGGGCAAGCATGTAGTGTCTCAAATTCTAGGAAGCAAAGAACCATGCCAATCAAGCTTTCTCAATGATGTTGTAGGTCCTCTCATAAGAGATCTGTGTGTGACTCAAATAGTAAGTAGCTCTCTCTTTGTTGTCATTGTCTTCTTGAGCTAATACGATTCCTAGAGATGTTTCAATTGCTGAGATGTACAAAAGAAAAGGTTTCCCATAGATAGGAGGCATCAAGATTGGTGGATTGGAAAGATATTGTTTGATTTGTGTTAAGATTTTCTCACTATCCTAACTCCAATTTAATTTCACACCCTTATGTAAAGTCTTTGTGAAGAGTTGTGATCTATCTGCCAACTGTGAGATAAACCTGCAAATAGATTGGAGTCTTCTTTGTAGACCTCTCATCTGGCTAATGTTTTGAGGTGGAGGCATATCCATAATTGCTTGAAATTTGTCTAGATCCACCTCAATTCCTTTTGCAGGCATGATATATACCAACAACTTTCCTGATGCAACACCAAATGTGCATTTCTTAGGATTGAGCTGAAGCCTAAATTTTTCCATTCGATCTAGATGGGTCCCAAATCTTGTAGATGAGTATTGCACTTTTTACTTTTGACCAAGGTATCATCCACATAGTCCTCCATGGTCTTATGCATCATGTCATGGAAGATTGTGGTTATTGCTCTCTGATAGGTTGCACCAACATTTTTCAAGCCAAATGGCATTACGTTCTAGTAGAAAGTTCCCCATGCACATGTAAAAGCAGTCTTCTCCTGATCTTCTGGCACAATTTTTATGTGATTGTAACCAAAAAACCCATCCATTAGAGAGTATGTCTCATAGCTTGCCATCATGTCCACTATCATATCAATGTTGGGAAGTGGAAAATCATCCTTAGGACATGCCAAGTTGAGATCATAGAAGTCAGTGCAAACTCTAATAGATTTATCATGCTTAGAGATTGGAACAATGTTGGATATCCATTCAACATAATCAATTGCACAGATGAATCTTGCTTTCAAAAGTTTCTCTAGTTCTGCTTTGACAAGAAATGCAACATGAGGATGCATTTTTCAAAGTTTCTATTTAACTGGTTTGATGCTTGGTGCGATGGAAAAGTGATGCATGAAAACATTAGGATCTAGTCCTAGCATGTCAAAATATGTCCAAGAAAAAAATATCTTCTTCTCTCGAAAAAAGGTGATGAACTCTTCCTTTTCTTTAGGAGATAGTGATTGTGCTAGATGTATCATATGAGGATGTTCTTCTGTATCCAGGTTGATTGACTATGTTGGCTCTATGAACACTGATGATCTCTCTTGAAAGTGACTTGGAAGTGCATAAAATATCTCATTCGTGGGCACCTCAGAGAGGTTTTCACCTTTGGATATGTCTTTTTTTTTTTTACTTTTTTGGGTTTTGACACTATCACAGTGTGGTTTTCACCATTAGACCTTTTTTATTTTTTCTTTTTAATTGTATGAATGAGATATTTGATGTCAGATTTAGTCATGTTGACTCTCTATTCATTGGTGGAAGATGTTAGATGTTTGACAACATTTAAGGGAAGAACATAGTCATTCTGGAATGTGGGGACTTCACTAGATGCATTAGGGTTATAGTCTATAAGCTCAGGATGTGTGAGTGAAAGAGTAGTGATAGGTTTGATTATGTTCACGGTATAGTCATTAAGTGCTTGGACTAGAAATTTGAGACCTACTACAACTTCATCGACAGGTGTGTTCGAATGCCTCTAAGTACTAACATCAACAATTGATGACTCTAGGACACTAGTTGGATTAGACCCATTTGACCTAACCCTAGATGTCTCACCTACTTTGATTTGGTTTTCATAGACATGAACTTGGTCAATGTCTTTATTAGTAGTCACTTCTAAAAGAGAGTCAAACTCATATTCCTTAGAATCAGTGCTACATGGTCAGAGACTATAAAACTCCCCAACAGTGATAGGGAGATAGTCACCTTCATCATCTAGGTTCTTACATAGGTACTCAATATCAAATGATTGACTAGGCTCTCCCTTTTCTAAATGAGCTTTGGGTTTATCAGTATTGTCCTTAGAAGAATCACTAGTATTATCCGCAGTGCTAACATGTGGCACAAATTCATCTGATTTAGCAAAGAATTTAATGAGACCATGAGGAATAGGATAAGGATAGGTATCCTCATCGTTAGATCATTCCTTTTGAGTATCTAACTTAGCTTGTGACTCATTTCCTGATGAAATCTCAAGTTCTAGTATGAATTTATTAGGTCCCAAATGAAAAGGAACCTTCTTAAATCCTAGGCCAGTTGTATCTATATTGCTTCAAGCTATTGCCTTGATAGGATCAATTAGGCCATTGTTATTACACCCAATAGGTCTAGTTTCCTTGTAGCCAAAACACTTCATGAGACTAAGACTAGGCCCATATTTTTTAGGAGTGATTTCTTGAGCTTGCTCTATTAAGTCTACTAGAGTCTCTTCTCTATAAAGCCATGTAACAATGGCTCTATTTTCACTTTCATCCTCTAGGGGTAGCCTTGACAAAAGTGCCATTATACTTGGTTTGAGGTGTTAGCACAAATGGCTTCTTTGCCTCTGAGGGTCTCCCATAATGATGAGGAGACTCTAGAAGATATGTTAATGACAACACTGGTTCAATATGGTACTCTCCCATGCTAGTTTCTTTTAGTTTGAATGACTACTCAATTTGTTTTAGCTTATTGTCATGGTAATTAGTAGATTCTTGGTTAGCAAGGATGAAAGTTTTAGTAGCTTTGAGCATATTACAGGTATAGCTAGTAGTGGTAGGAATAGTAACTTTGGAACCATGAAACAAGAATTTGACACATTGGTGATATGTGGATGGCACAACACACATCTCATGTATCCATGGCCATCCTAACATAATGTCATAAGCCAAGGGAATGTCAAGCACCTGACAGGTAACATCCCTTTCTATAGGATTGATGCAAATGGGTAAGACCACAAGACCTAGAGACTTTTGTTCAACTTCATCATATGCTTTGATAGTAATCTTGCGTTGAGGATCAATAGAGTCCTCAGAATAATTTAATTTTCTAAGCAAGGCAGTAGAGATAATTTTTAGGACAGCATCATTATCGATGAGTACCTAATGAAAATGTGTCTGATGTATCATAACCTTGATGTGTAGAGGTTGATTGTGTGGGTGACTTAGTGAGTTATCATCCTCCTCAAAGAAGGACATAAGATAAGGTGAGGTCAGATGAGCTAGCATGGATTGAAATCACTCAAGATCAATATCTTGAGGAATATTTTCCTCAATGAAGGCTTTGTCCAAAATTTGCTTGTGAGTAGGCAAGATTTTAAGTAGCTCAAAGATGGAGATTTGAGCATTAGTTCATTTCAATTGACCAAGAACATTATAGTTGGTTGTTGTTGAATGCATTATGAGTTTTGCACCTTTTCCAGGAGGACTAGCAAGGGCTTTGTCTTTATGTTGTTTAGGATCAATAATAGAAGGCACATGGCCTTTGAGCACCAATTTGGCATGAGAGTGAGTAACAACATTAGCCCGGTGTTGTGAAAATGTGTTATCCATTGTGTTGGAAGTAGGGCCCCTCAAGATAAATGATGTCTTGGATTTATCATTATCTTGTTTTCCCTTAATGGTAATGATGTCACAATATTCAAAATCCACAGGTTCAACCATGTTGATTACATTGTCATCATTGGAGTATGCATAGCTGACCTTATTATTGGGTTTTAGTTTTGAACTCTCTCCTTTTTCATAGGCTAGGAAAGGCTCTTTGAAGGCCTTGTGATCTGAGTTCTTGTTATGTCCATCTACCACAAGTTCACTAGAATCAATCATGTCCTAGACTTTGTGGTGCCAATTTATGTAGTTTCTAGTTTTGTGCCCCTCATTTTGGTGATACTCATAGAATGAGGTTTCATTCCACCATAGTGGGCATGGTTGCAGATCATAGGGGTGAGGGTTGTCTAGTGGTGAAATAAGCTTGTGTTGTAACAATGTTTTGTAAGCCACATCCAATGGTTCACCTAGGGGTGTATACTCTCACTTAGGGCATGTGGCCCATGAGTTTCTTAGTTTGTTCTCAGATGTCCTATTGTCAAGAGGAGGCTTCTAAACATTTTTGGCCACATTAAGAACATGTATGAGATTAAATGCTACCTTAGCAAGTTTGGGAGTGACATTGTCAACAACTCCATCATGTACAACTTCTTAGTTCTTGTTGACATATTTGGTTTTATCTTTGCTGGAGGTGGAACCTTGTTTTGTGTCCTTTTGAAGGGTAAGTTCACCCTTTTTGACCATAAATTCCTTGATATAGATAGCCTATGTGATCATGTCTTCAAAGGTACGTGGACCTTGAAGTTGGAATCTATACCCAAAATGAGGTAAGAGATTATCAATCAAAATGTCAAGCTTTTCTATTTCTAGAATTTTGTGTGAATATTTAGTGTATAGTTGTCTCCACCATTGGAGGAATGTGAGGAAGGGTTCCCCAACTTTTTGCTTAAGGTTACAAAGATCTTGAATATTGATAGGGTCTTGAATTTTGTGAGAATATTGCTAGACAAATAAGTTGGCAATTTCATCAAATGTCTTGATACTGGGAGGCAAGTGTGAGGACCATTCCAAAGCCTGACCACCTAGACTTTTGGGGAATAAACACATGAGGTATGTTTGGTCATGTATAAACTCCATATATAAGGTGCCAAATTTTTGCAAGTGATCTTGGGGACCAATGGTACCAAAGTACTTGTCGTGCTTAGGTAGCTCTATGCCTTGTGGGAAAGGAGGCATGTTTATGCTCTTGTCAAATGGAAATGGACAAAGAGCATCTAATGTGTATGTTTTTGTGAGTTTCTCTTTCTCATGCATCATCTGAGCCAGTTGGTCTAGCATAATTTTTAGTTATTTTTGGAGTTTGGAAGTCTCAGTTTCCTCTTTAGGCATGATGATGGTTTCCACATTGAAATGAGAGGGTAGCTTAGCTCTGTTTTGGGCAAGTTGGAGAAAGTACCTTTCTTTCTCTTCATTACATAGAATCCCCATGACCTTTTGAAATTTTTTGTCTCTACAACATTTCACTATGTGTTTAGGGAGTATTTCCACCTCTTCCTATTCCTCATTAGTGTCATGGTCTTTCTCTTTCTCTTTGTCATTCCTAGGTGGTTCTTAATGTCTATTGTGACTACTACATTCAGGTTTGTGATCAATCATTGTAGGAACGTGTTCAATTTTAGTATGTTGATATTTAAAAGGTCCTTTGAAAAGTAAGTTAGACATTGTGTTTGGAGATACAGGACCTTTACCAATCTTAGGATGCTCTTGATACAAAGGATTCCTAGTTTGTTGCAAGTTTATGGAAAATGTTCATTGGACTCGAGGTGACTTGATGGGTGAGGGAGATTGTGAAGATGCCTCACTAGAAAAATTGGATGTAGACTATGTAAACAAAAGGTAGGCAACCTCTACCATGATTACAACCCCTAGCACAACCTCACCTAAGTCTAAGAGGATAAAACATGTTGCCACTCCTTGTTGTGACAGTTATAGACAAGGACAAGAAGCAAGAACCTGGACAAGGATCGCACTAGAACTTAGTCTCAATAGGACAAGCTAAGATTACTATATACTAAGGCATGAATAGTCTAATTTGAAGGCTAGAACAACCAAAGATTATGACTATCATAATGTAGAGTATGAAAAGCACTAAAGAATAGGAATCAAGACAACTAAAAGATGAGACTAGTCAAAGTACAAATCACAAATCTTTAGCTAAGCTAAATGTCACTATTTGGGGACTGTTTACAGATAGAGAAGGGACAACTTGATGCAAAAAGTAGACTGGGTATAGAGCATAGATAGCTCTAACAAACCAAAATGATAGTTTAGACTCAAAGTCTCATGCAAAGATCTTTTAGGGGCTGCACGAGAAAGTTTACTAGAGCATGTGAAAACTTAGAATAGCAGGAAAATTTTGTGTGAGGATGTGCTCTAGGCTATGTGAGAAAGTGCATAGGTTTGATAGTATAGCTACACGATTTCATGTGGAGACTTGCAATAGTTCATGTGAGAACCTGTATAGAGCCGTGCGAGAAAAAAGACATCACAAAAGAATTTCGTGTGAGGACTTGCACACTTGCATGCGAAAATTAGGACCAAATTGACAATAGTGTCAAATTTTGAAGAGATTTCTTGACTATTTAGACAGATTGGACAGACCAATTGGACTGATTTATTGGACAAACAACAAGGTTAACTCTAAAAAATGTTTGGATAGTGTTTAAGTTTCAACCAAGGAAAAGTTTTTTTAAACAAGACATTGGGAAGCAATTAGTAGTCGAATACAATCCAACTGAGGGCAAAGCAACTCAGAGAGACAAGGGAGTCTTGACTTTTAGTTTGTTTGAGCAAGTTTGGACATGTTTAGGACTCAATAAAAAACATGCTTTATTCCTAGAAATAGAAAATAGTAGAGAAGGAAAAACCTTTGTCCCACATCTTATGTGCATGTGTGTACCTCACACAACCATGTCACTTCCTAGAGGGCGCATGTGTTTTTGGTATATTCAAAGGACTCTATACTATACATTGAATAAGTGCCCTTGTGGTAGGGGACAAGTGTGTATAACACTGTCCAACATCCAGTAGCATACATATGGTGAGTTTTATAGGAGAGATTCTTCTCCCTCCTTGCACAAAGATTATGCCTCCTTTTGGAGGTGAGCTGGGTAGCTTTTAACTAAGAGGTTTTTACTTGGCTTTCATTTGAATTAATCCCTAGTATCTCTACAAGTGGAGTTAAGACTAGTAGCCCACACAAGCATCTAAGAGTGCACATAGTTGCTTAGCAAGACTAGGGCCAATGCTAGCCAGTGCAATAGACAGAGCTTCCCATTGATAAGAAATATCAAGAATCAAGGGGAATAAATTAATTCTGCTTTGGAGTCTTTCACTCTACAAAGCATCTTGATTATAGTGAGTTGGAATCTCTAGTGAAAGGTGTGTGCTCACTTGGGTCATTCTCGGAGGTTGGATCACTCTAGCAGGCCATCTAAGGGATTGACTGAGACTCATGGCTTGAACACAAGGGTCAAAGTTTCTAATTTTCCTCAGGGGGAAAGAGCATACTCCTCTACCTTACTTTGTCACCCAAACATGTAGAACAGGTTAATTATCAACTTAGCTTAATCAATCTAGACTCATTCTTCCTAAAGATTTTGATCCCCTAGAAAGGAAACCTTCATCTCATCAGAGAAAAGAATTAGCACTAGAGAACCACTAAGCTACTTGCCTTCTTCAAAATGTCATCTTTCAAAAGTGTCTAGGTTTTTGATTCACCCTTGGTCATGACCCACAAGTGGTGAAGAGCATAATCCCCTATTCTTTTGTCTTGCACCCTAGGAAGTTCACAAGCCCTAATTAGACTATATTTTGAAAATAGGAAAGAAAACACATTGTTTTGTGGGTTTTAAAATTTGATCTTTGACAAACATATCTTTGACAATCATCCTACAAACAAAGGGTCAATTCATGTTTTGAATGGTTTATGTAAAGGAGTCTTTGTCAAATGTCCTGTAGACAACCATTAAGCTGCAAAATAAAAATAAAAATAGAACAATAATGCTTCAGAGGAAAATGCATTAGTAAAATATAATGAACAACATGCTGGAAATGACAAAATTAACCTTATTTTTGTAGAATTTCATGTGAAATCTTGCATAGGACCACATGAAATCTTTCACTAACTCGCACAAGAAAATGAGGTGCCGTGTGAAGACTTTGCACAATCGAGCACATTTTTTGTGTGAGGAAGTTTTAAGACATGTGCAAAACCCTTCAAATCTTCGCATGAAAATTTGAGGATTTGTATGGAACAGTATGGATAGAATAGTAAAAATGTTAGAAAATGAAATAAATGAGGCCAGAAAACTATTTTTCTGAGCCCCATAGTGGGTGCTAGAAATGTATATGTGGAATGTGGCCTCAGAATTCACACACACACACACACTTCAGCATGGTCCTTCTATGCATATTCATCCTGGAATGAACATGAGATTGTTCACCCAAGAAGAGTCCTACAAGACGACCTATTGCCTTCTATCTAGAAGGATTTTGCCTATTTATGCTCTTAGATTTGAGGTGTAGGCAACCAGAGCATTCTAGAATGAAGGGTTTTGAATGCAACTATATGATTATGCAAATTAATCTATATGTTATGCAATTATTAATCTAAGAAGTAATAAAAGAAATTAAACTACATGTATGTATGTTTAATCTAAATGATACTAAGATTTTAAGAAAAAGCACATATAAAGCTATGAAAGTGAGTATTCAACCTGACAACAATTCAGTAGCATGAAGATTCAACCTCTATAATGAGGAATTATGAGTCCCTTATATAGAATTCCTAGAATCCATAAATAGTTGAGATCAACTCATATCAACGGTCATGATTGAAGCAAAGATTCAGTCAAAGTGGAAGATTTCAAATACAGATGTAGTTAACTGAGTCAGATCCTAAGTGTAAGAAATAGTTAACTCAAATTCACTTTAGTGTGAGGGTTAGTGATTTAAGTCACTTCTAATTCAAGAAGTAATTAGCTAGGAATTTCCATTTTGAACTGAGAAATAGAATTTGGGAAAGATATTTAGTTTAATAAAATGAGATATGACCTCATAAATACCTTTTTCATTTAATTGAATAATTACATTCAATTAATTAAAATAAGCATAATTATTAAATTAAATAAATTTAATTCCTTAGTACATTAGCCTTAGGAGATAATTAAATTAAATTAAATTATAAATACTTGGTATTAAATTAAATCTTAATCAGTAGGTTTAATGTGACTAATATGAGTCAATACTTTAGGAATTAAATAAAGAGTATGATGAATGTAGTCTTAGGGTTTTCTTCATTTGAGTCAAGTAGCAAATATTAGCATAAGAATTCCCTAGTGACATAGGACTTAGGATTGATCAGAATATACCAGAATTGGTGATCATGGCAATGAGCCAATTTTGGGGTATTACAATCTTCATCATTGTGACTATACAAGCTTAAGAGCCTTCATTAATTGAATTCCTTATTTTTGTTTGCTTAGTGCTAGAACCATAAATACAAGTGGATTATGAGTATGCTCCATGTAGGCTAAGAAAATTGTGTATATAGTTTTCACAATGGGTTTTCATCAAGTAATCTCTATGTTGGATAGGATTTTAGGTTAGTTTTAGACCTAGAAGGTAATGTTTCATAAAAAAAAGGATTATCTCCAATGTTCCTCAAATCCTCACTATTAGAGTTGATACAACTCTATGTAATTTTCACATTGACCAATAGCCTTAACCAAATCTGATATCTTTTTGAAGGGTAGGTTACTTCACTTGGAGATATTAATGTTTGGTAGTTTTAGATTTGAATCCATTTCTAAAAATTTTGACAAGTAGGCTCCAAATATATTGTCTAACTGATGTTATAAAGTAGCAAAGAAAACTAAAAATTATGACACAAATTGACACAAGATATTTTAGGCATTCTTATTATGCATATAGGCAAGTTGATTTCATGTTATAATAAGGTTAGAAGCATAGTCAAAGGGTGGTCAATAATTTGTCAAACATTGGGAGTTGACCAAAAATCATCATTTTCAAATTTCTTAAACCTTTTAAGTATTTTGGTGTATTTTGGTAGGCATTGTGAAGCTTTTGTGATTATATTATGTAAAAATTGCAATAAAAGTTGTCATGCAACTTTTCTTGTGAAAATTTGGAAGTCCAATAGTCAGAGCTCTACTTGGATCAAACATGAATAGGTGAAGTTGTAAGTTCAAAGGGGAGGTTATATAAATTTTTTACCTTTCACCTAGAAGAGGTTAATGTGGTATTTATGGATTTGCAATGTTAATATATAGTTTTTATAAGGGAATTTATACACATTTAGCAATTATCTTTCCATATTCGATTGTAGGTGATAGTAAGTGACTAAGTCCATTTTTAGAAAGTTTTATCTTTTCTCTTAAATTAAGGAAATTATTATTTTGTTAGAATTTGAAAAAGCAATAGTTGGTTTTGGATTTTTCCTTATTTTTTGTTTACCCTAGATTGTGATAAGGGTTTGTACGTACATTTTGTATTTATCTTAATATACATGGTGAAAATTCCTATTTTTTGGTATAAGGAAGATTTTTATTTGTAATAAACATGAATAATGAGGTTCCTGGTGTTCTATACCTGCCTGAGATGTGATAGCCATAGTTTGGAACTGCTATTTCTATTGTTAACATGTAGATGGACTAAAAAGATAACACAATGATCATTTTATGAATCTTGGAGCTTGAAGCTTTGGTGGAAGGTAACTAAGGATGATGGTAATGTTGGTGCAGAAAGAAAATCCACCTTTATAATTGAGATTGTGAGCCTACACGGATAAACAACATTTTCAAGCCATAAATCCTAGAAACTAGGGCTTGAGGGAAAAGGCCTTTATAGTTATGACCTAGAAACCATATTTGGGATTTAGATGTATTTTTTCATGTACTAATATATTCTATAATTTTTTTGGAAGGTTTTTTGAAAGTTTTTGGAGTTTAGAGTTATTTTTGGTAAAACAGGGATACTAGGATTGAGCCCATTTTAGGCTTCCTAGTGTAACTTGTGGTTTTGGTGTAATAAGAAGCTCTAGACCTATTAGTTGGCTAAGAATTTTGGTGTAATAGTGGGGAATTATGTATTAGGGTGTATGCAAGTTTAAGATCTTGGATGATGTAGGTAAAGTGAGGTGTATGGGTGGATTTGTGTTTTGGGAAAGGTGTTAGACTACTTGGAAGATAGGGTGAGATTGAGAGGGTGAAGTTGGTGTGTGTGTGTGTGTGTGTGTGTGTGTGTGTGTGTGTGTGTGTGACCATTTCACCTCTACCCTAGTCGTGAGTTGGTTTTAGGAAGGTAAAGTAGGATATCCTTGGAGTGTGTGCCTCTTACTTGCATCACTAATATGTCCATTGCCTCTTCATTTAATGATTCACAATATAGTGCATCTAGTTTGATGAGTGAATTTAAGGCCTCAAAACCACCATTGAGCATCCTCAAATTTTGGAAACCACCAATTTCAAGATATTTCAAAGACTTGAGTTGACCAAATGACTCTGGAAGGCTCTCTAAGTTGGCACAACCACTCAAATCTAATAATCATGCAAAGTGGAACAAGAATTGGAAAGGAAAATAATCAAACATTTCTAGACATCAAATTAAAGTAGAAATCTAAAAAAAAATTAAGTAAATTTGGATGACTATAGAATAATGGAAGTTGAGACCTACTCTAGATACTGATCCATATAATGCTCTAAAACTACATTGATCTATATACTACTATAGAATAAAGGAAGATAGAACTAAACTTATGCATCCTTAAAGTGAATATGAAAAATAAATGTAGTACAAGGACAAAATCATGTATAGGAATTGGTGATAATGTGAAGATTGTAGAGGTGGCATGTACTCGCTTTATACCAAAGTTTCCCATTTTTGGCTCAAAATATATCTAAGTTAGAGGATATATATGAGTTAGATTATTTGAACCAACCATTCATTTCAGCCCTACCCATAAAAGCAATCACAAACTAGCTATTGATAAGAGAAGAAAAACCTTTTCACTTGCTGAGAAGATAATAAAAACCTTATCACTATAGCTAATGAACTTTTCCATGATGATGAACATCTAGGATTTCTCTATTTGAATGAAACAACTGCATTTTTACATTAGCTTCTTAGTTAAATGTTCTTGCATGCATCATTGGCATTACTAAGCAATAGAAATCATCTATATTATCCAATAATATTTGGATGATCTTTGTAAGCAATTTCCAAATCCTCTCAACTACCCAACAATATTTGAATGCTCTCTCTAAAAATTCATGGTTTGTACTTTTATGAACTATGATCAATAATATCCAAGGCTCAAAGACCAACAATCTACTTTGGTCAGCACAGACAAATTACCTTTTCAAAGTGCATAGATTTCACATGTAAAATGTTCAGCACCACCGATCAGTTATTTTTACCTATCCTCATAATGACTTGATCTAGAATGCACATACATTTTATTATAAATTCAATGGCTCATTCTAGTTTTTTAGCGTCAAGTTTGGAAGTATTATGATGTGAATTACATTTGCTATGTATTATATATGTTCTATTTCATATGTGTTTTGAAAAATAACTGTATAGATTTTTTGAAGGAATACATGAACCATGGCTTGTAGAACTTGTCATATGCAAGAATAGCCTTCCTTTAGAAACAGGGGATTGTGAAACAATACTTAATAAGCTCTAACATGAAACAATAGGAAAATCCATATACCAGTCTTCAATTTCCATATTTATATATTATAAAACACAAATGATTTGAAATCTATATACTGCTATGGAACATCCAAATTTATTTATCGAAGGTTAACATTACAAGAAATGGGCTAAAGGAAGTGGAAAAAAAGGTGCAATTGTTATTCACATAAGTTTTTGTTTTTAGCATAGTGTGAAAGTTGAAGGAATAGCTTCTGTACTAACTTTTTCATACCAAATCAAGTGAATTTTCCAAAAAAAAAGTCCATTTTCTGCCCTATTATGTTTTCCATGACCAAAATAACTCGAGGAGAAATGATCACAAAATAAGCAAAAAGAACTTGTCAACCACCAAGTGAAAGTAAGAGCTCTATACAAATAAGGATCTAATAACATGTATGCAATTTTATGTTGTTTGAACATCACATGTACTCTATATACCAAAAACCAATGATATTGAGACAATCAAGCAAAATTTATATACCTAGCACAAACCCAATATAGTTCATGCATTAGACATTCACAAACTTCAAAGCCACATTTATGATAATTGCATTCACACTTGTGATGTCCAACTTTCAAAATTCAACATAGTATAAGAAAAAGTTTTATTTTTTGGTTGAAGGACGATCTAATCAAATTGATACATATGCATCCACAACATCTCTATTGAATATTGAGGCACTTGAAAATAATATTTGGTTATTTTGTCATTTTTTCTATGAAAATTGCACTTACAGTCTTTTCAAACCAGTTTTTTTTGTTTGATGACACATCTTATAGGAATAATGGCTAATATATATAACCTTATGTTTGTAGGAAGTTGGACAAGGTGGGGGTGCAAGAAGAGAGATATAGGATCTAACAAACAATTAGGTGTCAAGCATATTCCTAAATTAATGAGAACTATTATGTGTAACTATTTAAGGATTCAAGAGATGTTGAAGATAAGACTCACAACCATTATCAACTATTACCTAGTTAGAAAATGCAATTTTCCTTTCTCATACAATAATGACTAGAATTACCACAAAGACATTGGTCTACGCACCCAACTTAAAAAATAGAAAGGAATACTTGAACTTTTGGAGAATATATCTATCAAAAATTTCTCTATAAAATGATTATAGACATACATTTAATGCTAATTTTGTGGGAAATTTATTTTGGATATTTTAGAAATCTTCATAGTTATGCCTAGTATAGCTAGGAACAATCCCTTGGGTAAAATATACATCTGCTATACAATAAGTAGTTTGAGCTCCCAAATCCAATTTGCAAAATATGATAGACATCTATGGAAGCCATGTAAAAAGGATTAATTCATTTTGACTTTGTGTGGGAAGTCATGACTAATTTGATGTCAATGTCTCTTATCATTAATCCTCTAGAGGGCACAATCTTGTTGCACATCATATTTATAGCCTTGGACATTGACAATGTACCTTTTATTATTTTGAAGGTCACATCTTCTATGCACACTATAGAATTCTTTTGTGACAAGGCTTTCCTTAAGAGCTCCAATCTTTACTCCTATTGCTTGGATTTTTGAAGAGTGCGTTAATGCAAGGTGGAATTATTTATTGTCCCAAAATTACCACCACAACACTTGTGCATTTCATGATAGACACTATTTGAAACATGGGGAAAAACACCTAATTTATCCATATTTTATGTAAAAATTGATTCCACCACATTTGATTAATAGAATAGTAATATGTTTGGGTTAATATCTAACTAAAGGTGCTTGAACACAAAGCTATACATGTACACAAGGAAAGCTAAAAAATTTCAGAATGAATCATATCGAACTACTAGAATAAATAGTTACAACTCTGATATGTGCATACTCTACACTGAATACAAACTTTCCCTATCAAATGACCCCAACTCATGACAAACAAGGAGTAATAAAAAGGCTCAATGAAATTTTTTGATATTATAATATGGGTGAATTTGAGCGAGGTGACCAAATTATTCTTTCAAAACCTTATGTGCAGATATAAATATTAAGTACAATATGTCCAATATTTATGTAGATATACACATTAATTAGACCCACTTTTTCTTTCAAAACCATATATGAAGATATAAAAATTAAGTAAAACATGTTCAATATTTTTGTAGATATACACATTAATTACATCAATTTTTTTTTTCAAAACCATATGTGCAGATATAAACATTAAGTACAACATGTCCAATAATTTTGTAGATATATTTTCCTGTGAAGAAAGACCATGCTTGACAATATGAACCCAAATCAAAATAACAAGAGAATTGCTAAATTGTGGTCTGAGTTTTGAAGAAAAGTAGATAAATGTAATGTCCTTGCAAAAAATGTAAGGGCTTAAAGAATCGAAGAATTCTAATCACAACACCCTAGTGTCATTGTAGGCAATATGGTCACATTGAAGGGGCTATAATTTTTGTCGATTGTTGAATGTGGATTTCTTATTGGAGGAACATTGAGGTGTGAATATCCAAGATAAGGATAACACTCCCATGGAAGAAGATGATAATGTGCTAGATGACATGATGTAAGAAGATGGTATTGGCATAGCTGATAAGGATGCTCATGATGATGGTACTAGTGCATATGATAATGATGATAAGGATGGTCTTGATATACCTACACTTGAGAAAGCACACGAGCCCCTATACTAAGTCTCCCAGACAACTCTTCTCTTTTCTATAGTGTTGTTGGTGAAATTGAAGATTATGAATGGAATATCCAATGTAGAAATGTCACGTATGCCAAGGTATGCCATTTTTGTCATCTTAAATATTAGCATACCATTACTATTCATTATATTACCAATTCATATATGTTTTTGTAGGTTGATAGGTGAGTTTTTGTTACCACCATCAAACATTCTACCTCATTCATATTGAGAATTATCTACCATTATGAATTAAATTAGAACGAAGTATTAGACAATACATGCATGTCCCAATGATCATATACTATATCATAAAAAAAAAAAAATTTGCAACAAAATGCCTTGATTGCCATATTAGTAGATATCAGTCAAACCAAATAACAAAAAAGGTGCCTCACAAGGTTCTTCGGTACATTCCCATTATTCCACGTCTTTAACAATTATTAAGGTGCACTAGCTTGGCACAATTTATGAATTACCATGCATGCAATAGAAGTCAATATGACATTATGAAAATGCCTATGGATGGTTCTACATTTAAAGAGATAGAAGAAACATGGCCATACTTTAAAGAAGAACCTCATAATCTCAAGCTTTCATTAATAGCAAATGATGTTAATCCATATGGAGATATGAGATCTGTTTACTTAGTGTGGCCTATTTTTGTTATTAACAATAACATTCCTCCTTGGATGCCTATAAAGAGGGAGCACATAATATTTTCAATGATTGTACTAGGTATTTTTTTATTTAATAGTTATCTAAATTAATTTATAAATACTGCATAAAAATGATCATAATAACTATGTAATATTTTTGTTCATTCAATTACTAAGCAAGTGCCAAGTTAAAGATATGAACATGTATATTGAGCCCCTTATTGACGATTTGTTGAAGTTATGGAATGGGGTCACTATGTACGACATCTCTAGATCAATAAGACAAAGATAATTTCAATACCATGCAATGCTTGTATGGACAATACATGATGCCCCCGGGCTAACTCATTTTTGTGATATGTTATATTGTTAAGGTCACATATTTTTGGTCTGTTATAGTGCTTATAGATTATTTTTGTATTCTTAAGTTGCACATCATCTTTTAGGTCTTCAGAAAAAGGGGAAATTTACATGTCCAATTTGTGGTCCAAAGATGAAATCTTGTCAATCAAAAAGTTTAGGAAAGTAGGTGTTCGATAAGTTTAGGCACTTTCTCCAAATATCTTTTCAATGTGAAAGAAGATAAAACATCAAGGCCAAAAAGAATGACATCTCTTCTATGGAAGTTGGAATATGATCGAATAAATCACTGAGGTAATGTCCAGTTTGTGGTCCAAAGTTTGAAATTTATATTTTGATATTGTCATTTATTTAGTAATAATATAATTAATACTCATGAAGGTTATCAAGGCATCAATGAAAAAATTTCTAGAGGAATAAAAATTTATCCTAATTAATTCAATAGGTTACTATACTACAAGGATCTCCCAATTATGCATTTGTTTGATACTATGCATAGTGGAAAGAATGTGATAGAGACACTATAAAAAATATTGGATGAAAGGTGTGATAGAGAAAAAATTGCTAAAATTTGTATTGACATTCATGAATAAAATCATACACTAAAAGATTTCATTGCATTACATAGAAATGGAGACCTTATAAATACAAGTGGCCTTCCTTGGTTATTAGTGAAGCAACAAAGTGATGCATTAAAAGAAGTCATAAAAAATAAATTTTCCACAAGATTTTCTACAAATATAAGCACTCTCATATCAAAGAAAGGTGATTTTGGGCTAGGGTTGAAAACACATTATTGGCATACCTTTGTCAAGGTAAGTCATGTTTTCTATTTACAATATATTTTTAAAATTTCATGTACTACCTATTGTATTATTTCATAATATATTGAAATGATCATTTTTAATGATTGCAGTATGTCATACCTCTATCCCTCCCACACCAATTTGATAATAATATTAAACAAGTTATATATGACCTTGGAAAATACATGAGATTAGAAGTGCTATTTCTTATATTTGTTGCACATATATTATATTTATGACTTGTTTTATTTTTTATGTAATCTATTATACAATTTTATCTCAAATATCATTTATATGTTCTTGTATGTTGAATAACTTTTAGGTAGTTATTATCTAAAGAAATTAATAAAAAAATATAAAATATTTGAAGAGAAAAATTCCATAGCTTATGTGTGAAATGAAAAAGTGTCTACCTTAAACTTGTTTTAATGCTCAAAAAAACTACCTCATACATCAAGTTGAGGAGATTGAATTGTGTGGATTTGTACAAACTAGGTTAGTGTGGATGGTTGAGAGGGACTTGAAATTTGTGAAGGGCTTGGTTCAACAAAGAGCACATCCTAAGGGTTCTATGGTAGAGAGATATATGATATACTAGACCGTGGTGTACATTAGTGAATATCTTTCAAAGTTTGTAGTAAATATTCATGTAAATCACATTTGGGATCTCAACTCTATTAACAAATTTAAAAGGGAGTACCTAACGGGGAAAGGTAGATTGAGGAGAGTGAGAATTAATTATAAGATATTTATTGTAGTTAATTAATTCTTATTCACCATCAATATAAATTGTTTCTAACTATTCTAGTTATTTTCTTTATAGTTGGTCATGAGTGGGATACACTACATTTGTATATTGTAAACAAGCTTGATTGGATGATGGTATGGATTCAATAGTCTCAAGAAAATGGTCACTCATTAACATGGGATGGTTTTGTGTCATTGGTTAAAGAATCTCATCGTAATGGAGATCCAAATGTTATGCCAATGGTACTTGATCTAGCATATGGCTTAAGAGATAGAAAGGTATGCAGAAGATTACTAATCACATCCCATAAGTTTAATATCAACTCATAGATCAACGCAAATAATCTTGACATGTTTGAATAATTGTAGATCAAACACCATAAAGCTATGTACTACCATGGTCATAAATTTCACATTAAAAGATAGACAAAATGAAGAAAACTTGTGATTTTGGGATAAGTGCAGTCTTCATGGTCACCAATATTTCATCTAGAAATGATACACATCTTCAACAATCTAAAAATTGATACTATGACATGTTGGATGATATACTTAAGTGCAAATTTAATTCATTCAAATTAGTTCTATTTATCATTAAATGGTATATGCTACGGTTGAATCAAAATGATCTAGACAGGACTGTTATTGAACATGATAGTAGATTTACAATGATTAATACAAGGTCATTTGAGCTAGTTGGAGATGAGCCCTATATTCTTCTAAGAAAATTCAAGCAAGTGTTTTACTCTTGAATTCCACACAAACTAGTTTGGTCATTTTTTGTTAGACATGATCCAAGATGAAGGCTGGTAAGGTATAATGTGATGGAAGAAGAAGATACTGAAGAATTAGAATATGTAGTAAATGATGATCATGAATGACTGTTACGCTGATGAAGAAGAAGAAGAGGAAGAATATTTTGGTGATGCTAACAATGATGGTGATGATGATCATGATCATGTTGATGAAGACGGTGATGATGGTCATGATAATAATGATGAAGATGATGATGACAATCAAGATGGTGGTGGTGATGATGATTAATGAGGTGATCAATGAAATTTCTATCAAGGTATAATTAATGTCAATTATGATGGGGTCATGATTTATTTATAGAAATTTGTTTGACTTGTATGTTTTTATAATTAAGTTTTTATGTGTTGAACTCTACTGTCATGGATTATATACAATGATATTGCATAGTTATCACACATAAAGTAGAGGAAATGGATTATAAAATATACAATGATTTTGATGAATGCATCATATAATTTTTTCCTTCTACTTAATTTGTAGTAAATAGAGCATTGTAAGTAGAAAAATTTTCATTCATTATAATATGGGTGAATTTGATGAGCAAGGTGACCAAATTTTTCTTTCAAAACCATATGTGCAGATATAAACATTATGTACAATATGTCCAATATTTTTGTATATATACACATTAATTAGACCAAATTTTTGGCTAACTTAAGATAAATTATTTGTATATGTAGGCTATTCAACGCCTTTGTGTAGGAACTTGCACAGTCACATGGATCAACAAGTATAAGTAATAGACTCTATAGATATAATTTTTTATTTGCATATCTTCTCTTACCATCAACATAAACTTCAGCCCTAGTATGTCTCTCATTTTATGGATTGTGGGTATCACCAAATAGGTACTTGTTTGATCTATCTTCCTTGAGTGAGGAAAATGCAGGAATAGAAGAAAAAATTGAGACATCTAGTAGGTATAAAATAGGGAGATCAACTAGAGGTCAAAAGAGTAGAAGAAAATTCAATAAATGAATGCAATTTTTTCTTGTTGAGGAGGGGTTATGTTCTTATGATAATGAGATCGAAAGTGATAGGAAGGTTCCCTTAAGATACACACATCTTTAGAAAGAATGGGTACCCAAGGAACTACCTCTAGTTAACACTAATTTTTCTATTAATGAAAGGATATATCACATAGCTCCATCTTCATTACATGGTTTGGGCCTATTTTCCATGGGTGGCATAAAGCTATGTTACAATAAAGTTGTTGAATTAATGGAGTATGTAGGACCTTGTTACAATTACAAAAATTGGATGTAGATTGTGTAATAAAAGAAAAGTATGCGTAGGTATGCATTATTACCAAATTATATACAATGTAAAGAAAATAATCAAAGTAAAATTTTCACTATGTATATCGATGGAAGGCCAAAAGCAATAGGGAATATTGTAGGATTTATAAATAGTTCTCAACTTGTGTCAACTAATAAGTGGCTGAATTGTATATTCAAGGCATGCAAAGGAAATCACGTTTTTGTATGTGCAATAAAATCAATAAGTGAAGGGGAAGAGCTTCTGATAGATTACAATTTGAATTGTATAGATAAAAAATATTCCTTTTCATTGGACTAATAAGTATAACATTTAAACCAATTTTCTCCAATTAATATTGACTTCAATATACAATCTAATTATTTTTTTTGTTAAGTCTATTAATTTCATTTCTCTATTAATTTTTAAGAATTACTAATCTTTTTTATAGGGTGACATGGATAGACCACCACCTATAGGTGGGGATGCACCATCTCGCATACCTTCTTCAGTGAAGGTGAACCTTAATTATTGTAATTGTTCAAATTATATAGAAACAAATGTCAAATTATTATATTCTTTTCTTTATGGATTTAGAGTTATTTTGATGGAATTTTACTGATATTGATATCACAACTTGATACTTATTGATAGGGAAAAAGCTAAAATGACAAAAAATCAAATGTGATTTGAAACACAGGTGTCATTTCTAGATGACATCACCCTTAATGTTGACCCCATGTTCATGGCCTAACAATCATACAAAGATATAGTGACGAAATAATTAACATTATCATTGAGGATGACACAAATCAAGAGATAGAGGCATTGAACGAAGAATTGGTCTGTAGAGTCAAATCTTTGAAGGTGAGTAGTAATTAATCTCAAGAAATAATAGAAGTTTAATAGATGTTTATATTTTAAAGTATCTTATGGATCATGATCCAAAATATTATGTGTTCTTCTACAACAGCGAGTGACACCTATGAGACCACGTGGTGAACATGGTGAGGGTTATAGCACACAAACTTCATGTAAGTAACACTTTCTCTTTACAAAATTACTAAAAATTATAGTATTATTAAACAATTGAGTTTATTTAAGGTAGATTCATTTATGACTAAGTGTTATTCCATAGTTGGGTGTCTTTTTGAACTAGTGTAGGTTGTGGTTGACTATGAAAGGTGATAGTGTTATGACCACTGAGTTCAACTAAGAATTTATTTACTATTAATAGATCCATGTAACAAGAAGATTACACTAGTTAAATCAATGGTAATCTACTAAATTAGACATAAGGTTTCCAGCCATTGTAATATGCTTTGCACATTCTAGTTCCTCAGCAAAGTTTGGTATTTAATTAGACATTCATGGCTATTGATTCATGGTATGTTTGATTTCTTAAAATGTGGCAACACAAGATTCACATGGGATAAAAAGAGGATTAAAGAATCACTATCTAAATCCTCCTTTTTTGAAAGAATATAATTATCTTAATTCATAATTCATTGATTGAAAACCCCCACTATTTTAAAATAGATGTCAGACTACTAAAATTCATATCATATCACATATTATCTTCTTTCAACCCTCTTTAGAATATTCTTCAAAAATCACAAGAATAGTGTACACATCTCAACCAATTCTAGATACATCTAGATTGTTGTTGCAAGAACAATAAATGTTTTTTTTTTTTGAAAAATACCACTTCACCTATTTTATTAATTTTAATAAAATAATTCATTTAGAGTTAAAATTAATAGAATTAACCAAAAAACCTAAGTTTTAATTCCTTAGAATTTGAATATACCTAATATGCTTTTAGCAATATTTTAAGTGACCATAAGTAAAGAAATAGAGGTTTAAGATGTCTCATAAAAGTTTGTAATTCTAATATAAAAGTAATATTAGAGGTGTAAGATGTCTCATAAAAGTTTAAAATTATAATATAAAAGTAACATTAGAGATAGGTACCAAAAATATATTAAGACCAACAAAAGTTATTTAATGCACTAATGTGTTTTGAAAGTTAGGTACATGAGCAAGGTCAATTATGTGTGTTGGCATTAGTAGGTGGACCATTTTGAATGTAGTGTAAAACAAATTAATCCATCTTACCTAACTTGGACCTTGTGTTTGTGTTAGTAACATTATGACAATTATGGGTATATTTGTTTTATTTTTTAGCCCATCCTACTCAGTGTTGAAATAGGACATCTAATGTTGAAAGTGAAACTAGTGCAACATAGTTTATTTTCATCAACATTATAATACTTAAATTTTATTTTCAGATGCTTCTATCTAGTATCCCATTTGATCTTTATCCATTGAAAATTTATTTGCTAATAATATTGTATTATTTAATATTGTATTATTTAACTCATGATAAAGTGTGGACCCCTCCTTCAGTTGCCACTCTAATATTGCCGAGTGCATTGTCAGAAACAAGGAGCATGCAAACATCCTTAACTATGCCAAGTACAACTAATAAAACCTTGCTTTTGCTATATTTTGTAATGTGCTAATCATGCATTGTTTTTTTTGTTGTGTGAATTTTAAACTCATGTACCTATTTTGTGCACTAATAGATAAACCTTTAATTGATAGAGCAATAGAGACTTGTACTACTGAAGCTAATCCATTTTTTGGAGCAGTCCATGTGACTAGTACTAGTTCATTTGCAAGGACATTGTTGCTAAACAAGAAAACTATGTTTTTTTTAAAGTTTTTGATTAGATAAACAAGTTTTACAGGGATCCTAAAATCCAAGAGTTAAAACATAAATAAGGCTAATAATAAGCGTGAAAAGCCCAGCCAAAAAAGTTCCAGTTCAAAGGTTGAAAATAAGCACAAGGCCTAGTTAACAAACAAAAACCAAAGAAAAGGCCAGGAACAGAAACAAAAAGAAACGACTAGGGAAAAAGCCCTTACAAAAAGCCAAAAAAAGGCACAAAAAGAAACAAAATAATAGGCAGAGGATTAGTCCTCATTCTTTCTCTCTAGGTCTTGCATGACCTGAGCTGCCTCATAGGCCATCTTGTTCTCCTCACCCTCTTATTGGTGCGCCCTTTGATCCTCCTGGTCCTAACCATTGTTGATGTTGTCCTTTGTGATATTGACCCCCATTCTGGGTTCATCCCTATCTTTACCATCCTCATCATCCTTCATAACTCTATCTTTGATCCAGCCTATTAAAGATATATGTTGTTGTTAATGGAGCTTAGCATCAAAATCATCTTATTTGAGAGATTATGATTGTATATTTTGAGGGTGTTAATCCTTCTCTCTGCCAGACTAAGCCTCTCACCATTTTCATCTCTTTTATCAGAGTCTACTCCATTCCTGTTATTCTCCATATGACCCACTTGCTCTTTGACCTCCTCCAGCTCATGGAAAATCCACTTGATTGATCTGAAGTTATCAATCATGTTATTGCAGGCATTGTTCAAGAGATTTAGCCTAGTTTCCCTAGCTTTGTTTGAAATAGCCACAATCGCTAGGTCAATGAGTTCTTCAAGCCTTGTCTCTTCTTGGTTATCCATAAGGACCTATGGGATCATGGCCTCTCTAAAAATGCCCATTTTTGAGGTCTTCACTTTAAATTTTTTCTAAGCTTTCCTCTTGTTATTTACTTGCACCTCCCCACCCTCAGTCTTAGAATCCAAATTTTGTTCCTCAGGTTGTGCATGAATATGGATAGGTGAAAGAGGTAGTGAAGACATGTCTCATTCTTGTTGCATATTCTCATCCTCTAGACCCTCCCTCTTGCATTTCTTCCCTCCCCAATCATCCTTAATTTCCTCCTACATCTCCATTTCCTCCTCTTTCATCTCCATATCCTCCTCCTCATCGCTATCATCCTTCACATCTTTCATAGGATGCTTCTGCCCATGATCCCTAGGACTTTTTCTACTGGGGGTGATGGAGGAAGACAAGTTCTTGACCTGATGGGTGGCTTTTTTTATTAGTGGATGAAATCACATCATCCTTAGAGCTAAAGCTCTGAATGTCATCTGAGTCTAAAGAGTAGCTGGAGCTTCTATAGGTCACATTCTCAATCTGAGGGGGAGCCTTGCTTATAGTGTGAGCCTTAAAATGCTCATAAATAAGTAATGGGAGCCCCTCATGCAACGTGAGGTTATCAGTAGGCTTCTTTTTGAAGCTAACCACCACCTTGCTTAATGTTTTTGTTAAAGTTACAAAAGCTTCTAGGTGCTTTAAAATTGTTATTATTTAAATTGTAATTGTAGTTTACATAACTTATTTTGGACTAATAATCCCATGATGTTTTTGTAGGAAATAATGTTTTCTTTGATCATCTTTTTGATATGACATTAAGACTATTTAGACCTACCATACGTAAAAGGTACATAGTTTCGTATCATTGCTACAATATTTTTCTTTTCTTCCATTTATTGTAATATATTAAATTTATTGATCTAAAAATTTTATTTTAAAATAAAGGTGGAATAACCAAGGTCTTGAATTAAAAATTCAACTTATTACATCTTTTGAGGACCTTTTTGGAAAAAACATTTTTCAAACTACCCAACTTCTCAAAAGAGCATCAAAATGTAGAAAGACTGTGAGGGACCAATATAGAAGGGGTCCAAAGGAGAACTCAAAGTATAACCATCCTCCTATGATTCCATTGATGGAGTGGAATAAAATAATAAAAGATGCAAAAGAGAAAAGACTACATGACAATAAAGGAAATGAACCAGAAGAGGGAAAAAGAAGGTATGTCATGATATTATTAAGTAGAATGTAATCATGCACTAATTAGTAATCTTTGTAAATATATTTAATCTAACATGTTTCGAATTTTTCATAGACTAAAAGACACATTAGTGGCTACAAAAGTGAGACTAGAAAAGGTTGGCCAACACAAACTTGGCTCTGGTGGCTATATGAATCTTTAGTCTCGACTTGTAAGTAGTAGTAATGGAATTTCATATAATTTTTTTAATATAATGTTGCAAACAATTTTTTTGAATAAAATCATACATGTAAAACTAATGATATTAAGCAAAAAATATAGGGCACATAATTCAATGTAGAGCTCACAAATAGAGATAAAAAAAATTGCTTGAAGGAAGGCTATAAAATCATGACCGCATGCCTTGCCAAGAATCTAAAATCCATGCCCAAGAATCTAGTACACCAAATGAGACACGGTTAAATTAGTCAAATGAAAACTAGATAAAATTGATTAGTGGTGAAGCCTTCATATCCTATCATAGAACCTACACATGATAAAGGCCATGATGTACATCATAGTGATGGAGGTATTAATTTTGTAGTGGGAATTAATTACACAATTACGAATATAATTTAATATCTTTAATTCTAATTTGATGTATAAAATTTCTTTGAATATTTTAGAGCATGTTGAACATCATGGTGAAGGAGTGGAGCATGTTCCAAGTGTTTAGCATGTTGACTTGGAAACAGATGAAAATGTTAATGTACATGATGTGGCATTGTTAGGTAAGAAAAATGCATGTTATGTTGTACTAGTTAGTTAAATACTTGTAACAGTTTAAAAAAGAAAAAGACTATGCCAATTTAACCCATTAACTTGTTCTTGCAACAGAGCCCCCTTTAGTATACTAGCCTCCTACTCCTCAAAATAGGAGGAGGCATCATAATTTGACATTACATGTACCCCAAGAGAAGAATGAGATAGATATTGATGCTCCTATTAGCCTTTACCTTAAGATAGCTAACAAAAACAAAAAGAAGTGATTTTTAAAAAATGCTCTTTGATAAACCTTGTTTGATCAAATTGTTGGATAATGAAAAAAGTTGTTTTAAGTAATTATCTATGAATGTTGTGTATTAATATTGATTTTTATTTCATGTTAATGAATATTTTATGTGTTAATGAAGTCTTGATTAGTATTGTGTATTAATGAACTTTATATCATATTAATGAATGTTATGTAATTATATTGATTGAATGCTATAGTTCATAAATGGATGAATGAGTGAATGAAGTATGTAATTAGATGATAATGGGGAATTTAGATTGATATTAGGAGGAGGGGGGTGAGGCTAGATGAGCTTTCACCTTCATGTGGTTGGACTTGTTAAGTAGAAAATATTAAAGTATTCTCAAAACCAAGCAATATAATTTTGGTCTTGATACCTCTGGTTCCTTCAACTACTGTTCTATTATATTCATTAGGTTTTCATCCCTCACCCACATTTTTTCAAACTTGAAAGGACATTTTTTTGGTAGTGAATCCTTAATGATATTCATTTGAACTACAAAGTGGTTTTAACTAGAATGAGGGAGAATATGGGCCACGATAGTATATTGAAATTAATTGTTATTGAGATTCTTTGATAATTATCCACTATTTTTTCTTTAGGATTCATTATAGCATTGAATTCACCACCTATAATACAAATTTTAATTCATTATAGCATTGAATTTGCAACATGTGAAGGACTTATGAGGCTTCATCTAGCTACCATTAGTGATTTAGGATGCAAATATCTTGATGAAGAATATAAAACTCCCACTAGAACATTATCAATTGATGATATTGCTGAGAAGAAGAACCATAACATCATGATGATTGACATTGCATCTACTCTCAGTTATGCTACATTTGATGAGGTCAAAGACTATAAAACTACTTTTGATATGAGGAACAAGTTGAAAGAAATCTATGGAGGAGATGACAATGTAAGAAGAGCCAAAGAAAAAAGCCTTAGAGGATAATTTGATCAAATGAGGATGAGAGAAGATGAAAATGTTGCAAAATATGTGGAAAGAATCAAGGCTAGCATTAGTACAATCAGAGCATCTGGAGGAGAAATCAAAGAAGAAATTATTATAAGTAAAGTTCTCAGAACTTTGCTTCCCATCTATGCAATCAGAGTATCTATTATTCAAGAAAAGAGATGTAATCCAAGTAACAAGATAGGCTTAGATGACTTGTAGGAAGATTGATAGCTTTTGAACTAGACAACTTTGACAACTATGTTCTTGCTTCCAAGAATATTGAATCTACATTTGAAGCTAAACTCTCACTCAAAGAAAAGGCAAGAAAATAAAAGATAATCAATTGAAAAGTGACGAAGAAACTAAAGAAAGTTTTGATAGTGATCTTGAAATTGTTGAAGCTCTACTTGCAAAGAAATATTCCAAGAGAAGAGGAAAGTACAAAGGTAAAATCCCTCTAATCTACTTTTCTTGTGAAGAAATTGGTCGTATTTTTGCTAGGTGTCGAAACACAGAAGGAAAGGAAGAGAATAAAAGCCACAAGTACAAAGGCAAGAAGGAATTTAAAGGTCACAAATCCTACAAAGAAAAAGGTTAGAAAACCTGTTTTATGGCTAAAGATTCTAATAATAGTGAACATGATAGTGTATATTGTTGTAAAAGATGAATCTAATGATGAAGGAGATAAGATGGCACTTGTCTCTCATGTTAGCAAAAATGACACATAGATCATAAATAGTGAATGTTATCACCATACGACTTGAGACAAAACTAAGTTTGAACATTTTGAACACTATGATGGAGCTAGTATAAGGTTTGGAAACAATGAACTTTGTTGCATAAAATGGAAAGGCTGAATCTCATTAACCAATGAACTTGTATGTGACAATTCCTATTGGGTTGAAGGACTAAAACATAATTTACTAAGTGTGGCACAACTAAAAAAAATTGGATTCAAGGTAGAATTCATGAATGGCAAGGCAAGATTGCTGGAAAACTAAGGAAATCTGATTGGATAAGGAAGGAAAACAAAAGATAACCTATTTTATCTTGATCTTGGTGATTGTTCATGTTTTATTTCTCGAGTAGAAGAAAGTTGGCTATAGCACAGAATGTTGTCATGTAAAATTTGATAATATAGTCAAGATTAGCAAACTTAGAAGAGTAAGAGGTCTTCCTAGTTTGAAGAAACCTAATGTTGGATTATGCAAGAATTGCCAAATTCTTAAAAAGGGAAATACTAGTTTTGAAAGCAAAAACTATCAATTAGAAGATGTCTTGGAAATTGTACATACTAATTTATGTGGGTCCATTGGAATAGAAACTTATAGTGTAAAAAAAAATTTCATTCTTTTTGTTGATGATTACTCTAGAATGATGATTGTTATGTATCTCAAAGAAAAATCAAAATCTTTTGAGAAATTCAAATGGTATTTGGCTAGAGTAGAAAAAGGAACTGGAAAAAGATTAAAATGCTTAAGATCAGACAGAGGTGGTGACTTCATCTCAAATGAATTCAACAATTTTTGCATTGAAAGAGGAATCAAAAGACAAGTATCAGCCCTTGGTACTCATGAGCAGAATGGAATAGTTGAAAGAAGAAAAAGATCCATTATGGATTGTATAAGGACACTAATGATTGAAAATAATGTTGCTATCAAATACTAGAGGAAGCTATTGGCACTATAGTTCATAATTTGAAATGAGTTCAGTTGAATAAGGACTCAAACAAAACTTCCTATTAACTATTTTATGGCTACAAACCCAATGTAAGTTACTTGAAATTATTTGGTAGAAAATGTTATACCTTGAAAGAATCTAGAAAAGGAAAATTTGATGTAAAAGGTGATGAAGGTATTTTTCTAAGATATTCCTAAAGAAATAAAGAATACAAATGTATAAATTTATCCACTCACAAAATCATAGAAAGTGCACATGTGAGAATTGATGAGTTTGCAGAAAAGACTAAAGAAGAAAGCAAAAAGAAACCAAAAGATTATATAAGATTTTTCTACTATGAACCTAATACATTTCCAAATACATTTGACAAAAAAGAGACTTCATCTCTCAAGCTCTCCAAATCTCCATCAACTATTGAGTTACAGGAAGTTCAAACCAAGTCATAGGGACTAGAGTCACATTCAGAGGGTGCATACCAAGTTTGAAGAACTCGAGCCAGGCATAGAAGGACCCAAGCTAGAAGTTGAAATTAAAAATGAAGACAATGTAGTTCATTCAAAGGTCAAAGAACCTATATTGGCTAAATATGTCAGAAGACATCATGCACCTGATTAGATTATTAGAGACAAATTTGATGGAACAATGACAAGAAGCAAACTAAAAGGCACATGTTTACTTGTTGAATTTGAACCTAGAAGTGTTAAAGATGCATTAGATAATGAAATTTGGATTGAGGCTATGAATGAAGAAATAAAACAGATAGAAAAGAATAAAACCTAGACTCTTGTACCTAGGCCCAAAGATAAAAATGTGATTAGTATAAAATGGGTATTCAGACATAAGCTAAATGAAGATGGAAAAGTGTCAAGAAATAAAGAAAGGTTGGTATGTAAAGGTTATTCTCAAGAAGAAGGTATTGATTATGGTGAAACTTTTGCCCATGTTGCAATATTAAAAGGTGTTAGGACTTTACTTGCTTATGTAGCTCACAAAGGATTTAAAGTATATCAAATGGATGTTAAATTTGTATTCTTGAATGGAATTCTTGGTGAGGAATTCTACACTAAACAACCAAAAGGTTCTATTGATCCAAATAAAAAGGACATGGTCTGTAAATTACACAAAGCCCTATATGGTCTCAAACAAGCTCCTAGAGCCTGGTATGAAAGACTACATAACTATTTGATACATATTGGTTTTCAAAGAAAAAATGATAACAATAGCCTATATATCAAGGAAGGATCAAATAATAAGATTTTGTTGGCAGAAATGTTTGTGGATGATACTCTATTCACATAAAATGATGACCTATGCAAAGCATTTTGAGAACAAATGAATAAAGAATTTGAAATGTCTATGTTTGGTGAAATAAAATTATTTGTTGGATTGCAGATACAATAGAACAAAAATGTTATCTATATCACTCAATCTAAGTACATCAAAGACTTACTCAAGAAATTTGGAATGGAGGATTCAAAACTAGTTGGAACCCCCATGTGTACTAGACTCAAGCTTACAAAAGATGATGACTCTAAAGAAGTAGATCAGACCTTATATAGATCAATGATTGAGAAATTATAATATGTGGTACATACAAAGCTTGATATTGCCTTAGTAGTTGAGATAGTGGCAATATTCTCAACTAAACCAAGAGAAAACCACATGATGGCAACAAAAAGAATCTTAAGATGTCTGAATGGTATTGAAGACTATAGCTTATGGTACAAATTTGGAGGTAACCTTGATCTAAAAGTATTTAATGATGCTGATTGGGCAAGAAATCTTGATGACAAAAAGATCACCAGTGGTGAAGCATTCTTTCTTGGTAAAAGGTTGGTATCTTGGACAAGGAAGAAGCAAAACTACACATCTCAATCCATAGCAGAAGTAGAATATGTAGCATCAATAGTGAATTGTTCTAACATTGTTTGGTTCAAACAATTGTTGGAAGGAATGAAGGTTGAAATCAAAGAGCCAATAGTGATGTATTATGATAACACTAGTGCAATCAACATATCAAAGAATCCAATGATGCATTCCAAAACAAAGTACATTGCTATAAAATATCACTTTGTAAGAGAATTAGTACAAGACAAAGAAATTAGATTGGAATATGTGCACACAAAAGAACAAATTATAGATATATTCACCAAGCCATTACCTAAGGATGCATTTTTAATCTAAGAAGTAAGCTAGGGGTCATTCCCCTATCTGAAGCTCACTAAATAAAGTTTAGTAATGCACCAACAAAAACCAAGTTGAAGATCAATTAGTTGATGCAGTATTAACAAGGATATACTACAGATGAATTTGTACTCAAGGTATAGTGCTACTAATGAGAATTGTCTTTGGCATGTGTTGTCAAAGAGGGAGAAGTTTACTATCATATCTTTCTAAAATTTTGCTGAGGAAGAAGTTAAGAAGTTCCTTCATAGAAGGAGAATACTATAAGAGAACTTTTCTGCATAAAATCAAAGAGGGAGAAACTTTCTGACAGAGGGAGTATTGTTCTCAAAATTTCACTGTGCTATGACATGTTGTGTTGCCATCAATGCCAAAGAGGCATATTCTTGGATATAATTTATTAATTGTGTGTTGTCTTTGATGTTACACAAATTCCATATAAGTTGACAGTCAATGCATGCCGAGCTCATTTGGTTAGTGAAGATAGTTTTCCTAGTCTACCGAGCATTCCTAAGTTTACCCTATGCAGAAGGAAATTTCTATTGAGCTCACTCGAGTGTCAAAGGAAGTTAAGCAGAAAATAGTGTTAACCAAGGTCACTCAATTAACAAAGGGAAAGTTGAGTAGAGTTGGTGTTAACTGAGTTCACTCAGTTACCAAAGGAATTTTCTAAGTTTGTAGTGTTAACTAAGCTTTGTAGGTTAATAGAGGAAATCACTTAATTAATTTACCTATTGATTTTAGCCGACTGATGTGATGAATATTGGTTATTCTAATTTGTATTTAAGCCAACTTGAAAATTTGAAAGGTATAAGAAATAGGTCAAGTTGTGATTTCAAAGTGTATGAGATGCAAGTTGAATGAGTTGAAAGAGATAAGAAGAGGAAGCAAAATTAAAGGATACGAAGATATCCTTGTGGAGTAGAAAAAGTATTATTTGATTAGGAAGGATCAAGTATGAACCAAAGTAGAGATATGTAATAAAAAATTTAGTTGCATCACAATCATGTCATTTCATTATTACTCTCTAACCATTGTAGTAGTGATCTAAAATCTCTTAACAGAGGTGGTTTAACAACCACTTGTAAATCCTCTAACAAGGTGAAAATTCAATTGAATTTTTTTAAGACCTTTTACAAGGTCACTCCTAACAGGGTGATTAAATCCTTTAATAGGGTCACACCTAATAGTGTGTTTTGTAACTTTTAATATGGTTGGCTCCTAACAAGGCTCACTTCAGAAGAGTGAAAAATAGTAACTAGTCACATTGGTGGTTTTTCCCAAATTGGGTTTCCACATCAAATCCTAGTGTCTCATGTGTTCATGTTATTTCTTTCATGCTTGCAAGTAATTACTAATAACATTTTAAGATTCACTAAAGTAATTCACTCTCTTCATTTATCGAGTTACAACAAATTCTGTGTGTTTACCAAGTATCAATTTTATTAGTCTAAATTTTATAGTTAACATCTAAGGGATTTGGGATTTATTTTAGTGGTAACAGATTGACCCCCCTAGTTACTCCTCTTATGTTTCCAAAAATATGATGATAATTTAGTTGGGTTGTTGGTAAAGGTCTATTAGTGGAAGAACCTAATGGAGATAACACTATGATTCTTTCACAAAATAACTATCCATTGAACCTGAATACAAGCAATGATCATGTGTTGCTTCTCCAATTTACTAGTAATTTGAGTATTGTAGTGAGTTGGCTAATGGCACTACCTAATAATAATAACTATTACAGTGATATCTATGAGCATTGTGACAAGTTTCTATTGGATGTTCAACACATCACTAAGGAAAGAGTGGAGAAATTTCCTACAAAGGTATTTGTTTATAATTCTCTACAATCACTTCAAAAAGATAGTGCATAGAATTTAAAACTAAATCTTGGTTCTTTATTCAAATAAGATAAGATAACTTATCAAGAGAGAGTGATACTATTTTTAAAATAGATCAAAGTGCATTTACTTGGTTGAAACAGTGTTTCAATCAATAATGTAGTAACCCTTCTTACATGTTTAGAAAAATCTTTGAATGTGTTTTAAAATGCATGGTTAACCTTGCTCAACATGCTTTTCTTTCCTGTATAATGCTCATATTTATATTTAATGTGGTTGTGTTGGCATCCCTACTATCCATGACTTGATAATACTCTATTATATTAACATTGATGTCTACAATATTGAACAGTTTTGTAGATATCCAAAAACCATAGGAGGAACTTGATGGAAAACAATGTGCTACTATTGGGAAAAGTTGTGTCATGGCTGTGTATGATAGTCTATTTAGTCAAGGTTACAAATCCTTAATCTTATTTATGATTTCCACATTTCTAGTGCTCAATATACTTTCTTAGGAGATAAATAAGAAAGGGAATTTATTTGAATACATTAAATAAATTAAAGTATGTATTGCTATCATGCAGCTGGATGTTGCATCATCCAATATTCTTGTAACTAATAATGAATTCAAGGATTCAAAGTTTAGAAAACAATTGAGTAAAACTATAGGTTCTTTGCTAGAGCTCTGCATAATTCCAATTTTCAATGAAAATGATGCAGTGAGCACAAGAAAAGCAACATACAAGGTATTTATTCCTACAAAAAAATTTAACCACATGCTTTGTTTATAAGTATGCCAAATTTTTATTTTCATTCATGTTGTAAGATTGTATCTATTTATGTATTCTAGATGTACGATGTGTAGATTGACATCTAATGTATAATCTTAGACAATTATGTATTATGATGTATGGATATTATTGAAGTTTGACAATTTGGTCAGCTTCTTTTTGTATCAAGCATATGTTAATTATGGTGTACATTCTTATATTTCTACATCGATCAACATTACTTTAGACTAAGCTTATTGTATCACCAATTTAATAAAAAAATCACTATTTTTCACGCTGTGCATATGAACTCTGACTTTTCAAATGACTCTTTCCTCATTTTGTGGTGTTTTCTTATATGACATCATTACAAAAAAAATCCAGTCATTACATGAGAGGAATCTCTTATTAACTTGAATTTTTATGCCACCTTAAAACCTGCCAAAGAATCCTATATTCATTAGAGGAAGAGTTTCTCACTTTTAAGTCCAAAGTCCACAACTATTATATATATGACAATTCTATCCCTAGATGCTCTAGTTGATACTATAATTAACTTACAAATGTTGAGCTTGGTCTTTTTATGGATCTGCAATAGTTGATTTGGGATAGATAGATAAACACGTTGAAAGAAAGAGGGGAGAGGCACTCCCTGATAAGAAAGACATTACAAGTGGTAGAAGCTCAAGATATATTTATTGGGAATCATCCCTACCAAAATGTTAAATGCAATATTTTTTTAATTCATGTTTATGATTTTCTATTAGAGCCATGTCATTTTCCTTGCAATAGAGCCCACATGTTTCATAGGAGTTGCATGAAATACTGGTTCAAAATGATTTTTGACATAAATGATGAAGCATATGAGTTGAGAAGTGAAATTATTAGAGAAAAAACTACCTATGAAAGAGACCCAAATGATAATAAACATGGTAACTTCACTTTTCAAGTTAATGTGTTTGTGGGTATTGTGGAGTCATTAGAGGATAAGTTTTCCTCACTGGAAGAAACCATTGATAAGTGCATGTGTGGAAGTCTTAGCCCTAAATGAAAATGATATCATGATCTACCTAAAATTATCAATCATGTTTTAATTGAGATATTAGATCTTATTTGGGAATGTTGGTCAAAAGTATTGACAAAATGAATAGAGGGAATGATTGATAAAGAGGTAAATCAAGTGGTGAAAGGTCTCCCATCAATAAAAGTTTTTGAGAATCATATTAGTGAAGATGTTGTATGTGCCATTTTTTTATCTAGTCCTAAAGTTGTACAAGATCTATGCCATTTTTATTGCAATGAAGGTCACATATGTCACATTTAACTATCTTTTAGGTTTATTTTTCAAATCCCTTCCATGAATAATAAACACCTTTGAATATAATAGCCTCCATATCAAATATGGAAAGACAATCAATATGTTCAAAATTTTTAATTGTGTGCACATTTAAATTCATCTATAATAAATAACCTTTCAAAGGTTGGTCTGTGAAGAAAATGGCTATTATCTTTTGACCCATTTATCTAATATTTCTATTAAAACCTTGAATTTTTGTGTAGGATGTTACATCAATTTCTATGGCTAGAGAATGGGAGACTACAGTGTGTTGAGTTTCAGAATGTGTTTAGTTGCAACTTAGTTAGCATTCTCTCATTATTTAAGATTGAATCCCTAGTTTTTAATCCTTTACTATATATGTATCGACACTCCTTGTGGTAAGATGTTTTGAAGTATTTGTTTCTTACTAGTCGTTTGTAGATTGTATAATGTATGTTGACACTCTCCATTGATGTAAGGCCAACTACAATATAAAGTTTGAGATTATTTAACTTCTTACTACATATTTCATTGATATCAGATTGGAAGGTGATCTTCATTGATACTTAACTAGCTTTTGGCAGTCTTCTTATTCATTGGAATAGGTAATTTTTTTTTGAATTCCCCTGCAACTTAAGATGTGCTAAAAAGTTCCATTGATATTAGAAATCAAGATAAGAATTAAAATACCAATCCTATTTGCATATATTTAATGAGGAATGATCAATTTGTTTCTATCCTAGGACTTCTACACTTATTGGAATCTAAACCTAAAGCATGTGGCATTTTGCAGAGAATGGGAAGAGACATTTACCAACTACTCTTATAGGCAAACAATGAAGCACTTCCTGAAGGATTAACAATCCTTGAATCATTCCTTGATCTCATTACTAATATGAAGGTGAATCCATATGATGCCAAGACATTTTCTTTGAAGATGAAAGAAATGATATGTTTTAAATTATTCCGTATTATTTTTTGAAGTTTTTACATGCACTTTATTTGCCAGGTTTTTATTCTCTGATACATTCTAATATTAGCATTAATGACCAAGATATATTCTATTTTCCCTCTATTTTAAAATTATGCTTGAGAAATTGATAGCTAATTTTGTTTAATTTTTTGGGCCTTAATACTAAACATGGATTGCCAATTTTCTACTTTGCATAGGCGATTGTGAACTTAGAAAAGCTAATGATTTGTCGTCTTTGAATCTATGTTCTCCCCTTTTGCTATTTGTGGCCTCCATCTTTTTGAAGGACCTATCTCCAACATGTATTGTTGTTACTTCTTTGTTACAAATGCATTAAAGCTTTGTATTATCTTACCTATGTATCATATTCAATGATATGTAACACTTCTCTTTAAAAAACCCTACCAGTTCCTTGGGAGCCATAGGCTTAACATGTTTTCTCCCTTTATATTTTACCAAGAAATTTTTGAAAGTTTTAATGGACTTTTGAGGGTTTTACTAGACATGAGTTTTCCCTCAAAAATTTATGAGTTTTATTGTTTTTTTCTGCAGCCTATATGTTCAACCTCCAAGTTTAAAATAAAAATGTGGAGTAATCCTGCAACATACTATTGTAGCTTCATTCAAAGGGGGAGTTATTTGGTGATCCCTGCTATCAAAAATTGCCTCCATTACTCATGTTCTAGCTTAAGAATCCTCTTTCATATGATATAGGTTGAATACAACATTATATGCTCTAATACACAATGACAATTAAAACCTCATGGATGATGTGGTCGTCAATCTATACATAGTCATATTGTTTTCTTGAACCTATTTAGTGTTTACACATATGGCTATATTTCATTCATGTAATTTTTTTTCCTTTTTTGTGCTACCAGTATCACTGCATACATCCCTTCCAGTTTTAATAAATCTCTATACTTGATTCTAAGAAATGACATCCTTGTATTAGCTCTCTATTCTATGGCATGGTCACATTATTATGCCATTTTGAAAAAAAATAAAAAATTCCCTTATTTCATATCATGATATGCTTCCTCTTGTTACTATTCATAACTCTCTATTTTATCAAGTTTGCTACTTATATCTATGCCTAGATTTCATGCAATACTTAGGAAACTAATACTGCAGATGGCATTAATTTACTTAGATATTTGTGAAAAGTTTCTTAGCATTTTAATAATTGTAGCACATGTGAATTTCTTGAAATAAAAATTGGTAATCCTTGTCCATTTATAGAATATATTTCTTCTTTCACATGTTGATTGTTCACATTATTCATGAAATACTTCACTACTACATTATTTAGTCATTTCTTTTCAAAAGTAGAACTTTCTTGTTCTCTTTCTATCATGTCAAGTTAGACAAAAAAAAATTGATATTGAATTCCCATGCTATGATAAAACCCTATATGTATGAATTATGAAATGTGTTGTACATTTCCACTGAAAACACTCTATCTTTCTATATAGTAGCTACCCCATATTCTGAGAAGCATACTTTGTAGTAGTCTCATTGTTGATAATCTCTTTTGCACTAGTTCACCAAACCCAAGCTTCCATAGCATATTACATACCTTAAGCTGATGACTTTCCTGATGCTAGATCCACATCAACATCTGCCATGTTATCAATGTAATTCAAAATCATTCTTTCTTGAAAAGGAACAATGTAATATGGTTTCTTACATTTAGCAAGCTCATAATGGATGTTATTTTCTCTATTTGGCTTAGTAGTTATCTTAGTAACAAAATTTTGCATGTTTAAGATGGTAGATACTCATGTGAATTTAACATCAAATAGGATTTTTATTCTTCCATCCCTAATTCTATGTTCATCTTGGGTTTTATTTTACTCTGCCAACTTGAATTTCACCTCTGCTTGATCTTGCTCCTATTTTCTGATTGAGCTATATATTGTGCTTCATGAAATTAGGAAATGATTAATAGAAGACTAAATTTCATGCTTCATGAAAGTAGGAAATGATTAAATAAAATTTTCATATGTCATGTTAATAGAATTTGCATTAAACATGCATGGATGTTAAAAAGACTTCATAGATACAAAATTGGTAGTTCCATGGTGGTTAGCTTTTTTCTATATTTAATTTTATATTGACTACTTTAATGATTATCATCTAAATTGATGAAAATATCTCTATCTATATGAATATGAGTAGAGTAGTAGTACTAGGAGTAGAGTAGATGGGTGGTTGGACTAGTAAAAGTTATTAGAGCCTTAGGCCATGAGTATGGGAATGTGTTGGTGTGGTAGAGCTAGTAGTTATATCATTTATAGGGCATATTTAGTTTCTTCATTATGTCTTAAATGATATTGACTAAGATTATGAGTACAATCTTTATGATTGAGACTTTTTACCTTAAATTAATCAACCTTTTGTTCAAACATTTAGCTCACACTAATTATTATTATTTTTAAATATTAGATTGGCCAAAATTTTGACCAATCCTGGTCAACATTTCCATTGAGAGTTGGTTGCAATTTTGACCAATTATTTGGATGTGAGTATGGCATCCTAGTCATTGATAGACCATAATTGGTTGAACTTTTGACCACAATTTGGTGTCCATTTCAATTTTGGCCAATTCTTTGATCGTGAGTATGACATCCTAGTCATTGATATACCAAAATTGGTTGAACTTTTTATCATAGTTTTGTGTCCATTTCAACTAATATTGATTAAAATTTTGACCAATTCTTTGGTCATGAGTATGGCTTCCTAATTGTTCATAGACCAAAATTGGTCGAACGACCACACTTTTGTGGCCATTTTAACAAAGTTTGGTTGAAATTTTGAGCAATTCCCACCAATAATTCCCATACCAAATGTATCCTATTTTGACCAATTGGAGGGTTCATCAAAAATTTGATGACCAGAACTATGACGCACCACTTGGTCACAAATTCGACCAACATGGGTCAAAATTTTGACCAATTTTCATCAAAAAATGGGTCAAAATTTACTAGTGGCTATAGACATAATGAGAATTCTGAGAAACAAAATAAAAAGGACCAACTGAAAAGACTCTGATTTCTTCTTCACTTTGAACTCTACAAAATTCAAGTAGGTATACCTAGGAATTCATGCTTTATCTATTTTTAAATAACTCAAAATCTTAACATAGTTCCAATATAATAGATGATTGCCTTAATTCTTCTAACTATAGGACATTAAAAGAGATGATAAATGGAAATTTTATCAAATCGTAAAACTCCATGAATCAAGTACATGATGATGTTTCAAAACTTCAACAATAGAATATTAAAATGATTGATTTATATGAAATTTTGCACCATATAAGATATTCTAAACTAGATCAACTTCATAGGATGACTAGTGCTTTATCTATTGGGCTATAAAATTACATGAATTATACATCTACTTTTGGATCTATCTTAACACTTTGCGAAAATATTATTAGTATTTATATCTAGATCTCATACTTATCAAAATGTTTAATGAAAACCCTAAAGTTCTTCAAATTTACATTAAGCATTTACATAACCCATTAGCTCATTAGCAAAAGTAAAATGAAATATAATTCATAATGAGTTACAACTAAAGTTTAATAAACTTTTCTATTAGATTTCATAAAATAAAATAAAGATAAAAGAAGAGATAAGATCTAGTATGAAAAACCAACTTTTTACATTTTGTATTATCTTCTTTGAAATGTGTACAATTCAACAAAAATCCCTAACATAAGACAACTCAATTAGACCAGCAAATATTAACTTTTTTCATTCAAGTTTTGGAAAAAAATTAAAAAGGATGCATGGACCAACACAAAAATGAATAAAACTCTATTCAAGTTTAGACTTTTTGGACCCTCCACATCTTGGAAATCCTTTTATAGAAACAAGGATTGCAAAAAGCTTTAGATGGGAGGACACATGTTCAAAATCAAGATACAACAACTTTTTCACATGAGAAAAAAAAATTACAAAAAGAATGTTGGATATAGCTAAAATTTGAACAACTATTAATTTTGATGTTCAAGATTAACTCTATAACTTTGCAATGAAAGAACACCCACAACAAGTGAATCACAAAGATAAGGTGTCTTTAGCAGATAGTTACCCTCCCTCTTCATGCTCTTTGAATTTTCTCTATTTTCTTAGTCACTATCTCCAAATGGAATTTCCTTTATGTCAGTTATCACCTCCTAGATAGTAATATCTGACTCCTCATCTGGCCAGGTGGCTCCCCTAACTGTATTTAGTCCATTTAGACATTTATTCAATTTTTCATTAGTTAAATCTCTAGCCTCTACAAATATTTTGTTCATATATTCCTCCAACTTGTATAATAGATGAACAATATCAAAAATTATTTCTATGTCAGTTTCTCCATTATTGTAGGCAATAAACCTCTCATGATTCAAAATATTATCAAATGAATCTGACCATTCCTGCCATTCCCTAATCTTATTTTCATCATCAAGTATCTTATGTATGAGGCCATGTGTGCCATTGGAAATGGTCTTCATTTTATTTCTTATCAATTACAATTTACTAGAAAAGAAAGCATTTAATTTTTTACCTTGTTTACCATTTTCCTTGTAGAACTAATGGTTTCTTTGGGCAGTTCTTTCTTTTTGGCCAAAACTAGGACTAACTTATCAAAGAATGGAATATAATTAAGACCCCACCCAATAAACAAGGGGAAAAGAATGGATAATGCCTTTGTAAATTGGTACTCTGCTCCTTGCATAATGATGTAGCTACTAAGAAGATTCTAAGCATCCTATTTGAGGACATTTATCTTATGAGAGAGCATGCTCTCTATAGTCTCAATTTTTTATTTATTTTCTAGTTGCTAGCTCATCCAACTCCATTTTCTGATCTATACCCACATTTTTTGTGATGTAGGAGCATCCCAGGTGCAAGGACAATCTTGCATCACCCAAAAATATTTTATTTTCAGTCTTTTCTATTTTATTAAGGACTACTAGACAGGGTGGTTACTATTAATAGGAACTTACTATTTTTAGTAAGTTTTTCATATGAGCTTGGAATGTTCTCATTTTCTATAGGAAGGTTCACTTTAGAGTTGTAAACCTACCATAAAAATATCATTGCTCAAGCATTAGTATTAGAGAAGTTATTGCAGATTTTTGATGGAAACATTTGCAAAAAAATCTTTAGGCTCATAGTTGGAGGCCTTAGAGTGCCCAGATGAGGTCCAAAAACTCAATGAAAGGGCGCTAGTGCCATTTTAAGCTTATAGATTAGGAGTTGAAATTTTTGAAAAGTTGTTATAATAGCCAATCATAGCAACAGTTTGTGAGTTATGGCCTTCGGAAGTTGGGCTACCAAAATTTCTAAAATAATTTGTCAAAGATGTATTTGGCCAACTCTATGTGTATTGTTAGGGTATGTCAGCCCTAGGTATTAAGCTTGAGAATCTAGAACCTTCCCAAGCAGCATGAAATTGCCTATTTAAGAAAGGCTCGAACATCGTCTAAAAGAGCTCTAGGTAATAGTTTGTAGCTTGTCTTGCAAATTAATATACTAAAGGTGCCCATGTGGGTCAGCATATTGTACTTATGAATTTTTTAATTCCACATTTTTGGTGCAAATAAGAAGTCCATATTTTGTTCTTTCATTTTTTAGTGTTTCTATGTTTCTATTATGAGTTTATGGTATTGAGGGGAGCTCCCTACATCAAGTGGTATCAGAGCTAGAGTTCTTGAGTGTGTGGAAAGATCACTGACTATGAGGCAATTCACACCAGGACCATGGTTTGGGCTGAGCATGTAGACAAATTGCCGATTGTGAGGTAGTTTGCTCTAGGGTTTCAATAGAAGTGTGAAAATGTCTCCATGAAGAGAGTGTAGTGGAAGAGTTGTGGGTGTTACACCTGAGGGTTTTTGAGCCCTCCAAAGACAAATTAAAGCATTGGAAGAAAAAATGCATAGATGAATGAATCTTCCCATAAGAGATGAAAATGAGGATGAGGATGAAGTAGAAGAAAATGTTGAAGTAGAGGTAGTTCTAAATCTAGAGGAAAAGAGGATTTTTAGGGCCATCTCCAAGATTGGAAAAAGACCTAAGTTTGAGATTCCTACATTTTTGGGAAATCTTAACCTAGAGAATGAACTAGAGGGCTACTTTGAGTATGAAGATATTGATGTTACTGATAGGGTCAAGTTTGGGAAGGAAAAACTAAAAGGACATGTGAAGATCTGGTGGCAGTAGGTTTAGTTAGAGTGAAATAGAAAAGGAAATGACAAAATCTCCAGATGGGATTAGATGAAAGATAAAATCAAGCAACAATTCATTTATGTGGATTATGAGCTTGATTTGTTGAAGAAGATGCAAGGGTTGACGCAAGCAAAAAAATCTATTAAAGAGTATATCGAGGAGTTCCATTGAGTTCTCATTAGAATTGACCATGCAAAAGTTGATAAGGAGAAAGTCGCCCATTGTCTTAATGGGTTAAGGCCTAGCATTTAGGATGAGCTAAGTCTAGTTTGAATTAGTAGTATTGAGGAGGCATAATAGTTTTCCCTAAGAGTTGAGGAGAAATTGAGCAAGAAGTTTGACAATAAGAATAATGGAAGAGCTCGCAGTGGAAGATCTGGTGGACGATCTTATGATGGTCAAAATGATGATCAAAAGAACAAGGATGAGGCTAGAAGTAGCAGTCATAACTAGAGGGGAAATAATTTCAATCATTTCCATGATCAAAATAATAGAGATCAGAGAGGAAGAGGTAGAGGAAAAGGATTTGGAAGAGGAGGCTTCTATGGAAAATGTTTTCATTGTAGAGAAGAAGGGCATATAGCATTTGAATATATCTAGTGCCAAGGAAGGACAGATCAAAGAATAGAAGGTCAAGTGAGAGTTGCACATGTTGATGAAGATGCTAGATCCTCATGTTCTAAAGATGCTAAAAGAGGAGAAGTCCTAGTTAACCAAAGAATCCTACTGAGTGGTGAGAATGAACTTGAGCAAAGAAGGAGCTTGTTTTACACAAGGTGTAGATGTAAAGATAAGTGTTGTGATGTGATCATTAATGGTGGAAGTACTGACAATCTAGTGCCAAAAATGATGGTCACCAAGTTGAAGTTGAAGAGGTAGAAAAACCCACATCTATAACATATTTCTTGGGTACAAGATGACCACAAGGCCATGGTCAATGAGTAGTGCTCATTGAAGTTCAAGATTGGAAGCTACCAGGGTGAGGTACTATGTGATATCATACCTATGGACATATGTTATATGTTGTTGGGTAGGCCATGGAAGTTTGATAGGCATGTTGCACATGATGGGTGAACAAATACCTACCCTCTAAGGATGGAGTGAAACATAAGTCAAAACTATTGAAGGATAAAGAAGAAAAGGTATGTAGTGCTGCTAGAATACATTTCTATTGATGGAAAAGAGTTTCTTAAAGGTATGAAATATGAGCATATGTGTTCTTCTATAATTCCTAAAGATAGTAGAAAATAAGTAGAGGAGGTACCTACAAAAGTTGCATATATGTTGGAAGAGTTTTTTGATATTTTATCAAATAATGTACATAATGGATTGCCCCTAATGAGGAAGATCAATCACCAAATTGATTTGGTTCTAGGAGCTAGTTTTTTAGCATCAATGAAGAATGGAGAATGGAGGATGTGCATAGATTCTCATGCTATCAAAAAGATCACAATGAAGTATAGATTTTCATTGCCAAGGATGGATGATATTATGGATTTTTTGAGTGGAGCTATGTATTTCACAAAGATAGATCTAAAGAGTGGGTACCATCAAATTTGTATCAAAGAAGGTGATGAGTGGAATACTACTTTCAAGACAAGGGAAGGACTATATGAGTGGTTAGTCATGCCTTTTGGGCTAACCAATGCACCAAGCACTTTCATGAGGCTCATGAATGAGGTATTGAAGGAGTTTCTAGGTAATTTTGTCATTGTTTATCTAGATGATATATTAATATTTAGTAAGATATTAGAGGAGAATTTGATTCATACTTGCAAGGTGTTTTTTAAGTTAGGGAAGAAAAGTTGTTGATAAACCTGAAGAAGTGCAGTTTTGTAAAGAAAGAGTTGGTGTACCTAGGATTTGTAGTCTCAGGAGAAGGTATGAAAATGGACCTAGAGAAAGTGAAGGCTATCCTTGAATGGCCTACTCCAAGAAGTGCAATAGAGGTAAGATCTTTTCATGGATTGGCTACATTTTATAGAAAGCTCATAAGAAGTTTTAGCAGTATTTGTGGACCCTTGACTGAAACAATGAGAGGGGATAGGAAAGAGTTTAATGAGCTATAAGAGCTGATAAGATTTTTAGTCTATTGAAATAGAAAGTTACTAAACAACCTATTTCAGCACTTCCTAATGTTAACAAGGTGTTTCAAGTAGATTGTGATGCTAGTGGTACTACAGTAGGAGTTGTTTTGAGCCAAGAAGGTAGAATTGTTGCTTATTTTAGTGAGAAGTTGAATGATGCAAAAAGAAAATATTCTATTTATGATCAAGAATTTTATGCTATAGTTCAAGCATTAAAGGAGTGGAGACACTATCTTCTTCCTAAGGAGTTTGTTTTGTATACTAATCATCAAGCTTTGCAATATTTGAATAGTCAAGGAAAATTGAACCAAAGGCATTTAAAGTGGGTTGAGTTTTTGTAGAGTTATAAATTTGTTTTGAAACACAAGAATGGGAAATCTAACAAAGTTGCAGATGCTCTTAGTAGAAGAGAACTTTTGTTGACAAAAATGTAGATAGAGGTGGTTGGGTTCAAGGAACTCAATACATTGTATCCAAATGATCCTAATTTTGGTGAAGCATGAAAGGCTTTTACAAAATTTGTTACACTTGATAGGACAAAGTGGTTGGATTTCATGATCCAAGATAATATGTTGTTCAAAAGAAGCCAATTTTGCATTCTCAGAAGTTCAATGAGAGAGAATCTCATCAAGGAGAAGCATAGTGGAGGATTAGCTAGACTTTTTTGCAGAGATAAAACCATAGCTTTGGTTGCTGAAAATTACTACTAGCCACAACTGCAACAAGATGTGATGAAGTTTGTACAAAGTTGTAGAGTATGTCAGATGGTAAAAGGAGTGAAGCAGAATACAAGGTTGTATCACCCATTACCTGTACTAGAGAAGTTGTTGGAGGATATCAACATGGATTTTGTTCTTGGATTACTGAGGACATAGTGCAAGCATGATTCTATTTTTGTGATAGTTGACAAGTTTTCAAAGATGGTACATTTTATTCCTTGCAAGAAGACTAGTGATGTTGTTCATGTAGCAGAGTTTTTTTTAGAGAAGTTGTGAGATTACATGGCCTTCCAAAGAGTATAGTATACCAAATTTGTCAGGTATTTCTAGCGTACATTGTGGAAGAAGTTGAAGATAGATTTGAAGTTTAGTTCATCACATCATCCACAGACTGATGGATAGATAGAAGCTGTGAATCATAGTTTGAGAAATTTACTGAGATGCTTGGTTGGAGATAAACCAAAAGGATGGTATATGATTTTACCACAGGTAGGATTTTCATATAATAATTTTGTTAATAGGAGTACTGGTAAATCACCATTCCAAATTGTATATGGGAGTAGTCTCAAAAATGCTTCTGAACTGAGGTAGATGGATAAAGGAGAGATAAATAGTGTTGAACTAGAAGATTTTTTTGAACATTTGCAAAACATCCATGAGGAGGTGAGGAAGCACATCATAAAGATGAATACATAGTATAAGGCTAAGGAAGATGTGAAAAGGAGATATAAGGAATTTTAGAGTGGAGATGAAGTCATGGCTCAGTGGGTACATATAATAAGTTGAAGATGAAGAAGTTTGGACCATGCAAGATAGTGAAGAGGCATGATTCTAGCAATGTGTATGAAGTGGAGTTGCCTACTAAATTGAATATTTCACCAGTATTTAATATTTTAGATTTGATAAAGTATTATGAAGGAGGTGATGGAGATGAAGTTGTAGAAGCATAGTGGAACATTCCAGTAGCTAGTTGGGTCATAAAGGAGATTGAGGAGATACTAGACAATTGTGTTGGAAAAAGTACCAAAAATAGAACTTATGAGGAATATCTGGTCAAATGGAAAGAGAGACCAGTTGAGGATTCATCATGGCTAGCAAAGGAGGAGATTAACTATCTTGGTTTTCCTCTAAACACTTGAGATGTGACATAGTCATTTCTCCAATTACCCCGAGTGATGCAAGATCATCTTGGGTGCAAGGGAAATCTTGCATCACCCAAAAATATTTTATTTTCATTGTTTTCCATTTTAATAAGGACTAGTAGATAGGGTGGTTACTATTAATGGGAACTTACTATTTTTAGTAAGTTTTTCATATGAGCTTGGAATGTTCTCATTTTCTATAGGAAGGTTCATTTTAAAGTTGTAAGCCTACCATAAAAATCTCATTGCTCAAGCATTAGTATTAGAGAAGTAATTGGGGATTTTCAGTAGAAAATTTTACATAAAAATCTTTAGGTTCATTGTTGGAGGCCTTAGAGTGCCCGGATGAGGTCCAAAAATTTGATAGAAGGGTGCTAGTGTTGTTCCAAGTTTGTAGATCAATAGTTTGTATTTCTGAAAAGTGGCTATGATAGCCAATCAAAGAAATGGTTTGTGAGTTATGGCCTTCAAAAGTTGGGATACCAAAAATACTAAAATAATTTGTCAAAGATGTATTCAGCCAACTCTATGTGTAGTGTTAGGGTCTGTTAGCCCTAGGTATTAAGTTTGAGCATCTAGAACCTTCCTAAACAGCATAAAACTACCTATTTAAGAAAGACCCAAACATTGTCTAAAAGAGCTCTAGGTGATAGTTCATAGCTTGTCTTGCAAATTAATTTACTAAAGGCACCCATGTGGGTTAGCATATTGTACTTATGAATTCTATAATTCCACATTTGTGGTACAAATAAGAAGTCCATATTTTGTTCTCGCATTTTTTGTTGTTTTTATGTTTCTGTTATGAGTTTATGGTATTAAGGGGAGCTCCTTGCATCATGTTGTATCAACTTTAGTTTGGGTCTCCTAATCTTTGACCTTTATGATAAGTCTAGTTGCATTCCTCAAACTCCTTACCTCATTCTCAAGGATAGCCACTTTCTTCTCTAGTACATATGTATTCTTTAATTCTTTCTCATATTTTTTCCTAGTTTAAATGGATATGCTATAAGTTTGATACAATTTCTCTTCAAGAATATCCATTTTTCTCTTCCCCATTAGTGAAGTAGTATTCATCAGGTTTTGAATTTGGTCACTTTTTGTTTTGACATTCCAAAATATCACATTTCCCAAGGGAGAATCCCTTACTTCAATCATGAGTTGGCTTTTCAAATTCAGGGGCCATGTTCCAAATTTCCATTATCTTGGAGTTAATATTGAATTCATACCCCTGCAACTCTCCTACAATATTTGTCTCCTCAAATGAGACTGCTCTTCTTTTCCTTCTTATTTGGTCAAGCATGAAGGATGAGTCAAGCTCCCATCTTGGGAAAAGTAAAATCCCACTTATGTTCACTAGCTCCCATGCCTCATTAACAATGGGATTCTCACTTTTTGGGTCATACTCTTGGAGCTTATACACCAATTCAATTACCTTTTCTTGGAAATCTCCTAGTTGCACTTTGAGAGTGAGTGCATTCTATTTAATCTTGAACAAGAATGATTTGAACTCCTCTAAATTCATGAAGACATCATCCTTCATAAATTCTTGAGCTTGGATTATTCTTTTGTCCAACATCCTTGTTTGAAGCTCAAGCTATTTGGGGATTTGTTCATTTAGACATGCTTGCCTTATTAGGAAATTGTGCCTTATATCATCACAGTATTTTGTTCCTCTTTGTTGGCTTTGTGGTGCCTTTTCCCTTTCCTTATTTGGGATATCTATCATCTTTTTCTTCTTTTTGCCACCTGTGGCCCATGATGAACTTAATGGTTGATTATCTTCAGCTTTAATCTCTATTACATCATCATGCTTAGGAGATTGAGGCATTGCTTTGTTTCTTATTTTATGAGTGACCTAAAAAATTATGCTATCGATATTAGTGATGCATTTATTGTACTTGTCCAAGTACCTCTCTTCATGTTAGAAGCCTTTAAAGGAGGGATATGATCTTTTTATCTCCTCTTCTACTCTCATGAGCTCTCTCCACTTTAAATTCCCATCTCTTTAATCCTATATCCCTAGGCAATTCATAATCACATCCTCCTCCCAACAGGGCTTGTTGCTTAGTAGGGTGCATGTTCTCATCTATTTGAGGGCATGCCTACCAAGTTCATTAGGTTCATATGTTACAATAGGGGTTGACAGTAGTAAGAATTAACTCATGAATTCATCCATCTATTTAGTTGCATCCTTCCCTATGACAAAATCCCCTATTTTGACATTTCTAGGAAAAAAGGAGCCCTTTTTTACCATAGGCCCTAGGTATTCCATGTTCATCATTATTAGCTACCAATATAATTCTATTGTCCCCGGTCTCTCTGTAGTGAACTTGGGTAAAACATGAGAGGGTTAGGGGCATCCAAAAACCCTTATTAAAGATTTTTTTTCAAAAAGGAAAAGGCTTTCCCAATCATGGCCTAACCTCCTATCCCCATTAGGGCATGTAGATGGTCTAATTAACATCTTAAAACCATAGGAACCCTCTCTATTATATCAACAAGAATATTTGAAATTAGCTATATAAATACAAAATCATTATAAAATAGAATTGAAATAGGGATAAAACCTATGCCATAATATTGTCCACCATTGTACTAGTAGGATTTCTCCATTCTCATTTATCTCTTCAATGAAATGATGACTAGTGTGCCCTATATTTTTGTAGAGGATGATGTCCATCAACAATGAGTAGTGGTGGAGTTCAAAATTCCCCATCTCTCCGCTCAGAGCAACAATAATCTTATTATGTGTAACATTTATAATGTGGGTCAAAAAGTCATACCCTACATTATTGTGTAAATCTTGAATGTCTAGGGCTACGATGTAAAAATTGTTAGGAGTATTCATTTTTCTATCTAGTCCAATCACCTTATCTACTCAAAACATAGTATATTGAAAGTATCTACTGAAGACTTCTAGAAGCATGATGTCTCCTACCTTCTTTGGGAGCTTAACCTTTTCCTTTTGGACTTAGGGATATGTCTTTTCATAATCCTTCTAGTGAAGAAACTCTTTTGATTCTTGAATGTCTCATTCATGTTCTCTTTACCAATGGCCTTTTTTATTGGTCCTCCAAGTTCAAAAAGTTCAATGAAGGTTTCTCTATCCAATTTTCATAGTAGAATCATGTCCTTCCCATGGAATCCATGAGTTGAAGGATTGTAGGATTTTATTAAGGCCTTAACCAAGTCTACATTAATTATTACCTCTAGCATGATTAACTTTTCCAAGTTTCTATTCCAGATGTTATAGATTGGTGGTCTTTCAAACCTATTGTTGTATAAATACCAAAATATCTCATTTCGATTATTCTTTGACACATTTGCATCTCTATAGAAGCTGTATGTATCTTTGAAGATATGTGAGTTCATTGTTTAGGCTTGGGATCATCTTGGTACAAAATAGATGAACTCTTCTATATAGAGGTTAGCTAACTTTGTTTGGGATTTATCAACACCTTGAGTGGCTTCTTCCATGTTGACTTGTGCTATTATCTTGCCCTCTTCATGTTCTTTCCCTCTTCATGTTCCATCCTTTTTTATTCTAGATTCTTCAAACACTTCTTCTACAACTAAATTCTATAAAATAACTTCACGCTCAATATTCTTTTGGCTCTAAAAATTATGAATGTTTTAATTAGAAATTTGTTGTATCACCCTTTTAGTAGTAGTTGAGAAAAATAATAGCATTAATGTTGTCTTTAAGTTAGCATGCACAAGAAATTTTGAAAACTCAAAAAGCATCATAATCTGGCTTTACAATGCTTGTACTACTAGCTTTCAAAATCTCTTTTGCACTTTTTCATATAGTACTTATCTTTTTGGTAATCACAAGGTTACAAAAGTCATTTTATTATTAAATTCTTATGTTGCAACCATGCAAATATTACATACTAATATTTGTCCATAGATTTGCAAGGCTTATCTACTAACTCTAATTTCTCCTTATGACTGTTCAAAACCCTTGGTCATTGATTTGCTATTTATCTTTATGTCTAACCCCTTAGCCTTGTGACCAAGAGAACACTATTTAAATACCTTATTGCTTCTTCACAACTTTCTTTTGGCTTCATGCTCTTAACTGCATGACTGAGCAACTACATAAATCTTTACAACTTTTGACTACTTTGCATGATCACTACTTGATTCTAACATAAACATTTAAAACTTGTGATCACATGAAACCTTATAGATCTGTGTGATTGCTTGGTCATTTCCTTCATTTCATTTTATCATTCTAATTGCATGACCATGTGAACATTGAATTCTAATAAGCTCTTAACTATTTGGCATCGTTGTGACTCTTCTATTAATTGAATTCTTTAACATCACAACTTCATGATCAAAGAATTTTTCAAAGGTTCTAAACCTTTTTGCTAGTTCATAGTCTCTTGTTTAATTGCAACTTTTAACCATGTGACTATGCAGTTAAAGAGATCTCCAAGTCATGACTTCATTTTATTCTATGTCTTCTAACCACATGATCATGTGATCAATTCTTGCTTTGCAAGCTCTTAATCATGTCACCTATTCATAGCTTATAATTCTTATTACCTTTTAGACCTTGTGACTACATGATCAAGAATTTCAATTACTTTCACTAATGTTTTCACATGATCATGGCTATATGATTTTTGACATCTAGTCTTAGTGTGTAAAAGACTTTGCACCACCTATCATTATTTTCTAACTCATCCACCTCAAAGTGCATTCCACATATCAGCATATCATTCATTTTATGTATGCCACATGTCTTCTTTCTAGGGAATTTAAGAAAGAAAGTTGATTGTTGCCAAAATTGGCTTCAAATTCATTTGGAATTGTTAACATAAGTTGATCAAATAGGGGCTGGCTTGATGCCCTAGCTTGGAATACATTAACAAAATATTTTACCATATAAATGGTCCAATAATATCTTAGGTTCTTGTAGGCAATACGTAGGTCCCCCTAAAAAAAAGACTCCATCAGACTACATGTGTTAGATCCTTGATCTCTAAATAGGGTCGCAACTTCAATTTTGACTTTACTATTTAACTGTGTGACCCTACGATCAAATCTTAGTTAACTGTGTCATGATTTCATGGTTTGGAATGAACTTTGGCAATAAACCACTATGACTAGGTGAATAAGGAGCTCTTAACTATGTAGCACTATCATGCCATAAAAATATTAAGATTTTAACCATGCATCAAACATGTGATCACCTTGGTCGTGTGGAAAAACCTCAAATTTTTTCAAGTCTTTTAAGAGAGTGAAATACATTTTAAAACAAGGAGGTTTTATAAAATGACAACAAGCATGAGGATTATGAAGCTAGGATTTTTCTAGGGTAACACTTTGTACATGAAAATTACAAACCCTAACAACACATTATAAACATTGGATTTTTCACAACATATTTTTAGGATTTAAACAAAGTGAAAAATATAGGGCAATAATAGCTCTATCTAGGGATAATGGATATCTATCATCCATATAAGGATTTAGAAATCTCTAGGCTAAGCATACCACATACTTGGTATAATTGACAATATTTTTAGAGAGCTATGCATACACAATAAGAAAAGCATAAAACATAATTACAAAGAACAACATATATACAAGGACTTACAAATGTACAAGATCCAAAACTACTATTCATGGAAAAACAAGGACCTTCAATAGAAGTACTTCTTCAAAAAGTATCCATGAACTAGAAATTCCAAAGTATTTTCTGATGGATATTGACAAGATAAGAATCTTCTCCCCACATTTTATGAATTGGATATGGGCCTAATCAAATAGGGTCAAACTTTCTATGCTTACCCTTATCTTCCATTATAGCATTGCACATCAGGATTAGATCTTTAGGTTAAAACTTTCTTGCAACTTCCCTTTTGTCATATAGGTGTTTTTCCTACAACTACAACTAGCATTCTCGATAGAAGCTTCCTTCTTAATATCAGTTAGTCCAGCCAATTCATCCATCCTTCTTGTATGTCATTTATGATATCATTATCATACATCTAGATGTAATTGTATAGACCTATTAGGTTGTTCTAAGGCACTCTTTCTTGAATTCCATACACCAAATCAAAAGTGAACACTTATTTCTTTCTTAACTATCACTTTGTTAACCCATACTTGCTAGATGTAGCTTGGAATCCCATGCCTTCTTGTTATCATCTAGTGTTCTTTTGATAATCTTAAACAAACTATTGCGTGTAGATTTAGTTTGTACATTCCCTTGTGGATGATAGGGAGATGATGTTGACCTTGTGATACCATACTTGTCACAAAATTTTATAAAATCTTCTGACCTGAAGCACATTGCATTATCAATCAAAATATTTTTAGGACATCCTAATCTAGTGATTATATTATTCAACAAAAAATTATTCACATCTTTTCTAGTAGCTTTTCTTATAGGAATAAACTCTACCCATTTTGTAAAATAATTTTTTGCTACTAGAATCCATGAATAACCTGTACTAGACTCATTTTCTATTTCACCTGTGAATTCCATTTCCCACTACTCAAAAGGTGCTTTTACTTATATTGAATTTAAAAAGAGTATTTCTAGAGAATTTCAACTTACCAGAAAACCTTTGGCAAGGATTACATTTTCTAACTAGGGCATATGCATCCTTAAATAAGCTTGGCCACCAAAAGCTAGCTCTCTTCACCTTATGAGCAATAGTCTTGGCCATATAATGACCTCTAAATACTCTTGAATGCATTTTAGTAAGTATTTTTGCTAATTCTTTATGATCAATGCATTTCAAAAGTATTCCTTCAAAATTTCTCCACCAGAGGTTCCTACCAATAAGAATATACCTAATAGCCTACAACTTCACAAATGTTCTTTCATTATCATTTAGATGAACTAGTAGATTTACACTTTTTTTTCTACCAAAATTTTTGACCAAAGCTCTGATTCCTTCTTTTTTTTGTTTTCATTCCCATGGTGGTCAGAAAAAAAAATTCTATGCCCGATTTGGTTGAAATTTTGACCAACCTATGTTTTCCCAAGTTGAATTTTGACCAACTCAATGTATTAATGAAAAAAAGAAAATGTTTCATTCATTTGCAAGTAAAATAGAAAAAAATTCATTCATTTGCGGGTAATAAAGGTATGAGCACGAGCATCAACAAAATTGGGAATCATTTTGCGTCAGGTGGGCTTTTCTCATTTTGGCTTTATGCAGATCTAGCTACATACGTTGAGTCTGGGCATGGTTTTACATTCTTTGACTTCTCTTCCTATGTTATTTTCTTGTATGCCCTTGTTTTGAGTGTTGAGATTTTTTTTCTTGTTGTTTCAATGAACAAATTTAGAGAATGATTTAGGATCTTAAAAACACTTCAAATAGCCCAGCTTCTTTGCTATAAGGGTTATTAAATACTTAGTGTTTTTCTTTTCTTTTCTTTTCTTTTTTTTTTTGGGGGGGGGGGGGGGGGGGGGGGGGACTTTATGTCATCTCCAAGTTCATTTTGCTATCAAAATTTGTGGTAGATATAATTGCTAAATGTGAACGTAGAGAAGGCACATTAACTATTTGACATAATGCCCTTGAAATGGCATTTCATGGAACATGGTCAATAAAACATTAACATAAGATGATTTGGTGAAAAGATACCTCAAATGGATTATAGATGTACATCAGGAAAAAATGGAGGAGATTTTAGATATGGAGATTCACTTACAAATTACATACAAATTGTTTGATATGCTGTCAAAATAAATTATTCTCTTTATATGTCATGCTTACATATTATGCATAGTGATGATTTGTTGGAAGCAACTTTGAGAATTAATATATGTGAGTGCCTATTCAATGTCATGAGAATCCACTTTCAAAATACATTTTCTTGTTGTTGAGGTAGAAGGAATTAAGCTTGGATGATGCAATAAAAACTAGAAAATGTTTCTCTAAAACATTTTATGGCTTCTGACCACCTCCATATCGACAACTATGAGCTCATTCTTCTAGCATTGACACTGACAATTTAGGGCGAGAAATATCCCTTCTGGTATGTTCAACATCATTTTATTCATTGGAGAATCTTTGTTCATTTTCCCTATGTTTGTAGGTTTTTATTGTCTCTTCAGTTAGAAGAAAACTGATTTAGATTAATTTGATCACTTCTTTGATTCATCTCTTACTATTGATTTTTGTGGGGGTTTCAAATAGATAGATCTATGTCTAATGTGAATCATGGATTTAGCCAAAGTGTTTGGTTTAAATTATGGATTCTATTGTACTAGTTTCCTCTCTATTTCAATCATGGGATACTTGCAAGAAGTTGGTTGTGAAAGTTATTCTCTAAATAATTCATCTCCATCTTCCTTTGCATATTACTATTGAAATAGTAGGGGGAAAATTGAGTTACTATTTAAAATTTCATAGCTTTTCATAAACCAACTTGAATACCCAAATCTTGTTATAATCATCACACTAATTCTCTCACCCACTCTAGAGTTCCATATAATCACATAAGTTTGATCAGCTCATCAAAACTATGAAGCAATTTTTTCACTATTACTCAATGGTTATGCACATTTAATTTAATGGGCATTAGTTCAAGTTCTATAGCCTCACATCTCTTGCCAATGTTCCTTGAATCCTAAAAATGGTTGAACAAATTCCTAAGATTTTTCTACTTAATTTATTTAGCAAAATACAATATGAGACTTATGTTTCTACTCAAGTGTATAATTTATCATTCAGTGCCTATGAATCTAAATTCCTCGACATCCATTCTCTTGAAAATACACGCTAACCCTACACTAATGTTTGACCAAGTTCTTAAAAATAAAAAATTCCATACAATTATTGAAGAGTAACAAAAGTAAAAGGCTAAAAATGTAATGTAGTGGACATGTAGACAAATCTTCTATCCAGTAAGAGTTGAGTCATATACCTGATCTATTTTAATCACTTCCCTAGTGAAAGAATCATGAAATTTATCTTTAACATATTGCATAATAATTTCCAATAGAAGGCACTGATAAACCAATAGGTTTAGAACTAAATTTGAATTATGAGTTTGTATTTTCCTTGAAATAAGTATTAGCAGACATCCACTTCTACAGGGGGAGGGAGAACGTGTGATAGTCCATAAAGGAAATTCTCATGTCTACTCATGTGACATTATACTCTATGTTTACTTAAATAGGTTCTTTTGAGATTAGGCTTGAAATATTCTTGAAGGTTTATAAACTTACATAGTAGTAATATGTATGCTTTGCTTTAATAGAACTAAAAATAAATTAGAAATCCTTTTCCATTATTATGTCGATGCAAGATCAAGTTAAAATATGAACTCAAAAAAATTGTGATATGGAGTCAATTTACTTCAAATGTCCTTCTAAGCCTAGCATTCCCTTCATACAAACACTAAATTAACATAAATAATAAATCTAAGCATTGCAGTGAGAGGCAAGTGATGATCATAAGTGTCTAAAAGTGTTAATGGGTAGAAGAAAAGGAGGCAAAATTAGTTTCATAATAATAGAGTAAGGAAAATCTCAGCAAAAATTAATGGATAATTCAAAGATAGAATTTCTAAGAAAGAAATAAATAATCCATGATAGAATCTTTGAAGAAGAATGGATAATTCTTGTTGTTATGATCAAGACAACAATTTTAGTGAATTTCTACCTCAAGAATTCAGACATACCTAATAATTGAGAAAGTTTTGTTAGCCTTATAAGAAGAATCTTCTCCTTGGGTGTTCATCTTCCATGTAATTGTTTCTCTTTTTATGGTTACTTTTTTTTTATTTTGGTTTTGCAATAGTGTGCTCTTTCAGAAAAATGTGTTTATATTATCAATTTCAAGATGCATGATAAGGTGAGAACATATTGTTTATAATCTATCCACTATCTTTGTTTGGATCATGGGAAAATTGTATCATGTACAAATCTTTTGCAGATATTTTTGTCACATTGAACAAAACTATTTTCCCTTGTTATCTTGAGTCAAGGCCTTTTTAAATTCTTGTCCATCTATTTGAGTGGGTCATATTAGGAAGATATCTTGTCTCTTTTTATGTGTAATTTTGTTGCTCAACATGCACTTGAAGATTTCATTTAGAACTTGATTCATTTCTTGAATATCAGAGATGGCCATTTGTGGAGCATCTGTAGGTGTTGTATCGAGCCTTGTTGTAACTAGTTGCAAGTTTGATCCACTTTTAATGAACTATTTTTTCAAATTTGATGTCTCCTATAATTTAGGGTCTATTTCTAGATTACAAGTATTGGATGTGTTGATCATCTTTCCATTATTTTCAAAAACATGGTATTTTTTGAGGAATTATGAAACTCTCAAAAATTTAAACTCGCTAATCTTTTGAATCTAAACTCAGATTTACTGAATTATTTGAATCATTCAAACTATCTAATTCTATTGAACTTTTTGAACCTTAGTTCAACAATGACTTCAAATGCTGCCCTTTATAAAAAAAAAAACTCATCTTTACAAAAAGATTCCCATATTATGATAGCATGCCCAAAAAATTAATGGGATCTAAAGCATAATGCATTTGAAATAACTTATTTTAGAAAACATATGGGTTACACTAATACAAAAATGATATTAGATGGGAAGTCCTTTGGATCTAGCTATATTAGGGATAGTATTTGGGTATGTGTATAAGTAAGTGCAATGGATATTGACATATAATCAATGTATTGAAATATTTATACAAATTGTAGAATAGAAACTCAAATTTATGTCACCAACTACAACTGATTTAGCAACACTTATAATTTTTAGTGGAGATGGAAGTGTAGGTAGAGAGGGATTATGTCCATTCTTCTCATCAAACATAAGATACTTTTCAATAACAAGCCATTCTACTTCAACAACACTTGTAGTAATGTGTAGTGGAGGTGTAGGTAGGATTATGTCCATCCTCGTCATCCTCATCATTAGACACCAAATACTTTTCAATTTTTAGCCATTCTTTTGCTTCAACACTAGTTGTATTTCTATCTTGAACATCAATTGCAAGCACTTCATGATGAGAACTCATATTAATTTCTATTGTGAACTTCCCAGCTTGAAGGTAGTAGTGAAAGGATCTTGCATGGGGACTATACAACATCAAACATCTATTTTCAAGGTTCTTTCTTAGTTGTTCAAAAAGAAAATAAGTAAGAAGAAAAGGGCATCCCAACACCCCTCTGCTACTAAACCTATTTGGAAACACATTTATTTTTTCTAGATAATCATAATTTGGCTTTTGATATTGCTCATTAGGCATTCATGTTTTTGATTAAGGAAAACAGGTTTTACAGGGACCTGAAACCCAAAAGTTTTATAGCATAAAAGATAGACAATAAAGTCTAGAAAAACATGAAATAGCAACCAATAGCCAAAAAGAAACAAAAGGCTAGAGGCCAAGAGGCAAAAGCCAACTACCAAACCAACAAGGAAAACCAAACCTAATGGTTCTCCTTATCTAGATCTTGCAGAGTTTCTGCAGCTTCGTTATCCTTCTGGTTGTCTGCTCCTTCCTGGTTGATGTTTTGGGCTTCCTCCTAGTCCAAATGATCCACCTGGTCCCTACCTACATTCAAATTAGCCTCTTCCTTACCAATGTTCTAGCTAGTCAGCTCTTCCATGTTCCCCCTAATGTCAATTCTCATAAGAGTATCCCCCAGGTTGACAATGTTCTCGTTCAAAGTATGCAAAGTGTCCACAATTTGATTAGTTAGAATCTGGATGATGTTGTCTAACCTCTGGACTTTCTATTCAACTTGGGAAAATATATCCTCTTGATCATTTATGGAGTCTTGGCCACTGCAGTGCTTCTGGCTATCATCCTGTAGTGCTTCTAGCTGTCATTAGGCATTCATGTTGATAATAAAGAAGTATATAGAAAAATTGACCCCTATCCTTGAAATACACATCATCAATATCCTTTATCAATTTTTTGATAATTGGATGATAGTTTATGCACTTTTAATTTTGTGGGAAAAGGGATAAAGATTACCCTTAATGATAGATCACTGACCTACTTGGGTCATTCCTAAAAAGATTGAGTAGGTCATATATTAGAGTTTGGCATTTCAATCTTCTATATTTTTATTAAAATTTAATAATTAGGAGACCTCTATTCATTCTCAACATCAGGTACCCATTTTCTTTTTGTTAGAAAAGGCTTTGGATTCAATTGGGTATAGCTCAATAGATCAAAAATAGTTAATTCTAAACAATTTGTCCATTTCTAACTAAACAAAATTAACATAGTGAGCAATGAAATTTGATGTATGTAGGAATAATAAGGTTCACTATGCAATAGGGTAAAACATATCTTCTTCGTATTGTCAATGTTGCAATCAATAATCACCTCTTTTTGAAGGTTGCATCACACAATCTCACAGTGGTATCGGTGGATGCCTCCTACACAAAGCCATACACAATGAACACTCTCATGTTAACATCTAGTCAGACATTACTTCTAGGTATCTTCGATCTTTTTTTGGAAAGAGGATAATCATTAGTCTTTGATTTGTTATTGCTCATGTCAACATCATCTTGTTCTTTAATATAAGTCATTATTAGATCATGTGTCAGCGCTTTCTCATCTAGCTCAAGATAAGCTTTTATTCCATGTCAAGGAAAGGTACATAAGTGAGATTTCACTCAAATAATAGGAGCTCATATACTCTTTACTACAATGGTTAGACTACCAAAGAAAACTCCGTCAACCATACATTTGTTTAATCATTATTGTATAACACCAAAGAGACAAGATATCAATTCTTAAAGGACTCTTCAATTTGCATACATATAATTAGCATGATTAAAAGAACAAAAACATGGTATAGGGGTAAAAGCACAAACTTGTGTCACCTTTTATAAAGAAAAGTGATATCAAAATGTGACAGTTCAACATTAATGACAAAAAAAATGGTATTTGCATTTAAAATATGAAGATGATGTAAACTGATGAAATGTGTAGAATTGTATGAATTTTATGCCTATAATTTTTATTATTTTTTTGACTAAGAATTTATTCATTTTATTTTATTTTGAAGTCCCTTTTTTAACTGTAAAAAATATAGGATGTAGTTCCCGTCAAACAAGTATGTGCAAATCATCTTTTTTTGTTATGATTTGAAAATATTTTATAGATGACATGTATAGCTAGTGCACAAAAAAAGAAATAATTATTTTTAATGTATATTTTCTTTGTTATAAGTACTCAAGTTCGACCTTGTCAGAATCCAACAGTTTTTTCCTCCCGTCAAAACTTCCCTATCAAATATATACCTTCTTGAAAAAAAATTACATATTCATGAAGAGGATTCTCTCCTCTAGTGATAAATATATATTTTTATTTTTTTTATATGATTTACTATTTTTTTTCATTTTTTGAGAGAGCATCTTCTGAAATGTTGAAATATTGACTTATAATATTTTTAGATTATAGCATATTATAACTAATCAAAACACTCAAAAAATTATATAATGATGATATTGAATCTGAAATCTATAAAAGGGTATTTTTAGTTTTTTTTTTTTAAATTGAGTTTTTATAGAGAAATGAGATTTGACCAAAATAGGTTTTTGTATCACAAACGGTGACATAGATCTATGCTTTTACCCATAGGGTAAAGTCAAATTATAGAATAGATCTATTAAAAAATTGAAATATGAATCCATACTTGGCTCATAACTATTTAATTTACTCTTCTATTTCTTGCCAAGGAAGAAGCTGTGAACCATAATGCCCAACAATCTCCAAAATAATAGTAGTTAGAATGACTCTCTAGTGTATATTGATTCTAAGATTATGCAATAGATTGAAAATGAAATTAAATAAAACACTCAAAGAAAGGATGGAAAAATGACAAACCTAGTGAGAAAGTATCTTGTTTTTCAATAAAAAAAAACATGTAAAAAATAATTACAATTCCAGACTTTGAAAGTCAATAAAAACATGTAAAAAATAAATAGAATTTAAGACTTGAAAGTCTTTTTTTGAATAAAAACATGAAGGCCCATCTCTTCACTACTTTCTTATTTCCATTTCAAGAAGGTCAACGAAAAATGAAAGATCTTCATCCATTTGCATATTTGTAATTACAATGCTTGTTGGATTTGCCTCCTAGAGCATCCGAGTATGTTCATATTTATTAATTCATATGTGTCTACATAGGAAAGGTCTCCTAGCAAAAGGAAGACATCATGCTCCATCTCTTTAATGTGGATTTTTTAAAATTTGTTTGTCTTGGATAACTTGCAAATCCAAACAACACCCAATTGTCTATCTTGTTCTAATTGAAGGATGTATGGATATAACTTGGTAGTTTATTGGTAAGTCATCAAACAAGAGAATCATAGATACATCATTTTAGATTCAAATTCCTAGTTGACTTCTTAAAAATTCCATCATGATATTAGATTGCCACATCTAAAATAAATAAATATTAGAAACCCATATGCATGAGTGTTGAAAATTGAACCAACTAAATAATTTATAGAGCAATTACCAAATAAACTCATAGATCTAAAACCCTACATTCATTCCTAAATAATCCATTCTAATATCAATTTTGATCATAGTAAACCTTAAGTTAAAATTTAAATAAACACACTCTAAGTGTATTTGATTGAATGTTAAAACTTGAAATGTGAAGCTAATTAAGAGGAATACGTACCCACAACTATGAAGGTGATGGAGAATTGCAAAGGTGGAGTCTTGAAATTGAATTTAGCTCCTATTCCCCCACAACAATAATAATAAACTATGTTTGTAATTTGAAGTAATGGTGAAAAGAATTAAGGGGTAAATACCAAGCTTATTAGAATTAGGTGTATACTAGAATTAAATGCTATAGATTTTAGAGAAATCCAACTATGAAAACTTCCTTGTCCCTAACCATCAAGATGAGCCTTTAATCTTGTATCTCAAATGTAGATTTATTTTTGTCAAATCTACTTATTGTATTGTTATTCCACCTAATTTCAACCAAGATGTGTTGTCTTGGTAGACTTAGATGGCTATCTTTTTCATTCTACATGCATCTTTTTCTAGAATAGTCTTTGTAGATCTAGAGTCTCTTAAGTGAGGAGGTTGAAATCTAGTTTTTTATTGACAAAGGGTGATAAATCTAGAACTAGCAAAGAAATCTTCCCGAGTCTAATTTCTAGCTTTGTGCAGTTAGCTTCAAGCCTTCTCTTATTTATGGTTTCCCTCTCTACATTTCCTACTTTTCTTTGGAGCTAAAGATTGTGATAATAAGCATATTATAAGACCTCACAATATAATTGCATGTTACACTCTCTTGTTGGTCCTTCTTTGATAGCCATGATCAAACCAATGCTTTGATCACACCACAATACAAATAGCATGGTAAATATTGTGGGCTTGTAGCAAACACAATGGTTCATAACCTATGTTGGCTTTTGTTTATTATTATTGTCAAGCTATTGTAATGTGATAAAGTTGTGACATAATAACATTCTCATCAAGATTGCAAAATGTGAGATTTGAACATTAGAACTCTGTCATTTGTTTGATCAAACACTTTGTAGCTTAGGAGATAACTAATTTCTTCTTATCTTGAAGAAAAACAACTAAGACTTGGTGTGTGTATCAATAAAAGATATTATCCTTTGTGAAGCAAGATGGGTTTAGATCTAGTTAAGATTGTTATGTGGGATACATAGTTGGAAGTCTTTATGAATGAAAAATGTTGATAGCACTAATATCTGTAGATCAAAGGAGAGTTTGAATTGTCAACTTGGGAATAGTTGACTGTCTCCCACTAAATTATTTTTTGTGGAGTACATTTTTCATTCTAAAGCTCCATTTTGGAGGCTTGCGACCTCAAGTTTGGAGGTTGGAAGGCGCACATACAGTGCCTATAATTTTTTGTATGAAGTCTACAAGCCATTATAATGATCTATGCGACAAATCCTTGGGCTATGATCTATCATTAAGGGTCTACATTTATATCTTTGGCCTATGGTTCCCATGTTGGGATTCACAAGTAGTAATATTGGTTGCAATTGAAAAATAGAGGGATGGTTATGAGTAATCTGGCCTGTGTGCAATGTTTAGAGGTAGCTAGAACCTTCACTAGGTAGCTACAATCTGGGATGGATGCCTAGAACTAAAATTTGATGACCTATAGACTTCATTAAGCTATGCATTTGGAGGTTATTGGTGGCTGCAATCCAATTTAGAAGCTTTTTTTTAGAGCTAGAGATGTCCATGACAATTGGATATTTGGTGCAATTACAATTTGAATAAGTATGTTGGCATTTGTTAACATAATAAATAGGTTCATTTAAATTCAATTTTTTATAGAAATCACTACATTCTCTATAGATGTTGGAATGGCAATAAAAAATTATTTTTGATTTGCATAAATTAGATGTTGCTTGTAGTCGCATTGATATATGAATGAACTATTTTAAAGATAGAACTAGTACTAGAAAAATTTGTCTGGCATTAGTATTTATAATTTGAAGCAAAGAAGAAAAGAAGTCCTAATCATCTTATTAATAGTTGTAACAAAGTTTCTAGACAAGTATTTAATGTAATGTCTAACCAATGAATCAAGGAAGAAATAACTCTCTAATTGGTCTACCGGACTAGGGGTTCTTACAGTCAAGATTGTTTAACATCTTGTTCCTAGATAAGTTGAAGTGTTATTAAATGTCATGTTTGTCATTCTTGTTTTCCCATGAAAGTTGGAGTGCTATAATATATTATATTTTTATCATACTTGTGTTCTTAGCCAAGGTGGAGTGGTATTTAATCTTATTCATTTATCATTCTTGTGTTTCATATGCCAACTCTATGTGTGTATGTGCATAATAATTTTTGTAAATAATTTGATGCATGATCAACTTAAGAAATCTAGTGGAAAATGTAGCAATGAAGATTGAGTATGCTTATAATTTCCAAGCTAAGCTTGAAAATGTGAATATATAGTGTGTTTTCCCTATAATAGGCTATAGAAATAACCTCTTTATTATTTGTATTAACTATGAAAGGTAAAGGTCAATTACTATCCTTCATAAGGTGTGTTGACATTTTAGAAGGCTTGTGAAATAATGTGTAGATTGTGGCACCCCACATCTTTGTTCTTTTTGACCAGTTCCTTTCCCAGTGAGGGAAACTCTTCTATTTTAGCTATCATAGAGGGATCCCATGTATGTTTTTAGAACAATTTAAAATTAAACCAATTTATAAGTGACGTGTAAAATTTTTGGGAAGGAAAAGTTATTGTATGTTAGGAAACTTTAGTCTCTTGCCTAACTTCAAACCTCATGATTCGTGCCTTCTATCTATGTTTAATATTTTTTTTGAAAAAAATTGTAGGTGAGCATCTGGGATTTGAGAACAAATTAACAAGGAGGTTGTGTACAATGAGTGTCAAGATCTTCTGGGGTTCCCCTCTATGCAGTCTACAATTCCTCTAATGGACTTCTAGGAACTGGCAGAGCTGAGCAATTTGTTGTTATCTTTGATCACCATAGGTTGCTATTTTGACTTAATGTAACTGACTATATTTTTTTTTCCCATTGATTTACTTTGTTCTTTTGCAAGCATTAATATAATCTCTCATTCTCAAGCTCATTAGTATAGTTGGTCTGTACTTCTTTTTTGATGTTGGCATGGATTTTAAAAATTGAAAGTTAGATAGTTATATGAATGCTTAGATGATATAATGATGCTATCACCAATAATCAGTTTCCCAGTAACTAAGGTGGGGATGAGTGAAGCTATATGGATGATACATAGAGAATGATCTCCACCTTGATCTAAGAAGGGAAAGAGTGACCATATAGTTTAGTGCACAGATGCCCTCTATCTTGTAGATTTCAAGGAATTTTTGTTAATAATGAGAAGCATATTGTGACTAAGATGAGGATCTATTCCCATCATGTTTAAATGTTGGTAATAATCTCACATGAAGTCAATCTTTCTAATTATTACAATATTCACCAATTTCCTATAAGGTTCTCAAGTCCTATCTTGTTATTACCAAGATGTATTTTGTATAAATTTGCCAAAGAAAATGTTACAAGTAAGATGACAAAATTTTATTGAATTAATGTTTAAGTATGTCTAATATATTAGAATATATGTATTTCATATCTTGAAAATAATTAATCCTTTTCCAAGTACTATTGATCTTGTCTCAAGGTAATTCCCTCATAAGTAAGTGAGGCATTAAACATGTAATCAGCAAGATTCTAGTGAGGCTTATTCAAGGTATTTTCAAAGTGTTATTTTCTAGCGTAAAGGGTTTTCCACTCATAAATCCATGTGTCATGGTGTGCATATATGTTTCTATTATTTTGCAGATTGGTACATGTTTTATGCTAATTTAGTATATTATTTTAATACTTGGTAAATCTATTTTTTTTACACAAAAGAAGCCTTGTCTTTATAGGCCACTAATTCACAACCCCCCCATCTTAGTGGTTAGTGTATTCCAACAAACTATGGGGAAGAGATATGTTAGTTTCTTCAATAATTTCTTCTGAATGACTAATGTTTCTCCTATGACTTCATGAGAGGATACAATTGAATCCTATTCCCAAGTTCAGCTATCAAACTTTCTTGAGCTTTATCAATAATAAATATTTTTCAAAGTTTATAGTCCTCATTTTCTTATATCATTAGGTCTTTTGACTTCTTTTTCATTGTAGTATTCCATAGGGCTTGGAGTAAATTTGAAATTAAATAACCAAAAACTATGTAAATTAAATAATATTATAAATGATTATGTAAAATGAGGATTTTTGAGCAGCTACTAAATGCTTTTTATCTCATATTTGGTGCTTCACATGGAGAGAACCAATTGTACTAGTAATATGAACATTGAGTCTCAAAATCATGTAAGCTTCAAAATCTCATTGGTGTAAGAGTTATATCTTGATGATTTGTCTTTATTATAACATTCTTAATTCTACTTTTGTTCTTGTATACACTCATGTCTTTCTAATTCACTTTCATGAATCTTGTTTGCCTCTAAATGGTTGTAGATTTTAACAAAAAATTTGTTTTTGATTAGATAAACAAGTTTTACAGGGATCCTAAAATCTAAGAGTTAATACAAATCAAGCTAAAAATAAGTGTTAGAAGCCCAACCACTAAAAAAATAAGTCTAAAGGCTGAAGTAGCACAAGGCCCAGCCAAATAAACAAAGGCCAAAGAAAAGGCCAAACCAAAAAGACAAAATGAAACAACCAAAAGCCAAAATGAAAAGCCAGCCAAAAAGGAAAATAACAAGAACTACTCCTCGATCTTTCTTTCCAACTCCTGCATGATCTCTATAGCCTCTTGTGCCATCTTGTTCTCCTTGGCCTCCTACTAGTGAGTCCTGAGATCTTCCTGGTCTAGAGTAAAAAAGGTGATACCAGTGGTATTCTCTTCATTGGATCTAGCTTTACCCCTGTTGTTTCCTTCCACATCCCCCTACATGCGTCTATCTTTAACAAAAATGTTGTTAGATGTTCCCATCCTTTTATTTTTTCTACATACACATTGCTTTTTTTGTTCTAGGTAGAGATATATTATCAGGTATGCAATCAAATTATGTTTTTATTGTAGTACTTATGTATATTTAGTGTCTTATCAAAACTTAAATACTGAATACAATGGCACTAGAATTGGATCTTCTATTGGAAGCAAGAAGCTTTTCTACTGATATGCTTTGGCTTGCCTATGCAATAGTCAATGGTATCATCTATTTTGTATAGGTATGTACTTAATTTCAATTTTTCCTATTTAAGTGGCACTCTTACAATGTATAAAAAAAGTTTGAACAATATGATGACTGTTTAGAAAATTGTTTATTAGAATGTTTATTTCTTGGCTGTGACATTTGATGCATCTTACTTTTGACATTAGGTTTACATTTGGATATACATAGGGATAGATGATAACATCATTTCTGAGGCAATTGGAAAGCTTTTCTTTGCAGGTTCATTTTTTAACTTTGTCGTGAAATGTTTAGCATTCTATTATATTAAAAGAAAGTGATAATTATTCATGATACATGCTAAATTCTATCTCTATTATTATCAAAAGTATCAAATTGTATTTGAAATCACTACAGAGAATCTTATATTCTAGGAGGGTTTTTTTCTAACTTAGATATGCATGATGCCTGTAGCTATGTCATTTTTTGATGCAATTGGTTTCTTGATTTATGGAGGAAGGTAATGCAATATAGCAGCATCTATTTACATTTACTTTTTCCTATTTAAAATTTTGGCTTGAATAACATGATTTAGCATTGTTGTATTTCCTTTCACATTTTAAGCATCAATCTTATTGTCGTAGGCTCTTTTTTATGCTAAGGTATTTCCCACTAGAATCAAGAGGGTGTAGAAAGAAGCTGCATGAGGTTTGTAATTTCTCTTTTAATCAACTCCATGATATTTGAGATACTATAGATGATATTTCTAATTTTTAATAGAAACAAAATAAATGAAGCAAAATATGTTGTTTGAGTTGGCTTGTATCCTTTGTCTTCAGAATTTACAAAATTTTGCAATGAATTCTAGATTTTAGTGTGCAGTGTTCAATTTCTTAACTATGTCATATGCATTCCCTTGATCACAATTGTTTATGTATTTCATTTTTGGTTAAATTCCAAAGACTTGAGTCATCTATATTTTACTATGAGAAAAATCAACATATTTCAATTTTGGCATATACTGTTAGTATTTCCATGTCTCATAGTAAAACTTCTTGTCTTCTCATTTTGCTTGACCTTTTTATCTCAAGATGAATGTGAATGGCTTAATATTCTATCAATTCCTATTTGAGAATTCTCATAAGCTCACCATATTGAGGAATATATTTTTGAGTTGGCTTTTACCGCCCTTGTAAAATGTTGGGCTTAATCATTTTGTTATGGTTGTCCAAACAACTTGAGAAAGGTTCTAGTGAGTATACTTTTTCCTTTCTCCTAAGATTGTGCAAGTTGACCCTCTCAGCCATGGGCATCCTACCTGAGAATGCTATTTCATTGATTTCATTTGGAATCTAGTATTGCATTCATCCTTTTCTCATTCTTGGAAGTGGCTCCCTTGTCACTAGTGATAAGAAGCACAACTACTAGATGATGGCTTTCCTTTCAGATTGCTTTCTAGGCAACCACAACAACAACCGCTATTGAACCATTCCACAAATTGTGCTAATGAAGTTGCATAGAGATGACTTTGGAGAGCCCTTGCATAGAAATTAGGATGCTTCATGACCCTCCAAAAGAAAGGATGTTAATGCCTATATTCGAAATCCAAAAAATGTGTCTTTCTTGAACAACAACACTGATTCTATTGGAGGGTCACTGGGAGCTTTCATTATCAAATCTCCTATTAACCATGATAGGTTCATAAAAAATTGCTAGAGTTTCAAGTAGCCACCTAATGCTAGATGAGGGATCACCATTAGATCAACTTCCAAATTGTTAAATAGACATGCTATACAATGGCAACCACTGCTAAGCCTCTTTCAAAATTATGTTGGTCCAAGAAGATGATCTAAGAGAGATTCCATGGGTAGACATTCGTTGGGGGATTCACCTACTCTAACATTTTTTTAAACCTCATAGTTTGGTCAAAATTTCTACCAATTCTTGAAAGTTTTTGACCAAACATTGGTGGAAATTTTGACCAATTCCTCAAAGATTTCTACCAACTGGTTGAAATTTTGACCAATTCTTGAAAGTTTTTTACCAAACATTGGTGGAAATTTTGACCAATTCTTGAAATTTTTCCACCAAGAATTGGTCAAAATTTTGACCATTTCTTGACATTTGACCAATATTTGGTCAAAATTTTGACCAAAAATGGAAAATTAGAGTTAGCAGAGACAAAAAAATTTGATAAATGTATTCATCAAAATTTTGACCAACCTGGGTCAAAATTTTGACCAAAATTTGTTGAAAATTGAGTCCAAATTTACTAGTGTAAGATGGAGCTTCCATATGTTTCAAGTAATAGATAACATTTTTATAACATTCATAGTCATCCATATCACAAGTATATGGCATGTGATCTTTATCTACAACATTTATCTAATTGGCATCTAAATTTGACTAAGCCATCAACTTAGCTAATCCTTGGCCTCTTACCAGTTTTGTAATTTGCATTTCAATGTTGAATTCTTGGATTCTATTAATCCATTTGCTTCTCCTACCAGACACTTCTTATTGGGAAAATATATCATTTACAACAATACTAGGAACAAATATTATGACAGTAGCACCAACCAAATAACACCTAAGACCTTTAACAACTTTTGCAAGAGCATATGCTCATTTTTTATTAATTTCATACTTTAACTCTGGAGGTTGGAGTAACTTACTAAAAAAACTAATGGGTTGTTCAAAACCCTCTTCATTTTTCTAGAGTAAAACTACTACAATGGTGTGGAAGGAAGCAAAATAAAATATGTGCATTAGCTTTACATAATATGGTATCCTAAGCACTGGAGAATTCTTTATTGCATCCTTGATTTCTTGGAAGACCACTCAAGGTTCACCTTCACAATTAATTATTGCCCTTTCTTAAGCATTTTAGAAATAGGTCTACTAATCTCAACAAAATTTTTCACAAAGCTTCTTAAGAAATTGACTTGGGCAAAGAAAGGTTGAATACCCTTGACTTTTTTTTGGCTCAAAGACTTTGTCTATTGCTGCCACTCTCTCTAGATCAATTTTGACTCCTTTAGAAACTATGTCGCCCAACATTTTTCCTTCTATAACTCCAAAGGTACATTTCCTTAGGTTTAATAAAACTCCATATTCCAAATCATTTAGGAATATTTTTTCCAAATATCTTAAATAATCTTCAGCCTTCTTAGAATAATTTTTCAAGTCATCTTGGTAGAAAACTATGAATTTATCTATATACTCTTTATAAGAGACATCCATGGCTCTCTGAAAAGTATCCCCTGCATTGATTGAGCCAAAAGTAATTCTAACATATACATATTATTGATCTCATTTTGGTTTTTACAAATGAGTGACAACACACTTAAGTCACATTAAAGTAGAAACATAATGTATGTTTAGTGATCAGAGAAAGCTAAGAAATTAGTGCAAGATAAGTGATCAAAGCACGTCAAGCATTAGTTGTTAGATAGTGCGTGCCAAAAAATATACTTATTTAGTGCTAAGAACTAGTTTGCATTGAGTATATAGTATATGTAAAGTCACTCTAGTGACGAGAAAGTCTATACATGCTGAGTGATTTATGTGCCAAGTAAACAATGGATGCCAAGTCATTCAGAAGACAAGTTACGACATTAAAGATACAATGAGTTCTAAGTATCAGATCCTTTGGGTTTTGAGTAAATAGTTTTTTATAATGTTGTTTGTAATGACACAAACTTCTATGTGAACCATTCTTGGGATGACCTAAGGATTTTTTAATGATTTTAGAAGATAAGTACAAATGTATATTATGAATCCCTATGCAATAAATGCAACCAATCAAAAAAAATGGATATATTAAGTGGCAATATGGATGAATCATAGTTGTTGATTCTAAACTAACCCTAGTATACCAAAGTATTCTTAAGGAGGGAAAACCCTAAAGAGTTTACATGTGTTTATGAGAGGAGAAGGATGAATGCTAAGTGTAGAGAGAGCATTCATGGTGGCTAAGAAGCTTGTGAGAAAGGAATGAATTGTACAATTAGTTAGAGGAGAAAAAAACAAAGTAGAGAGAGAATAGAGGAGAGATATCTGATTAGAAGGATCAAGCATACATCAAGAAAGAGAAGATTTGACATCTAGCAGAGAAGTGCTAACTAAAGGATCATTGTGCTAAATCATTTTCACAAGTGATGCAGAGTAAATCTCCTAATAGAGTATCCTTAACAAGTTTTTGAGTTTTTAAGGGCTCTTATAAATCTCTTAACAAAGTACTTACTTTATTATGAGTTTAAGTCCTCTAATAAGGCACACTTTTAACAAGGTGTTAAAACCCTTTAGTAGGGTGAGACTTAATAATATTTGTAAGCCTTTAATAGGGTAGACCTTTCATAGGGTAGATCATAGTTCATGATTAAATAATTGTAACCTTCATTGGATACACTTTACAACCATAGTAGTGAAGATTTTTGGGTGTCATCCCCAACCCAATTTTACCTTCTCTTTGGAGAGTTTCTAGGTAACCAATATCTTGTGTAAAATTTTATTTACTTTATGTTATGTATGACATCCATGGATAGTTATTTTAGTTTATAGATTAGATTTTGAGATGGATGTATGGTAATCATATTTTGGTTAAATTTTTGAAGTGTTGATTCACCCCCCCCCCCCCCAACTAGAATTCAATCTCTTATTAAGTAATTCCAACACATATGTCCCCCATGGAGTTGTAAAGGTTGTCTTGAAATTCTCCTTCTAATCAACCAACACTTGATTGCATCCAAAAAAACCATCCATCATGGACATCAATTTAGAGCTAGTGACCTTCTGTAACATAGCTTCCATGTTTGGTTGACCATAATTATCTTTCAAGGAAGCAATATTTAGGTTTCTAAAGCCTACAAAGATCCTAATTTCACCATCATTCTTCCTAATAGGCTCTAGGTTTAATACTCATTAGGAATACCTTATAGGTTTAATAATTCACCCATCTATAAGCTGTATCAACTCTTCCTACATTTTGGGGGCTAATGTGGGGTTAATAGGTCTTTATTTTTGTCTGAATAGCTTGACATTTTCTTTTAGTGGAATAACATGCTGAAACAAGTCTTCGCTATAAGCCTTAGGGTCATCATATGATCATGCAAAAACATTTCTACATTTCCTTAGCAAATCAATCAAAGAATTTCTAATGGTAGGAGATAGAGTCTTACCTATGTACACCTTTTTGGGAGACTCATTAGTTCCAATATTTACTTCTTCAAGCTCTTATGTTTTCTTGTCTTTGGTCTCTAGGTGAACTCTATCTTGATTATCAAACACACTCTCCAACACCAACAGTCCTTTAGGCACTTTATTTGTCTTCAGCTACAAGATCTCTTTGCCAAAGATGGTATCCTTCCCATCTACATCCTCAACCAATGTATTGCAGTCCAACTCCTAGCCATAGTATTTATCTTCACTTAAAAGAAAATTTAGAATATACCTATCATCCTCAAATACCTATAGTTCTCTATGTTTCCATGAATTGATGGTCTATTTTGCATTTCAATCTTTGAAACCCCACCAAATGATATATCATCAAGTTCAATGGCTACATTAGCTAGCAGATCAACCATTTTTTTATTACTTTTTCCATCCAAGATATTCCAAAAAATCAAATGCTTCAATCTAATCCTATTCAACATTTCTATATTATTTCAACCTCTTGTTCTTGGATGCATATGTCTCCTTAATCTGAGACACAACTACTTCATAATCACCAATAACATGCAACATTTTAATACCATGACTTGTAGCCACTTTTAACTTACATATTCTACTATGTTATTTATACAAGTAAAATTTAGTGTAAATGAATATCTAAATGTATTTGTCTCTAGAGAGATCAAAACTACTCCAGCCCTTGATCCTTCTTTGGAACTAGCCCTATCAAAATGCATTGTCCAGAGATTTTGAGAATCTATGCATTTTTCTACCTTTTATGAAATCAATGGGACTATCCTTTCACTTTCTAGAATGGTACTCTTAGTTCTGAATGTATTTACTTCTATATCTAGAAAATATGTGGAATTTGTATCAATGTCATCCTCAATGATGTGAATAACCCTTGGTTCTCTATCAAATTTGATGGCCTTGTCCCTTATATGAAATGTAGAAAAAAAAATCACATTATAGGCTACCTTCCATTGCAACACTCCATTTTCTAGAGAGTAGCACTCCATATTAGGGAGGAATATCAACTACTAGGACAATAATGGTTAGGACAACATTAGGATAATAAACTAACCTGAAAGGTAATGCATTAATGGTAACAATGATAGGGACCTCTCTAGCATCCATAACTCTACATCTACCCTAATTTATACCTACCTTTAGACCAAGATATTCAATGAGTTTTAATGACATGATAGTATTATAAGATCATGATTTGATCATGCAATTTTTTAAGGTCTTACCATTTATAATCAAGATGAGGAAGAAAGGGTCAATATTCTCTATATAAGCTACAAATGAATTATCCAAATACATATGTGGTATCTAGGACATGACTCATTTGTCCTCCTTTTATTTTATTACAAGTGGTACCTCTTACCCTATTGACGACTCTCTATTAATAAAATTACTATTTCCAATCCATCTTAACCTAGAAAGGGCTCTACTCTTATGGTCCTCTGTCTTAAACATTTTAGATAATGGAACTTTGATAGTAATCTATGATAACATGGCAATTGCATCGACATGATCATAAAAAAGATGTTTGCATAAATTACCTTTGGTTTCTTGTACTTGAATAGGCTCCTCCACTTGTCTAACAACATCAAGATATGACTTATTTTCTACTATATTTATCTCACTAGTACAAAACAACAATATATTACTAAATAAACTACTAAAAATTGTACATATGTGACTAATTTTGATCACATGACGAATGGTAGTTTATTGCTAGACATTTATCTGCCAACCAAATTTAAGACTAAACTATTTTCATCATTGATTAGGTCATTGTTTTATTCATTTATTGTAGTTACTTGGTAATTTATATGGTAGTTTATTTGGTATTTTTGGTAGTTTATTTGGTGGTATATTTCATAGTTTTTTAGTAGTATATTTGGTAGTTGATTTGGTAGTATATTTGGTAATTTTTTGGGTAGTATATTTGGTAATATATTTGGTAATTTATTTGGTAGTATATTTGATAGTATATTTGGTAATATATTTGGTAGTTTATGTGGTATTTTATTCAATCATTAATTTAGTCATATTAGGGCACGATGGAATTGAACCACCATCTTCCTACTTATAAAGCAGGTGCTCTTCCATTGAGCTAGTACCCTTTAAAGAATAATGCAAAAAATTGACAAAGTTATCTTCCCAACATTAGATCTGCCATGATCATGGTCACTATAACATGATATACTCTTCTCAAAGAACACAAATTTTAGTTATTATGAAAAACAATAATCTAAATCTTTATCAATAATAATTCAACAATTTTAAATTCTTCTGTTCAAGCATTTTAAAATTATATTTCATGTTAATTGCACTTCTCTAAATTATTGTAGTGATAGACTCTTATAAAATATAATTTGGAGCACTTTGGCCACACACAAGTATTCTTTCTTGTGCTAACTTCTCAGAAAAATATACAAATGATCATGCAATTTATGTCAAGAAAATAGACCTTTGCATTAAATAAAAACATCAAGCCCCATTAAAAAATCACATCAAACCAGCTATTTTTTCTTTTCATAGTCTTTGCAATAATTGAGACTAGGTTGCGTGCATTGCAAAAATAGAGTCACTTGTTGTAATGATGAAATGTAATCACCATAATAATACCAATTTCAAGAGAATGCAAGAGCTGCATACAATGGATATACAGAGGACACGTTGAACTATGTCAATTCTTGCCATGACCTAAGAGACTATTTTTTGGGAGGAAATTTTTGTGAGGAAAAAACAAAACTACCAAAAAAATTGATCCAACATGCTTCAACTCCAAGAATGACAATGTAGCCAAATTTCTTGTCCTTATAATTCTATTGTTAGACAAGTCCAAACCTATTACAATAGTTGAGACATGAATGTGTTGATTAACATCTATTGAACCTTTGGCTCAATCAATTTTGTCAAAGACATTGGAACTATATGTGGAAAAATTTCAAATATAATCAAGAAAAGAAACTATTAACGTCATATTTACGCTTTGTATGAACAAAATCTTGAATTCTATTCAACATGGTTTGAGGGTGTAAATAGGGTTCATTAAAAAAATGACAAAAAGTTCAGGAAATGTAAGCTTTGCCAAGACAAGATTCAAAACCTTGTTTAAATCATATTAGCCTAATAAGAATATTAGGGACCATTAAAAAAGTCTCAACCTATACATCATGTATTACCAATAGCTCCTTATCCCTCCATAATACTACAACTAAACAATCCAAAGAAAAATAATAATAGGACTAATTCATTAGAAAAAAAATGAATCTTAAGGCATGAAAATTGATGAGAAATATAGATTTCAAAATGAAAGATGATATCATACCTTTGCAAGTGATGACTTTACTAGTAGTTTTTGCAAGAGAGAAAGTAACTCTGCCATCTCTACTCTAAAAGTTCTTGCTAAAAGAATCAATTTCTATTCTACTCTCTATCTCCATTCTCCAAATAACAAAAAGGAAAGACTCTTATCATGAAAAAAAGGATTGCAAGTCATGTAGCAGTGAAAGTTATTCATGACTAATATCTAATGTGAAATTTATTCATGACTGAGTGCAGATCTATAAAATGTGGGAGAATAATCACACTTTTTTAATGGATAACCCATGTTGTTCTAATGATAGAGAAAAGATGGATCATATGAAGACTTGGAAAGGTGCCTAGAGAAAGATATTGACCATTGGATTAAGTAGAATGATGTCGGATATTCATGTTTCATAAAAATTTGTTTAAAATTTGATTTGAAAATTGGTCATGCTTTGAGATTGATTAAAAAATTATGTTAAAGATAGTTTTTTATGCCTATGATGAATGATTTTATGATAGTAGAATGGTGTTAGACATCCAAATGGGAAAAAGTTTAAGATGTTGTTATTAGAACAACTACACATGATGGGGATCTATGTTTCTCATCATCTATATTCCATGGATGACAATGCACATATTCAAAAAATCTCCAATTCTTGTTTTATTACATTACTGATTAGATGGATCAGAATGCAACACATTTAGCAAAAAATATTTATTTTCATCTACATTCCTAGCCTCACATATTTAACATAACTTATTAATGGACATAGTCCATTTTTCCATATTGGTCTATAAAAAAATAAAAGATGTCAGATAGCTAGTAAATTTTAATTATCATTCATTACTTCATTTCCTTGCAATAATAAGCTAGTTATATAAATATGTTTTTTCTTTTATCTAGGAAGATTTTTCATTAAAGTAAAAAATTTAGTGGACCTTATCTTGATCTAGACACTAAATTGTACTCTAATCTCAAAGTAATGTTGAGCAAAAAGAGCCACTTTCTCTGTGAAATATATGCAGAACTACAGACCAAGTGCTTGTAAGGAAGAAAAATCTCCATCAGTAGTTATTTTGGGACACTTTTGAAATTTTACAAGAAAATTTGTTGAATAAACTTTCAACTATAAAATAGAGAAATAGTTTTAGGAATTTCAGACATGTAGCTTACCCTCAATCACATAACACTAGTTTTTCAGCATAAGAAACTATTAACTAATGACTCCTAACTCCTCAAAGACTACAAATACTCTTTGATCCATTCAATTTTTTCTTGTGTATAGCTGATTTCCATGAAGATTTTTTTTTTTTGTTGATACAAGAACAATATATAGTTGAAATTGGATTTTGTATAACTAGTATCTAGATGGAAACATATTGTCCAAGAGATTGATTATGTTTAATTTGGACTTTTGAAAATCCTTCAATAGGTTTTCATTTTCGAGACATATGGCTGCATACAAATGTCTTCAATCTATTGTAGTTTACCAACATTTTGGTTATTATCTTAAGACTATTATCAAAAATCAAAATTTGAAATTTAATGTCATTTAATTTTAACTTGACTATTACTATCCACAAGTGGCCAAGAATGGCCAATGAGAAAATTAGATGCACTCATTAAGTATTCATTTTTGAAATTTAAACTACTTTACGTTAAAATTCCTCCTAATGAATCCAAATAGTTAGCCACACCTTTATCATTAATTTTGCATGCAGCTCTAGTCCCCACCTTTGGGAGGTTTGGGGGAAGGTTGTCTATTGATTTCATTGGCATGTTAAAATTGAGAACATGGTAGGGGATTGTCATCAATATATTAATCCTAACAATTTGCAAGACTTTGAGAAAACAATAGTGAAATACTAGTGCAAAATATCTACAGCAATGTGGGATTCATAACCTTTTCACAAGTCATCTTTCCTTGAATATTATTCTCTAGTTGTAGACAAACCAATCTATGATGAGTTACTAAAAAAATAGTAGCAAACAACCATAATGTTATCATAGTTAGAGTCATGGTTTAGGTAATTTTTGAAAATTTCATTAGGCCATTTCAAGTTTTCTTGTATCACTAACAAGTAATGAAAAATAGTAAATCAGGCCGAGTTTCTCCTCTTGAGATTCAAAAAAAAGAATTTTCGGGAAAATATAGTATTGTTGTAATTTTCTACTAGTATAAATATAAATATAGTTAATTTTTATATTAAATATTAGATACAAAATGTGAAGTGGGCTGAAGTTATTAGAAAAAAGGGAATATTACTAAGTCTTAACATAGGATACATATCAAAGTAACTCGTACTTCTTTAAGATTCTTTATTGGATGAGAATCTATTTGTAATGTGTAACACATGACTTCAATGCATAGGAAATCATTGATTTAAACTATTATTCCTAATACCATTTTCCTCCTTTATCATTCTTGCCACTTTTAGAATTATCAAAAAAATATCATCCAATAGTTATCTTGTTGCTCATCAACAATGTCTCACTATATCGTTGATGATGATTCATTCTACATTCCAATACATGAATAATAAATGTCAAGATATATTTAGAATAAACTATTTTAAGCAAAGAAGCACACATCGAAGCTAACTATCACTCCTAATTCAGTGCCTTATCCCTCATACCATAAGTAGCCATAGTCTGGTATAATAGAATTACCAATCTCTCTAGAGAGAGAAAATATTGGAAAGTTGCAACAATTGTAATATGTATAATATCTCTTCTCTTATGTATCATAAACATACATTAAAATATTTGTTGGTTAAACTAGACTTCCTGTCAAAATTATTATACAAGTAAAGCAAGTGATATTGAATGATTATGGGATCTAACAATTAAGGAGAAACTATAAATTTCTAGAAAATCTAAATTCATTAATTAATTAGTTGACAAGTTCAGTAACACAAGAATGTGTAGTACATTATCAAATTTAGAGTGATATAAGAAAAGAAATTTAGAGACACATTTCACAACCACATGATATGCTCACTTTGCAAACAACCGACAGTAGTGATTTCTTTTGTAAACGAAAGAAAAATCTATAGTGACTATATAAGTGATAAAAGATAAATATTTTTCACCATATATTAATAATAGACAAGAATCTATATTCACTACAACATTTCATCCTATTTTTGTAAGCTAGTTGAGAAATGCATAGAGAATAAATAAAGTTAATATCATTTGAATATGGTGTGTGGCTTAGGGTCAAAGGATATACTAAATCTATATATATATATATATATATATATATATATATATATATATATATATATATATATATATATATATATATATATATGCTATGGAATAGGCATATTGTATAGATAAACTAGGAAGTTGCATTTGTGCTACAACTTAGTGTTGTTAGGAAGTTATCATGAAAAGATTGGTGCCCCAAACTGTGTTGCTTAAATGCAACAAAGGTTACACTTTTATTAGGGTGTATTGATGGTGTTTTTGCATAGATTTTTTGTAAATTCAATGGGTATGCATATTATTTCTACATAGATTTTCTTTCAATCCTAGATAAGCATAGCATAGGGTGATTACATGAGGGGAAGGAATAATTGTTGGCATGGATTATAAACTATCCTTGCGATGATAAAAAGGGTCAGGAGGAGAAGAAGAAGATGAAGAAACATCACAGTAGAATCAAAATTTTCCTCTAAGAAAGTGCACTATTTGATGTTATTATTATCATTTTTCCATTGTTGATTAATGATTTCTAGTGGTGTTTTTTAACCAATACTAGTAGAGATTGATAGGGCAGGTAGGTGGGGAACAGGGTTCTTAATCTCAAATCATGTCATCCTCAATTGTCAAAGTGGAGAGCAATATTATTATTTATGAATATGTGTAAAAAGTGGGTATATATGTGCAAACATGTATGTGCACATATATCTATGCATATATGTATGTAAATATCTGCATGCTTGTACGTATCCCATGTTCAACAAAATCTTGTGGATATATATGTGCAAACATGTATACACAACATATGCACATGTATGTATAGTATATGTATATTTATATGGATATGCATGTTGTATGCATGTGTGTGTGTGTGTGTGTGTGTGTGTGTGTGTGTGTGTGTGTGTGTGTGTGTGTGTGTGTGTGTGTGTGTGTTGATACATACATACATACATGCATGTAAATGTGGAAGCATACACAAGGCATGTGAACTTTTTGACTGATTGCCTCAAAGAAATGTAGTCTCATAGCATGTCATGATTCCAAGATATTTAGTCTCGAAGGAAAACATGACAACCTTTACCAGCATATGTCCTTCCTATGTTGAAATGGAAGCTTCAGAATAGGTTATAGACATCCATCAAATAACAGATGATAGAGTAATTTTGTGAGATGTTGTCATTGAAATTTCCTTGGTATACAATAATGCAAACTATGGAAGCATAGAAAAGGCATTTGAATTATTTGAGGCACATGTTAACATGTGCACAAATACACATATCAAACTAAGTTCAAAATGGAGATGAAAAATTATTTAATTTTACACACATTCTTTTGGAGAAAAAATTCAATCGTAGGATAATATCTTCATTTTTGAAAAAAAAATTCTTCAGCTTTGAACTCAATTTCCTTCACCTCTTAACCCATTTTTAAAATTTTGGTTCTTTGAATTTTGTGTTATCTTTAAAATGTGAATGGTTTCATTTTTTGTTGGGTATGTGCATAGCATAGCCAAGATTCTATAGAAAAATTATTAAATATAGTATAGTTCAATCAGAATCTAATTGGGACAAAGATGAACTCAAATCCTCTAATCTTGCCCTTAGGGTTTAAACCTAAAACTCTTTTCTTATAAATTGTAAAATATGAGCATGACTAGAGTTAAACAACTAATAAATGATTTGAAATAAAAAAATTATAGTTGATGTCGAACTAAGAATAACGCAACCCAAAAGAAAGAAGACTATTGGCCAAAATGGGTGTTATTTTATGTCCTAAAATTTTTCACCTAAAAAAAACCAAAAAAAAAAAGGTTAATGATAAAAAAGGATTCCTAGAGAAACATAGTTCCAATAACTAAATTGGATAATTTCCAATTCAACAAATGAAAATACTAAATTAAAAAATGAACATATATACCCATTACATTCAACACAAATTCTTAGACTAACAATATATATACTTTGTAATTTGGATATTCAAATGCGTATGAGAATTTTACATTGGAAATCAACACTAGCATTAATATTTAAATTTAAATACACTCATTTATTAATTTTTTTGCTAGAAATTGTGATGCAAAAATATCTAATTAAAATCTAATAGTTTGAAATAAAACTCAACCTCCAACCTTACCAATATTCCCCATCCCCAAAAGGGAAATTTTCTTTTTAAGCAGCAAATGAATGAATGGAATACTAATAAAATAAAACACTGAGGCCAAAAAAATTAGCACATGCCATTGAAAATAGTGATTCTATAGCCCCTATTTATGTAAAACAATGTACATGGGAAGAGTGCAAAGAACAAAAGAAAAACAAGGGTTGTATGCAACACTAGTCCCTACTTTTAGTGGGATTGGGTAGAGGTGAGTAAGGTTAATGGATAGAAGAGGAGTACTAGAGTATATGATATGGAAATACTGTTGTAGTCTAAGATTTAGTGCATAGTCAATTGAATAAAGAAGTGGATCTAATTACATGTAGAAATATCCATATATTAGCTATGGAGTAGCACATTGATGAGAAGAAAAGTTGATGAGAAGAAAAGTGGAAGATTATGTATGGGAATGAACTACCTATTGGTATATTTGGTTATGCTTTAGGCTCAACTATTTGACTAACTAGATCTACTAAATATGGCTTTGCATCTGCTGGTGCCTACATAGAATTGGCTCTCTAACACATAGCTCTCCCTACAATTCTAAGGGCAACATCTAGAGGGGATTACATGAGCTTGTAGATAGACTAGTAGAATTAGTTTTAGATCCAAGGCTCATGTATCTCCAAATAGATAAACTACTTGGCCTCTACATGTTGAGCTGATTTTTCATCTATGTTGTTGAACATCAACCCACAACAAAATTTTGCATACAATAAGCCACACCAAAACAAAGCTGAAAAAGAATATAGTGCAAGTAGAGGCTGAAGTTAAAGAAAAATCCCTCAGGTAGATTTGGGGGAAATTTTTAGAATTTAACTAGGAAGATTATTAAAACGTATAAATTTTGTGACAATGAAGACATAATTGGCATCTACAAGAACCTTGGACATAGCTCTATTAAAAACTAATCCTTGATTAGGTTGTATAGGGGAATATAAGAGCACAAAGTTTGATCATTTTCCCAAATTCCATATTTCTTTTTGACAAAGCACCTATAATTGAAGTGCGATATAGGAGGTAGACAAAGGGAAGTAATGGCTTTAAAAACAAAAAATCTCCTCATTTCCATAGTTTCTTGGAGCCTTGACAAGACAATATTTCACTTTGATTTCATAATTCTCTATATGAATGAATCAATTATTAACAACGGCAACCTGCAACTCTAGTCCTGATATTGGTGGTAGGTGTGTATGAAATATCACAACACATTTCATTCAAGGTAAACAATAAATTTCTAGCATTATTTTATAACTTTCTAGCTAGCTAAGCTAGGAAGAAGAAGCTTCAAAAGAGGCCAGATCACATGTCTGATATACATGTTTTCTCAGCTGGATCTATTTTGGTCATAGAGCTTGGCTATTTAACATACCTTTGAACCATGTACAGAATGGGATGGCTAGTATTTTTTATGTTATTGTGGCATATATGGTACTCCTATTATTTCTTATATACTCTTGGAGACAATGAATTTGGAGGCTATGGAAATGGTGTTGAATCTTTGATAGAAAGACAAACATGGAGCCAGAAGATCTAGTAGAATTCAATGTACAACACCTAAAGGGAAACATAGATTTTAGTAACATTAAGTTTTGTTATCCTAATCAACCAAATGTAGTTGTTTTTTTTGAAAGCTTCAAACTGATGTTTTTTTTGTAAAGCCTTGAATTGATGAACCAAAAATATCATTCACTACTATTAATAATTTATTTGTACTTTAAATCTTACCTAGTGATCTTACACAGCCAAAAAGAAGTTTAAATTTCCCTCCCCAATCAAAAACATAAGCTATACGATCAACTCAAGAGTAAGATCTAAAATTGGAAAGGATTTTTTCAAAATGCCATAAATATATAGAGTTTTGTACCATTACCAAAAATCAAATTTAATAGATTCAAAGTGGTAGTGACCTAGTGAAATTTCAAATTGATTATCTAGATGATACCTTAGGAAAAATCAAAATAGAGCATGGTCCAAGCATTCTCTTACAAAAAATATTTTTAGGTTATCATTGCAAAGGCCAAAGGTAGGTAAGGACCTAGATAAGAGCATAGGGTTTCAAACTGTAGAGATGTATAGCCTACAAATGAATCTCAAATTCTACACAGGCAAGTTATTTTCTCCTAAACACATATGTATAATTAACTATAGGCTGCCCATATAATTTTATATGCATCACATTGAAATTTGGAAGCAACAAGAAGTTCTCTTTAATGTTGTGCATTTGTGCTAAAGACCAACAACTCAACTCAAACAAAATGAAAACAATCAAACACTAGAATAGCAAAACTACACAAAAAAATACTCCCTTTATATGACAATTGTTAAATGAAATGCCCAAAAAATTACAACTAAATCTTGAATACCCCTAAATATATTTTATTATATTCTCTAGTAGTCGTAAACAAAGTTCATTTTTAAAATCATTAATGAATGTATCAACAACATCTTGTTAGTACAAGTGAAAATGTTATTTCTATTCCTATTCATGTTCCATAAAATTTATCACCAACCACATTAAAAAATAACCATGAATATGCATTGGATGGTTTTATACTACAAAGATATTGGTTCCATGGAACATCTTCTAAAATGTGGCATTATATTTAATCACTTTCACTTTTGTGCCCATAATACATGCCCATAAAGTCTTAGATACATCGCTAATATAATTATACACAACTAGTGAAAGTGAAGGAAAGACTATGGTAAAAAGCCCACTAATGTTGAAGTAATGAGCTTACAAAATTGCAATATTTGACAATGCTAAAAAATATGTTATTCATATTGGAAGCTAATCTTGTATTATTAGGGGCAGTGCAGTTACTAGATGTGAATCTAGTTGGGTAGGGATTTAAACCAAGTCCTACATTTTTTATGCTATTGTCACTTATGTTTTGTGGAACATCTACTGGATGCTTTTTCTGAAGAAAAGCTTCATAGGGATTGGGTAATTTTGGTCGTAGTTGTAATTTTGTTGAAGATTGGATGGTTTGGAAAGATTAGAGTGGTAGATGCATTTGAACTTGCATAGCTCAGAATGGTAGTGATTGGGTGTTAGCAACATTTGATTCAGATTGAGTAGTGTGTGCCTTGGACACCATATAGTATTTGGCTTTGGCTAGATTGGCTATGCAAAAAACATCTACAATCTAAATAGATGATATAAACAAAACATCTATTGTCTATGGCTTTGTGTAGGAGGCATCCACAACTACCACTATCAGATTTTGTGATGCAATGTGGAAAAATAAATGATTTTTTACTGCAACATGGACTATACAAAGAAGGTATCACTTTCCTCTTCATAAAGTGATGTTTTTTGTTCTTGCATGCACAAAATTTCATTTCTTGCTACATTTATAGTATTTGATTTTACTTTCTATGTATTTTTTTACTAATGTTTGGATTATATGATGTGATTTATTATGAAAAAAGAAAATAATCTGAAAATAAGATCTAAAACACTTATACAACGAAATAGACACACTCATATACAAACAAATATGAATAAGCATGATACGTTCTGCAAGGTCTGATGGTCAAAACTCTATTAGGCAGGAAACTGGAAGGAGTAAACTTAGTGCATAGGGACTAATCTTGGATGGATAGGGAATCAAAAAGTAGGGATATTGATAGGTTACATAGGGTCTAATGGAACATTTGAAGAAAAAGACAAACTTACTGGTTCCTGCTCCACAAGTTGTGGGGATGGGAAAGCTCTTTCTATTCCCCTACCTACCTATCATGTGACCAAAAGGGACCCAGTATAGAAAAAGAATCTTTTGGAGAATATGGATGAAAATAAAAAGAAAGGAGAAGCTTCTAGATGATCAAAGGAAGTGGTCTTCTTTGTTTGGGAGAAGACCTAGAGGAAAATCGTCTTTCCCTCCAGTTACATCAAAATCCTAATAGGAGAAAGGTGAGTTTCAAATCTTTATTCTAGATTTGATTATTGATTTCTCTATCTCAACTATGGATTGTACTATAGTTGGGAAATTTATGGGGGTTAGGCCTAATATTGATGCTTTGAGAAATATGATCAAAAGAAAATGGGTTATCCATGGTCAAGTTGGCATAGCAACTATGATGAATGGTTTCTTTTCCTTTGTTTTAAATAGTAAGGAAGATTTTAACTTGGTACTTTGTGGTGGACCTTGGTTGTTTGGTAATAGTACTCTTATGATCAAAAAATGGGACCCAAATATGGATCTATCTTATGCCTTCTTCCTTATTACTCTGGTATGGGTAAGAATTCCTAGTTTACCCTTGGATTTCTAGCATGAAGATATTTTTAAATGAATAGCTTGCTCTTTTGGTGAACTTGTTGATATTGACAATGTCATAGCTTCAAAATCAAAACTTTAGTGTGCTAGAATCTATGTGAAAGTTGCTCATTTGAAGAACCTTCCCGAGAAGGTGGAATTGATTTCAAAACTTGGTAAAAGGATGCAAGAGATAATCTTTGAATATCTTCTAAATTCTTGTTTTTTTTGTAAAAAATAGGGCCATTGGGCAAAAAAATTCCCTTTCAAAAGCAAGAATCAACATAAGTTGGCCAATGTGGAGAAAAAGAAAGAAGTAAAGATTAAAAAAAAAGGTATGGAAACCTAAAGCAATACTTGAGAAGGTGATTGAGGATAAAGATATCCTTGAGAATTAGGATTCATGTAAACAAATAGATCTAGAAATGATCTCTAGTGTATAGAGTGAAGAGAATATTTTAGATCTTATGAATTAGTTGGTTATCTATCAAAAAAATTAGAATGGGAAGATTTAGAAGAACTAGAAGAGATAGAGGAAGGTGAAATTCTTGAGGAAAGGAGTCAATCCCTGGCATTAGAGGAAACATAGATTGCTAAACTTCAGTTTCAAGAGTCTCCCCTTTGTCAAGAGATTATTTCCTTTAAGAATGTCTTTGAATCCAAAGAAATGGATGAGAAATCTAAAAAGAAGGAACCTAAAAAGAAACAAACTCAAAGAAAGAAAATATAAAAGAAAGGTAATACCATTTCTAAAGGAGTGGAGACTCAAAGTAGTAAATTGGAGTTGTTTCCAAAACTGAAGCTAAATGTTGGTACTCCAGAGAAACTTGGAAGGAAAACATCTAAAAAAATAGAGAAAATGAAAGTTTATAGAATATTGCTAATAGGAAATAGGAAACTATTATGGGTTTTACCCCTTAAAAATTATGATGAATATTATCACTTGGAATATTAGGGGGTTGAATAGTATTCATAAATTAGATATTGTTCAAAATTTTGTTAGAGAGCATAAACTAGATATTTTAATGCTCCAAGAAACCAAAATGGATTAAGAGAAAGCTAAAAAGCTGAAATATTTTAATAGTTACTACATAATGGCTAGTAGCTCAGAAGCAGCATTAGGAGGAAAAATGATTTTGTAGAAGTGATCTTTTCTCTCAGGTACTTTGTGTTGGAAATATTTAGGACTAGCTAGGTTACTGAGAGGGGAGGGGTAAATTAGTAACCTCAAAACCTTTTAACAAATTTAGAACTTAATTGCATTAATATTAATAAATCTGATCTACTGTATGCATGAGAAATTGAGAAACATGAGACACTATGAACACAATATTTGGTCAGCCAGAAACTTTCCAAATAGAAAGTAAACTAGGGTGGGGATGATACCCACAAATTTTAGTACTACAACATAAAGTTGGCTGGTTAAGGCTTACATTGATCATTTATGATGATCTACCCTGTTAGAAGTAATTAGGACCGCTAGGTCCACCTTGTTAGAGGTTTTACAAACATACAACGAAGTATGTACTTGATAAAGAGATTTAAGAAAAGATTGTTAAGTCTACCTTATGAAAGGATTTGAAGTTGATTCACCTATTAGGATGAAATAGTAGATCTCTAACTTACAACTAAATTGTTGATTGAGATCATTTGAAGTACTGATCACCTTATGTGATAGATATAACTCTACTACTCCTGATATGGCCTTACAATACACTTTACTCTATTGTTGATTCACATTGGCATGCTTATATTCCATTCACATTATTTCATATATGTCATCTAAGGAAATGATATTATATATATGTATATATATATATATATATATATATATATATATATATCAATCCAATTACAAAGTTGTCCATTACACAAGTTAACACCAATATTACAAAGTTGGCCCTAATGTAGATACTCAAATTTTGAAAACTAACTTGGTGAAGTTCTGATACATGGTGTCCACTATCATTACTTGGCATCATCATGCACTCAGTAGAGGTAGAAGCTTAGTCCATAATAATAACTTCAATGTAGTTTCGAACTTGGTATTCACTAGTGACTCAGCAGATACTATGTAACTTGGTATAAAATGCATTCCATGTTTACCATGACTATACTCAGTAGAAACTATTCTCCATTCAACTCAGTTAACACTAGCTTTGCTTGACTTAAGTTGTTAACTCAATAGAAACTGTAAAGCTCGAAAAACACTAAAATGCTTGGTTTGAACTGTAGTGCTTGGAAAACACTATATATAGAATCTGAATAAGTGTTGTCACTAATAAAAAACTTGATTGAATGTCAACAATCTCCCCCATTCACATTAGTTACAAAAACACTTATCAGCCAAAACTTATGTACATCATAGTGTGATATTTCACTTGGTATGGCATGCTGATTTTTGAGATTTTTCAAAATTTGTCTTTGTAACTCTATTAAATATACTTTTTTTTTGCATGATTCTCCCCCATACAATCTACATGTCATGTTAGGCATATTGACATACTAAGTGTATCTCCCAATATGGTATCTTTATTTCTTGGTATTTACAAATACCTTTCCCCCTTAATTATATATAGATATCTCTCCCCCTTTTTGATAATAATGCCAAAGATTTATACACAATATATTTATATGGAGACACCAAAATGTGAGAAAAAATTAGAATGTGCCTTAAGAATGAGAGTTAAGGTCTTATCCTTGTTGTCTTGCAAAACTTTGCACATTTGTAGAGCAACTTACACTTCTACAGAGAGTTTGATCATGTGATCTAAAATTGAGAAATTATTGTCATGGATCAATATTTTGGAATAGGCAATGTGCTTTTGCATTGTATCCATGATGGGAAGGATCATATTCTAAATATCTATGAGTGTAGACTGGATCCTTGCTTCATCTCTCAACAATTTTTCATGCATATTTGATAAGAATCTAATCTTCATATGATGTGCAGAGCTTGAACTGGGGTCAAGTTGCAATTGCTTTGCACTAGCCATCAGATCTTCATTAATTTTATTCAGTTTTCTCTTTATTTCCTTAGTATATTCAGTAATATCACATAACTTCTTAAAAAGTGATGTTACATTTGTGCAAGAGGTTTCAAGACTTATTAAAATTGAAGAAAGATCTACCTGTTGGATAGCTATTTGTTGAGCAATGTGCTCAAGCACTTTGTTATCAAATATATTTTTTGCTTTCTCAATCAATTTATCTTGACCACTAGAATCTTCATTGAATTTACTGACTGCATCTTCTAATTATAACAAAATGTGTTGAGAAGTTTCAATTTCAACACCTATAGCTTCAGTCAAAATGTTCTTTGCTTCCTCAATAATCTTATATTCTTTCTCTCTCTCTCTCTTCTCTAAGTTTCTTTTGCTTTGTCTTCTTTTGGAGAAGATGACCAACTATATGCATTTGATCCCTAGAGCTATTATCAAAGTCCCATTTGGGAATTTCAATGTCCTCATCCATTTCTATATCTTCATCTATTTCCTTTCCACTAATCAAAAGTCTTGGTTGAATCTTTGGTTCAACTATCTTTGAAGTTAATGCTTTAGAATTTGAAATAGAAACAACAGTGGAAATAGTAGGACTAGTAGTGAAAATTTGTACAGTGCCTACTAGTGGAATGTTGACTGGAATACTTATAAAATCCAAAACTAATGTTTTTACCAAACTTTCCAAAACTGAAATATTCGCAAGTGAAGTACTGACAGAAGTATTTACAACTAAAGAACTTATAGGAGTATGCACAACTAAGGTACTTATAAGAGTATGCACAACTGAGGTACTTATAGGAGTATGCACAACTGAGGTACTTACAGGAGTATGCACAATTGAGGTTGCCAAAATTGTAGAATCCAAAACTATACTTACTACTAAGGAGCTTAAAATTGTAGAACATTTTGTATCCATTGCTAATACTAACTTGATAACTGAAGGATGGTGCAGCTCAATAGATGAAGTGGTGGACACTTCTATCAGTGATGTGTTGAGCAGAGAAGTAGTAGGGAGTGATTGGACATTTGATTTATCAATAGTTGTTACAATCAAATATGCTAAAGCTATCTCTGAGCTTCATGATGTTGCAAGTTTTTTCTAGAGAGTGAGGAAGTGAGGCCATGATAGCCATAGCTATCTTGACTGGGTCAATCTCTTCTTCTTCTTGCTTGGCTTCTTCTATAGTTCTTCCTCTTTTTCCTCTTCATCATCCTTCATTAGCTCCTAATATTCATTTGCATCAATTGTGAAAATTGAGTAGAGTCTTCATCATTTTCTTCATCCTTGTCACTTTCATCACCATCATCTTTGATTTCAATAGGATATTCACTCAATTTGTGAAGATGGAATACATTTTTCCATAGGATTGTAGCATTCTTCACAACAAATTCTATATCTTTCATCAAAACTAGACAAGTGCTGAACTTTAAAGTCATTTTGTTCTCATTGACTTTTGATGCCTTATTTACCTTTGCATCAATCAAGTTGGGTACCAACTATTTTAATGCTTGTGCAAAAATGTCTTTCACAGTCTACTTGGCATTCTCCCATCTAACCTTGGTCTTATCTAACAAAACTATAGGGACCTGTGATGCTAGCTGGTCTAGAGAGAATTTCCATCTACCCATCTTGTCCATTACTAGATCTTCAACTTCTTTTTGCTTTGTTGGAGTCCTTGTCTCATACTTGAGTGCTTTAAAGTTGTTCATTCCAGCACCTTCTCTTAGTATCTTTATCCTTTCTTGAAATGTAAGAGGAGGTCAGTTGAATATTACATCACTACTTTCTTTTCTTGCTTTCTTCCTGGATCTCCTTGTAAACACTGCAATGGATGGCTTTGGTGGCTTGGTGATAATCACCTTGCCTTTCTTCCTTGCTGGTTCTTCTTCCTTTTCTAATTCCTCTTCATTCTTTGATTCTTTGACATGTTCTCCTATACCTTTGGTTAACATAAGAGGGGTGCTTGCTGTTCTCAATTTTGTTATCCTCCTCTTGCCCTTGTTTATTGCCTATGGAAGCTTGATTTCAAGTTCAATTCTTGCTTTTTCCTCATCATAAGTTCCAAAGTAAGGTTCCTTTGGATCTACAGGCTCATTTACCAAGGCTTCAATAATTTCCTTAGCCTCATCAATGTTAACCTCCTATAGAAGAGGTTTTGCCCACACAACTCTAGGCTTTACTGCTTGGATGCAGACTCTGTCACTATCTACCATAAAGCAAACATCATCCTTATAATCTTCAACTAACTTATTTGGTATCATGAATATATTATTCATCTTTTCTATAAAGGCTTCAAAATATTTATCCATGATACAAACAAAATTTTCACCCATTTTAGTGATATATTCATTAATCTAATATAAAACTGGCATATGTTTTCTCCATACAATCGTGCATTTAGAAGAGAAAAACTTTTGAACATAGAAAAATAAACATGTCAAAAATGAACCAAATTTGCATGGCTTATTCTTTGAAGTTCTAATGATTTCCATGTTTTTTTTCAACTACTTCAACAACAAATATACTAAGTCATATGACAGATTCTTCTTCACGACCATTTAAGATAAGTCAACTACTTCACATGACACACTATTGAGTCAGCTCGAACTATAAATCTTGTGTACTATCACATGAATGCCAAATTTTAGTTCTATATCAGTCACATTACTGATTTTGATTCCTCTACCATCCCATTTGGCTAGGATTTTCTTTTGTAACTTATCTTGACCTAGGGTTTTAGTGGTTTTAGCTTTGGTGAGCATGGCGAGACCAGTAACACGATGTATCATTTTCTTGGTGATCAAAACTAGTTACTCTAACCATAGTTGACCATTATGAACACGGCTTAGGATATACCTAATCCATCTAATTTGAAAGTCCTGAGGTAGGTGAGGAATATGAGTTAAACCTTTCTCTTCCAAATGTTTGTGCTTAGGTTTGAGAATTTTGTTCACACAAAGTTCACTTAGGGCATTATCCATTTCAAGGGTTCTTATCTCCTAAATTGCACATTTAAAATGAGTTCAAATATCATTTATGAGAAGTACCTTAGGTGGGATCTATGACTAAGCTCCATTCGGGTCGAGGGTTTTGGCTATCACTGGCAAAAGTTTGAAGTTAGGGGCTTTCCATTCAACACCTTGCACCAACATTTCAAAACCTTTCTTTGCCTTGCTACTACTAGTATATGCCATGATAACTTGGTAAGCTAAGAATTTTTTTGAAAGAACTTCACTGCAAATTCTATTCAAAGTTGCTTGGATGTGTTACAAATCACTATGTTCATAATATTTTGAATTCTTAGTGAAAATGAAGTTGATTTCCTATCTTTTTGATAAAACTTCCCATTAATGCTCATTATAGTGGGAGCCATGATGACATCATGTGTGATAGCCTGTCATCCACTATTTGTACAAATTGCTTAGTGAAAGCTTGTAACTCAACAACCAAACATAACCATGTTACTCCTGACTTCCCTTGATAGAGTCCATGACCCAACCTTGCTTTGTAGAAGTCAATTTGGTGATAACTATTACCGATCTTACTGATGATCCTTCTATATCTTGAATACCAGTATGAATCTTTACTTCCTTTCAATTGGAACTATTTAAGATATGACCTTGAAAAAACAATTCTAGTTCTTCCTTAAGAACTTAATTGGAAATGGTGGAGTCACCCACTTCTTGAGTGACATGACTATCATTGCTTGAACTAGCTTGCTTAGTAGATTTAGGAATCCATTATTGTCTCATCTATTTCCTGATGCTATTTTCTTTTGCTTCCTTTTCATCTTCAATTCTACCTGTATTCATGCAATTCTTAGCTATATGACCAAGTTCTGTACATGTGTAACATCTTATGGTGGTATCCTTTCTTCTCATGTGATGTTTAACACAATTCATGCCAATGTGTCCATATTCTCCATAGTAATGACATCTACACCAAGTTTTGTAGTCCCAACTAAATATTTCCTTTACAAATTGTTTATCTGGATTGAATGACATAGATCTGCATTTAGATGCCTTGTGACCTTGTTTCTTGCATTTGTGACACTTTCCCTCAAAAATTGGGTTTTCTTTGCATTCATTAGCTTTATGACCATGCTGACTACAATTGTAGCATTTTCCATTGAATTTTGCTTTTCCATTACTCCAACATTTGTTTGATTTATGACCTATCTTACCATAGTGATTGCAGGTAGGTTTTTGTTTCTTTTGTGCACCTTTTCTGGAGGACTCGCCTTCTTCTTTGTATCCAATTCCTACCTTACCCTTTTACCTATAGAGATTCTACTCATTTTTTTGATTTAGTTGATCCATGTATACTTGGGATTTTATTATTCTTTCATTGAGTTGCTTTTTAGAATTTAGATCAATTTTCATCCTTTTGTTGATTTTCCTTTCAGAGTTGAATTCATTCCTTAACCTTTCATTGATTTGTCTTTCAGAGTTCAAAGCATTCCTTATTCTTTCATTTTTAGATCTTAGACTCATGATTTCTTCATTTTCATTAGAGAGTTGATCAATAAGATTTTCTTGCTAAAGGGGTTGATTTTGAATTTCATTGTTCCTTCCATCCAAGTCTTCTTTTTCCTTATTTCTCTATTCTGAGATTTCACACAATCTTATTGACTGATTTTCTTGTTTTCTTTTCAATTTTCTTACTTCTTCTTGCAGGGAGCCATTATTTTCTAGGAGTTCTTTGATTGCATCATTTGCTTCATCTAAACTGCTTGAAGGGAGAAAATCTTCAATCTTTTCTTCAATATACTGGTGGTCATTCATCTAATCTGCAAGTTCCTTCCTTCTTTTTAGAGATTCAAAAAGATTCGCTTTTACTTTCTTGAGTTGAGCTATGGCCATCTCTAGATCTAACTTTTCATTGCCAATAGCTTTGTCAAGTCTGAATATCACCATTGTCCTTGATCTTTGCTCAAACTGTCAAACTTTATCATGAGAACCACAATGCTTTGATACCAATTTTTAGAAATATTCAGGACTAGCTAGGTTACTAAGAAGGGATGGGTGAATCAGTAACCTCAAAAACTTTTAACAAATTCAAAAATTAATTACATTAATATTAATAAATATGATCTACTGCATGCATGAGAAATTGAGAAACATAAGACACTATGAACACAATATTTGGTGACCTAGAAACCTTCCAAATAGAAAGTAAAATTGGGGTGTGGATGATACCCACAAAACTTAAATACTATAGCATAAAGTTGGTTGGTTAAGGCTTACATTGATCAGTTTTGATGATCTACCCTATAAGGAGCAATTAGGACTGGTAAGTCCACCTTGTTAGAGGTTTTACAAACATACAATGAAGTATGCACTCAGTAAAGAGATTTAAGAAAAGACTGTTAAGTCTACCTTGTGAAAGGATTTGAAGTTGATTCACCTATTAGGATGAAATGGTAGATCTTTTACTTACAATTGAATTACTTATTGAGATCCTTTGAAGTACTGATCACCTCTATGTGATAGATATAACTCTATTGCTCCTAATATGGCCTTACAATACACTTTACTCTATTGCTAATTCACATTCATGTGCTTACATTCCATTCACATTATTTCATATATGTCATCTAAGGAAATGATATATTATATATATTAATCCAATTACAAAGTTAGCCATTATACAAGTTAACACCAATATTAAAAAGTTGGCCCAAATATAGATACTTGGGTTTTGAAAATTGACTTAGTGAAGTTTTGATATACAACATCCACTGTCATTACTTGACATCGTCATGCACTCGGTAGAAGTAGAAGCTCGATCCATAATAATCACTTCAACATAGTTTCAAACTCGGTATTCACTGGTGACTCGATAGATACTATGTAACTTGGTATAAACTAAATTCCCTGTTTACCATGACTATACTTGGTAGACACTATTCTTCATTCAACTTGGTTAACATTAGCTTCTCTTGACTTAAGTTGTTAACTAAGTAGAAACTGTAAAGCTTGGCAAACACTGAACTACTCGGTTTGAACTATAGTGCTTGGCAAACACTATATACAGAATCTGAATAAGTATTGTCACTAATAATAAACTTGACTGAATGTCAACACCTTGTTGAATGTGAATAAACATTTTATGGTGATCAAAATTAAGAGTATTGCCCAAAATAATGAATGGTATATTGTCAATGTGTACACACCTAACATCAAGAGTTCAAGAAAAATTTTGTGGGCCACTATATCTAACATAAAGAGTAATGATTAATATGGTAGATGGATTTTTTTGGGAGATTTTAATGTTCCACTTTATGAGCATTGAAGAAAGGGGGAAATGCTAGTCAGCTAGATGGTAGGCTAGATTTTATTTGCAAGGAAGGCTTAATGGATTTAGATTTTCATGGTATTGAATTCACTTGGAGTAACAAAAGGATAGGTGATGAATGTATCCAAGCTCACTTGGATAGAGTTCTTATATCTCCATATTGGACTAAATATTTTGTGTGTAATCTTAAGGCTATTTAGAAGATTGGTTTGGACCACTTTCCTTTGATTTTTACTACTGAGACTATCCAAAATAGAAAGAATTTTCCTTTAAGATTTGAGAAAATGTGGTTGCAGAATCCATAGTTTGAAGACCAATCGATTGAATGGTGGAACATTAATATTGAAGGAACTGTTCTTTTCTGGGTGGCTTCTAAACTTAGAAATGTCAAAAAGAAAGTTAAAATTTGGAATAAAAGATGTTTTTGAAACATTTTTGATAACAAATCCAAAATCAAAGAGGATTTTCAATTAATCCAAGATAGAATTCAGAGGGAAAGGTACTCTTTAGATTTAGTGATGGAAGAAAATAAGAAGATGGTGGAGTATCATGATATTGTTACTAAAGAAGAAATTTACTAGAGGCAGAGATCTAGATTTGTTTGGCTAGATGAACTTGATAGAAACACTAAATTTTTTCATTTATCTACTTTAAAACATAGAGATAAAACTCATATTTCATGTCTTAATAAAGGAAGCATGAAGTTAACTAAGGAAAAGGAAATCTCAAAGGAAATAGTCTCCTTTTTCTCTTCTTTGATGTCTTCAAATCCTAATATTGACTTGACTCATTAGGAAGAGTTGTTAGATGTTATTCCTTCTTTGTTTATTGAAGAGAAAAATACAATGTTTTGTTCTAACCCTAAAGAAGAGAAAATTTATAAGGTTTTTTGCTCATTAGATGGGGATAAATCTCTAGGGCTAGATGGCTTTCCCATGTTATTTTTTTAGAAGGAATAGAATCTAGTTGGGAAAGATGTGTGTGATGTTGTTAAAGAATTTTTTGGGGCTAAAAGGATGTTGAAGGAAATTTATTCTACTTTCCTATGCCTTATTCCAAAAAAAATTGATGTTGACTCTCTAGATCAATTTAGGCCTATCAGTCTATGCAATTATTTTTATAAAATTATTTCAAAAGTCCAAAGTTTGAGGTTGTTGCTCCTGCTACCTTCTCTTATCTATGAGCAATAGAATGGTTTTGTTCCTTGTAGACAAATCCTTAATTCTATCATATCTGTGCATGGGAATATCCACTCTTTATCTCTTTCTAATAATCAAGGCTTTATTATGAAATTTGACATTGCTAAAGCCTATGATAGAGTTGAATGGTCCTTTTTTCATAAGATCTTATTATCTTTTGGTTTTATTATCAATGTGGTGAAGCCAATTTTGTAGATGATCTATACTACTATGATTGTTGTTCTGGTTAATGGATGTTCCTCAAAGTTCTTTAAACCTATTAGGGGTTGACACAGGGAGATCCTTTATCTCCTAACATCTTCATTAATATGGTTGGTTTCTTAGGTAGATTTATGGGAAGTTGGTTTCTCTAGGGGAAATCAAATTTTTGTGGCCCTATTCTCACCCTCTTATTTGTTCCCACAAACAATTTGTGGATGATACAATCTTTTTGGGTAAAGTCGAGGTTAGGGAAGCAAGGAATCTCAAAAAGTCCCTTAACCTCTATTCTTTTACATCAGGTCAATTGATCAACTAGAATAAGAGTTCCTTGTATTTTATTAATACCCCTATCTCTAGATAGAGTAAGATTGCTAAAATTCTTAGTTGCTCCATGGGGTCTTTTCCTTTTATTTATCTAGGTCTCCCTCTAGGGCCTAATCCCTCAGATTCTTTTTGGGATGATCTTGTTAAAATATTCAACAAGAAATTAGCAAGATGGAAAGGTAATCTATTGATTCGAGTTGGTAAAATTATTCTTCTCAAGGCTTGTCTCCAAAGTATTCCTATGTGTGCTCTAAGTCTCTTTAGGATTATAGTTTGGTATGTTGATTCTATTAACAAAATCCAAAGGAACTTCCTCTATTCTATTTCTAAAGATAAGAAGAGAATGGATTTAATTAATTGGGATCAAATTTATAAGCCTAAAATGGATGGTGGTTTGGGGATTAGGTTTATTAGAAGTATGAATAAAGCACTTCTTGCTAAGTAGGGTTGGAGAGTTTATCATGACAACAAAGAGCGGAGTACTATTTGGAAACATAAATGCCTCTTTAATGCTCCTTCTTTGCTGATTTTATTTCTTATTCTAATGTTTTATCTCCTTCTTCTATATGGGGAGCTGTGTAGGGAGATAAAAACATTTTAATCAAATATTGTTTTTGGAAAGTGGGTAATGGGAAAAATATCAAGTTTTAGGATAATGTATGGATTTTGGATCATCCTCTAATTGAGGATTATGAGGATAGAACTCTTGTTGATAGATGTAAATAGACTTTTGGTATTCTTGTGGAGAATCATTAGATTAATAATGAATGGGTTAACCTTGTTGAAAGTAATAAGGCTTTTTATAGTATTCAATTAATCTTGAATGCCTTTAGCCTTTATCCTCATATTGAAGATAAAATGGTTTGGAGTTTTGAATCAAAAGGTTGTTTTAAAGTCTCCTCTATTTTTAGAACTAAGGAAAAGGGATTTAGACCTTTATGGACTAAAGCTTGGATTAAAGGTCTTATTCCATAGATAAGAATTTTTTTTGGATCTTGCTTCAAAATAAAATTTTAACTTTGGACAATTTGCAAAAAAAGAGGGGTTAATGTGGTTAATAGATGTAGCCTATGTAAAGAGGACTATGAAGACAAAAAAAAAAAAAAAATTCTTAAATTGCAATTATAGTTAAAAAGTATGGAGTTACATCCTTAACTACTATAATTTAGATTGGGTACATCAGAATAATATTGATCAATGCTTCCAAAGTTGGACATATCCATCTAAGGAGGTTAACATTGGTTTTTTGTGGAAAATTACTATTCCCCATCTTTGGTGGGGAATCTAGAAAGAAATAAATAATAGGATTTTTAGAGACAAAGAAATTCCTAGGTGGGTTCTTGGTCATAATATAATTAGAGCTATGAAGGAAAACTTTAATTTTCAAAAAAAACTAAGTGATGATTTCAAAATCAATAATCTTATGTACACTAAAGGATATAAAATCAAAATTGGTGATTAGAGGTAGAATGTTAAATGGTAATCTCCTCTTATGGATTGGATTAAAGGTAACTTTGATGGTTTTGCTAGAGACAATTCTAACAAAGCATGTTGGTGGGGTTTTGAGGGACCATACTAGTAGAATTATTGATGTTATTGCCATCCCTATCAAGATTTCTACTAGCCATAAAATTAAAGAAACAAAAATGCTAAAAAATATGAGGCTAGATGTATAAAATGTTTATTAGAACCTTTGGATCGAAGGAGATTCACTTAACATTATTAATATTCTCAATAACAAGAATCCAATTACTTGGACTATTGAAGAAAGTATTATGGAAATCAAAAACCTTAATAACAAATTTGATAATGTTATATTCTTGCATTTTTTTGAGAGGGTAATTCAATTACCAATTGGATTGCCAACCAAGTTGTCTATCAAGAAAGCAAGTTGAGGTAGCATGCTAACCAATGCAAGGACGTGGAGCTAACAATGATTGTTAATAATGATAGGATACATGCTAGAGAAAGAAAGATTTCCTAAGATTGAAAAATTTATGAAGCAGAGTACTGGGTTTACAGAGGATAGTTTGAGATTCCCTAGGAAGTACCCTTACACTATAATGACTTGGATCTGGCACATAAGTAAAGTTATTAGCTCCTTAGTAATCTTTAATACTTTCTTACCTTTTTTGGTTTTCACTACTTTTGTGTTTTACAAAGAATATCAAGTTTTGAGATGGGTGAGGAACCAAGAAACCAAGAGCTAAGCAATTGTAGGGTGTGGAAGGCTAAGGCCTCTATGTGGGATATTTTGTAGAAAGGTAATGTGATGACCTACATTGAGAGACTCCATGGGTATAAACCTCACATTACAAAAGCCTTCTTCAAAAACTAGTTTGAATATAGGGTTACTTTCAATGGGGCCACAATGAAATTGACTAAAGAATTTATTACTGAGGTTATAGGTCTTCTTGTGGAAGGGATCAAATTTAATAATGAGATTAGTATCTCTAATAGGGATTTAAATAAATTTCCAAAGATGGAAGCTGAAGAGATGAATTTGGAGAAAAATGGGGACTTCTACGAATTGAATCATTAAATTAAAATTACATGGAGGGATGTGTTGTGATGCAGGAGCATTCAAAGGTATAAGGGCAATCCTGTGTCACCCAAAAAAATGTACTTAGACTTAGTTTCTATTTTAGGTGTTTTCATTTTTGGATACCCATTTGGGTCAAATAAAGGTTCCAACTCTCACAGTTCCACTATCAGTGTTCTAAGATAGAGTTTTTAATCACCTTGGGATACGTGTAAATGCCAAAAAAATTGAAGTATGTAATTGAGCTATCATTTTGGTGAACTAGAAGGTGTAAACTGGTTGAAAGATTTTCATTTTAATTTAGAGCATTCCAGAAAAAGAATCAAGTCAAAAGGCCCCACGGTTTGAAAGTTATTATAATTTTTTTATTTTTGGAGACATCCTAAGAATGCTTCAAAGTTAGGTTAGGGGCATTAAATGACCTCAAACAGGGCCAAAAAATGGGGGATGAGTGAAGCTGGTCCATAGGTCTATAGAGAACTTCGAGAGATTTTTGTAAATGTAAACGGTTCGTTAATTGGAGCTATGGTTCAAAAGTTATGCCTCCTAGAAGTTTGGTTATCATTTTTGGATTCTTCTAATTTTGCATTGAATTCTAATGTGACTTCTAGAGCCTTCTATTTGGTCGGTGGATTCCTACTAGCATTTTGTAGAATGTATTCCTAATCTTTAACCCTCTGGGGTCTATTTAAGAACATTTCTGGCATTGTAAAAGGTAGTTCAGAGTGGAGTTTGAGAGGAGGTACTCAAAGGAGAAATTATCTCCAAATTTATACTATTGTAAGCCCTTAGGGCATGTTTTGATTTCTATTTTCTCTGTATTGAATGTATTATCATTTTCTCATAGTTAATAAAATTTTTCATTTCCTGTTGTGTCCATTCTGTGCTTGGGTTGTGTCCCCATCAAGTGGTATCAGAGCAAGTTTTTTTGAGTGTGTAGACAGAGTGCTGACTGTGAGGCAGTTTGCACCAGGACTGTGTGGTTGTGCATTTGAGTTAAGAAGATGCCTCCATGAAGCGAGCATGGTGGAAGGGTCAGAGCTATTAATCTTGAGGAGGTTAGAGCCCTCCAAAGGTAGGTAGAAGTGTTGCAGGAGGAGCTCCATAGAGGAATAAATGTTGCCGCAGGTGATGAAAGTGAGGATGACAATGAAGAAGAAGAAATTGGACCAGAAGGGAAATTTGATGGGAAAGTTCTGAATCAGGCAAAGGAAAAGCTTTTTAGGGCCATTACTAAGTTTGGAAAAAGACCTACAATTAAGGTGGGTGTATTTTCAGGAAATTTGAAACTAGATGAGTTGATCGATTGGATCAATGAACTAGAAGAATACTTTGAGTATGAGGATATCAGGGACCCAGATAGGGTTAAGTTTGGAAAGGAAAAACTGAAAGGACATGCCAAAATTTGGTGTCAAGAGGTTCAATTCGAAAGAAATAGAAGAGGAAAGGAGAAGATCACAAGGTGGGATTGTATGGTGGACAAATTGAAGAAGCAGTTCATTCCTGTTGATTATGAGATTGATTTGTTTAAGAAGATGCATGGGTTAAAGCAAGCATGAAAATTAGTCTAGGAATATACAGAGGAGTTTTATCAACTTTTAATTAGAGTGGGGCATGTAGAAGAAAATAAGGAGAAGGTTGCTCATTATATCAGTGGGTTGCAACCTAGCATCCAGGAGGAATTAAGTCTAGTAAGAATGACCAGCGTTGAAGAGGCATACCAATTTTTCCTATGAGTTGAAGAGAAGCTAAATAAGAGGTTTGAAGGGAGACAAAGAGGGTGTGGTCAAGGAGGACAAGGTAGTGGTAGGTCATCTGGAGGCCAAAATGAAACCCAAAAGAAGAATGAAGATGTGGGTACTAGCAGGAACTAGAGGAACAAGGGTTTCAACCGCTCCTGAGATCAAGACTTTGAAAATTAGAGAGGAAGAGGTAGAGGATGTGGACAAGGAAGAGGAGGTTTCTGTGGTACCTATTTCCATTGCAATGAAGAAGGTCATCATGCCTTTGAATTCCCTCAACGAAAAGGAAAGATAGATAGGAGAGATGAGGGTCAAGCTAGGGTTGCTCATGTGGATGAGGATGCACAATCATCACATTCAAAAGATGCAGAAAGAGGAGAGAATTTGGTAAATGAAAGGGTCCTACTAAGTGGTGAGATCGAACCAGGACAAAGGAAGAGTTTATTTTGTACTAGGTGCAAGTGTGAGGATAAATGTTGTGATGTGATCATTGATAGTGGTAGTACTGATAACTTGGTATCAGATTAGATGGTCTCTAAGCTGAAGCACAAAAGGAAGAAACACCCCTAGCCCTATCAGATTGCTTGGGTGAAAGATGATCATAAGGTCTTGGTAAGTGAACAATGTTTAGTGAATTTTAAAATTGGGAGTTACCATGATGAAGTTCTCTGTGATGTTATTCCAATGGATGTTTTCCATCTATTGTTAGGTAGACCATGGCAGTTCGATAGGCATGTAGTACATGATGGTCATGCAAACACATACTCTCTAACAAAGGATGGAGTTTTCCACAAAGTGAAGCCCATAAAAAAGGAAGGTGAAAAGGTATGTAGCAGTGCTAGGATTTGTCTTGTTGATGGAAGGAAGTTTTTAGATGGCATGAAACATCAGTGTATGTGTTATGCTTTGATTCCTAGGAAAGATAAAGAAGGTAGTAGTGAAATACCACTTGAAGTTTCAGATTTACTAGGTGAGTTTTGAGATATTATCTCTGATAATGTTCTAGAAGGATTGCCACCAGTAAGGCCAATTAGTCATCAGATAGATTTAATCCCTGGAGCTAGTTTTCCTAAAAAGGCTGCTCATAGGATGACTCCTACTAAAACTAAGGAGCTAAACAGACAAGTGCAATAGCTATTGAGAAAGGGCTTGATTTAGGAGAGCCTGAGTCCATGTGCAGTATATGTAGTACTAGCACCAAAGAAGGATGGAGAATGGAGGATGTGTATAGACTCTCAAGCTATAAATAGGATTACCATCAAGTATCAATTTCTTTTGCCAAGAGAGGATGATCTTATGGACTACTTGAGTGGAGCTCAGTACTTCACAAAGATAGATCTCAAGAGTGGTTATCACCAGATATGGATTTGAGAAGGAGATGAGTGGAAAATAGCCTTCAAGACCAAGGAGGGTCTTTATGAGTGGTTAGTCATGCCCTTTGGATTGACAAATTCCCCAAGCACCTTCATGTGGCTTTCAATGAGGTACTTAAGAAGTTCTTGGGAAAATTTGTTATTGTCAATTTGGATGATATTTTAATTTTCAGCAATACTTTCAAAGAACATTTATTGCATATTTGTAGTGTCCTTGAAAGGTTAATGGAGGAGAAATTGTTAATTAATTTGAAGAAGTGTATCTTTGCAAAAAGGGAGTTAATCTACTTGGGGTTTGTTATATCACCTGAAGGTCTCAAAATGGATCCAGAGAAGGTAAAAGCCATCTTGGACTAGCCTACTCCAAGGTCTACTACTAAGGTAAGATCATTCCATGGTCTGGTTAGTTTTTATAGAAAGTTTATTAAAAATTTCAGTGGCATATGTGCACCCTTGACTGACACAATAAGAGGGGATAGAAAAGAGTTCAAATGGACTGCGACAGCTACGAGAAGTTTTGAAATGCTGAAGAAGAAGGTGATAGAATAACCTTTGTTGGCACTTCTAGATTTTAGAAAGGTGTTCCAAGTGGATTTTGATGCTAGTGGTAGTGTTATTGGTGCTGTATTAAGCCAAGAAGGTAAGCCTATTGCATATTTTAGTGAAAAATTGAATAATGCAAAAAAGAAGTATTCTGTTTATGATCAAGAGTTCTATACAATAGTTCAGGCCTTAAATAAATGGAGGCATTATTTATTGCCAAAGGAATTTTTTTTGTATACTGATCATCAGGCATTACAGTACCTAAATAGCCAAGGTAAATTGAATCAGAGGCATATGCAGTGGGTAGAGTTCTTGTAGAGCTATACATTTTTGTTGAAGCATAGAAGTGGAAAATCTAAAAGGGTTGCAGATGCATTAAGTAGGAGACAGTTGTTGCTTATAGTAATGCAGGTTGAAGTAGTTGGGTTTGATGAACTCAAGAATCTGTACCCTGAGGATCCTGATTTTTCTGAAGTGTGGAAAGCTTGTAAAGAGCCTATTGTTGTAGATAGAACTAAGTGGTTAGACTATCTGATTCAAGATGGTATGTTATTCAAGGGTAGTCAATTATGCATTCCAAGGAGTTCCATGAGGGAAAATCTGATTAAGGAGAAACACAGTGGAGGGATGGCAGGACATTTTGGTCAAGATAAGACCATTTCCATTCTTAGAGAACATTATTTATTATTTTTGGCCTCAAATTTCACAAGATGTGAAGAAGTTTGTACAGAGTTGTCAGATTTGTCAAGTTGTCAAGGGATTTAGCCACAATATTGGACTATATAAGCCATTGTCTGTTCCATCAAAGTCATGGGAGGACATAAGTATGGATTTTGTTCTTGAATTGCCAAGGACACAAAGGGGTAATGACTCTTTATGTTTGGTGTTTGATAGGTTCTCCAAAATGGCACATTTCATTCCATGCCACAAAACTCATGATGATGTCCATATTGCAGAATTGTTTTTCAGAGAGGTGGTAAGACTACATGGTCTCCCAAGGAGTATAGTTTCTGACAGAGATACCAAATTTTTTGGGGTATTTCTGGAGAACATTGTGGAAGAAGTTGAGAACAGACTTGAAATTTAGTTCCACACATCACCCGCAGACTGACGGCCAAACAGAAGTGGTAAATAGAAGTTTGGGCAATTTGCTAAGATGTTTAGTTGGGGATAAGCCCAAGGGATGGGATTTGATTCTACCACAAGCAGAGTTTTCTTACAATAACTCTGTAAATAGGAGTACTGGTAGATCACCATTCCAAATTGTATACGGAAGTAGCCCAAGGACTGCACCAAAATTGAGGAAGATAGAGCAAGGGGAGAGGATAAGTGCTAAAGCTGAAGAATTTGCTGAACATATCAAGCATCTACATGGGGAGGTTCAGGCACACATTACCAAGATGAATCAAGAGTATAAAGCTAGGGCTGATCAAAGGAGAAAACATAAGGAATTCCAAGTAGGGGATCTAGTCATGGTACACTTACGAGAAGAAAGATTTCTAGGCAGTACTTACAACAAGCTAAAAATGAAGAAATTTGGCCCCTGCAAAATTCTAAAGAAACATGACTCAGGAAATGCATATGAGGTGGAACTGCTAGATGGTATTCACATTTCTCCTATTTTCAACATTGTAGACTTAATATAGTATCATGATGATGGTGCAGATGAGGAGCCAATGTTAGAGCCATGTCCAATTCTTGCTTCTAAGAAGGAGGAGATAAAAGACATTCTAGATCATCGTGTGGGCAGGAGTACCAAAAATAGGCCATATGAAGAGTGTTTGGTCAAGTGGAAAGGATGGTCGATTGAGGACTCACCTTGGATATTAGCAACTGAGGTTTCCCATTTGGGATTTCCTCTACCATTAATAAAGTGACAGGGTCACTTTTCAATTTACCCTGGGTGTTTGATGCAGGAGCATCCAGAGGTATAAGGGAAATCTTGTGTCACCCAAAAAAATGTAGTTAGACTTAGTTTATGTTTTAGGTGTTTTCATTTCTAGATACCCATTTGGGTCAAATAAAGGTTCCAACTCTCACAGTTTCACTATCAGTGTTCTAAGATAGAGTTTTTTAATCACCTTGGGATATGTGTAAATGCCAAAAAAATAGGAGTATGTAATTGAGCCATAATTTTGGTGAACTAGAAGGTTCAAATTGGTTGAAAGATTTTCATTGTAATTTAGAGCATTCAAGAAAAAGAATCAGGTCAAAAGGCCCCACGGTTTGAAAGTTATTGCAGTTTTTTGATTTTTGGAGACATCCTAAGAATGCTTCAAAGTTAGGTTAGGGGCATTAAATGACCTCAAATAGGGCCAAAAAAAGGGGGAAAATCAAAGCTATTCCATAGGGCTATAGAGAACTTCTAGAGCTTTTCAAAAATGTAAACGGTTTGTCAATCAAAGCTACAGTTCAAAAGTTATGCCTCCTAGAAGTTCAGTTACCGTTTTTGGATTCTTCTAATTTTGTGCCAACTTCTAATGTGACTTCTAGAGCCTTATATTTGGTTGGTGGATGCCTACTAGCACTTTTTATAATTTATTCCTAATCCTTAACCCTTTGGGGTCTATTTTAGAACATTTCTGGCATTGTAAAAGGCAGTTCGGAGTGGAGTTTGAGAGGAAGTACTGAAAGGAGAAATTATCTCCAAATTTATACTATTGTAAGCCCTTAGGGCATGTTTTGAAGTCTATTTTCTCGATACTAAATGTATTAGCATTTTCTCATAGTTAATAATATTTTCCCTTTACTATTGTGTCCATTCTATGCTTGGGTTGTGTCCCCATCAAGTGGTATCAGAGCGAGTTTTCCTAAGTGTGTAGATAGAGTGCTGACTATGAGGCAGTTTGCACCAAGACTCTATGGTTGTGGGTTTGAGTTAAGAAGATGCCTTCACAAAGAGAGCGTGGTGGAAGGGTCAAAGCTATTAATCCTAAGGAGGTTAGAGCCCTCCAAAGGCAGGTACAAGCATTGCAGGAGGAGCTCTATAGAGGAATAAATGTTTTCGCAGGTGACGAAAGTGAGGATGATAATGAAGAAGAAAAAATTGGACTAGAAGGGGAATTTGATGGAGAAGTTTTGAATTAGGTAGAGGAAAGGCTTTTTAGGGCCATTACTAAGTTTGGAAAAAGACCTACAATTTATGTGGGTGTATTTTCAAAAAATTTAAAACCAGATGAGTTGATCGATTGGATCAATGAACTAGAAGAATACTTTGAGTATGAGGATATCAGGGACTCAGATAGGGTTAAGTTTGCAAAGGCCAAATGGAAAGGACATGCCAAAATCTAGTGGCAAGAGGTTCAATTGGAAAGAAACAAAAGAGGAAAGGAGAAGATCACAAGATGGGATTGTATGGTGGACAAATTGAAGAAGCGGTTCATTCCTGTTGATTATGAGATTGATTTGTTTAAGAAGATGCATGGGTTAAAGCAAGCAGGAAAATCAGTCTAGGAATATATAGAGGAGTTTTATCAATTTTTTATTAGAGCAGGGCATGTAGAAGCAAATAAGGAGAAGGTTGCTCATTATATCAATGGGTTGCGACCTAGCATCCAGGAGAAATTAAGTTTGGTAAGAATGACCAGCATTGAAGAGGCATACCTATTTGCCCTACGAGTTGAAGAGAAGCTAAATAATAGGTTTGAAGGGAGACAAATAGGGCATGGTCAAGGAGGAAGAGGTAGTGGTAGGTCATCTGGAGGCCGAAATGAAACCCAAAAGCAGAATGAAGATGTGGGTACTAGCAGGAACTAGAGGAACGAGGGTTTCAACTGCTCCCGAGATCAAGACTTTGGAAATTAGAGAGGAAGAGGTAGAGGATGTGGAAAAGGAAGAGGAGGTTTTTGTGGTACCTATTTCTATTGTAATGAAGAAGGTCATCGTGCCTTTGAATGCCCTCAATAACAAGAAAGGATAGATAGGAGAGCTGAGGATCAAGCTAGGGTTGTTTATGTGGATGAGGATGCACAATCATCACATTCAAAAGATGCAAAAAGAGGAGAGAGTTTGGTAAATTAAAGGATCCTACTAAGTGGTGAGATTGAACTAGGACAAAGGAGGAGTTTATTTTGTACCAGGTGCAAGTGTGAGGATAAATATTGTGATGTGATCATTGATGGTGGTAGTACTGATAACTTGGTATCAGAAGAGATGGTCTCTAAGTTGAAGCTGAAAAGGGGGAAACACCCCCAACCCTATCAAATTGCTTGGGTGAAAGATGATCATAAGGTCTTGGTAAGTGAACAATGTTTAGTGAAGTTTAAAATTGGGAGTTACCATGATGAAGTTCTCTGTGATGTTATTCCAATAGATGTTTTCCATCTATTGTTGGGTAGACCATGGCAGTTTGATAAGCATGCAATAGATGATGGTCATGCAAACACATACTCTATAACAAAGGATGGAGTTTGCCACAAAGTGAAGCCCATGAAAAAGGAAGGCGAAAAGGTATGTAGCAGTGCTAGGATTTGTCTTGTTGATGGAAGGAAGTTTTCAGATGGCATGAAACATTAGCATATGTGTTATGCTTTGATTCCTAGGAAAGATAAAGAAGGTAGTAGTGAAATACCACTTGAAGTTTCAGATTTACTAGGTGATTTTTGAGATATTATCTCTGATAATGTTCTAGAAGTATTGCCACTAGTAAGGAAAAATAGTCATTAGATAGATTTAATCCCTCGAGCTAGTTTTCCTAACAAGGCTACTCATAGGATGACTCCTACTGAAAACTGAGGAGCTAAACAGACAGGTGCAGGAGCTATTGAGAAAGGGCTTGATTTAGGAGAGCTTGAGTCCATGTGCAATACCTACAATACTAGCACCAAAGAAGTATGGAGAATGGAGGATGTGTACAGACTCTTGAGCTATAAATAGGATAACCATCAAGTATCAGTTTCCTTTGCCAAGAAAGGATGATCTTATGGACTACTTGAGTGGAGCTCAGTACTTCACAAAGATAGATCTCAAGAGTGGTTATCACCAGATATAGATTCGAGAAGGACATGAGTGGAAAATAGCCTTCAAGACCAAAGAGGGTCTTTATGAGTGGTTAGTCATGCCCCTTGGATTGACGAATGCCCCAAGCACCTTCATGCGGCTTATGAATGAGGTACTTAAGAAGTTCTTGGGAAAATTTTTTATTGTCTATTTGGATGATATTTTAATTTTTAGCAAGACTTTCGAAGAAAATTTATTGCATATTTGTAGTGTCCTTGAAAGGTTAAGGGATGAGAAATTGTTAATTAATTTGAAGAAGTGTATCTTTGCAAAAAGGGAGTTAGTCTACTTGGGGTTTGTTATATCACCCAAAGGTCTCAAAATGGATCCAGAGAAGGTAAAAGCCATTTTGGAATGACCTACTCCAAGGTCTGCTACTGAGGTAAGATCATTCCATGGTCTAGTTAGTTTTTATAGAAAGTTTATTAAGAATTTTAGTGGCATATGTGCACCCCTGACTGACACAATAAGAGGGGATAGAAAAGAGTTCAAATGGACTGCGGCAGCTGCGAGAAGTTTTGAAATGCTGAAGAAGAAGGTGACAGAACAACCTATGTTGGCGCTTCCAGATTTTAGAAAGGTGTTCCAAGTGGATTGCAATGCTAGTGGCAGTGCTATTGGGGCTGTATTAAGCCAAGAAGGTAAGCCTATTGCATATTTTAGTGAAAATTTGAATGATTCAAAAAAGAAGTATTTTGTTTATGATCAAGAGTTCTATGCAATAGTTCAAGCCTTAAAGAAATGGAGGCATTATTTATTTACAAAAGAATTTGTTTTGTATACTAATCATCAGGCATTACAGTACCTAAATAGCCAAGGTAAATTGAATCAGAGGCATATGAAGTGGGTACAGTTCTTGCAGAGCTATACATTTTTGTTGAAGCATAGAAGTGGAAAATCTAAAAGGGTTGCAGATACATTAAGTAGGAGACAGTTGTTGCTTACAGTAATGTAGGTTGAAGTAGTTTGGTTTGATCAACTCAAGAATCTATACCCTGAGGATCCTGATTTTGTTGAAGCATGGAAAGCTTGTAAAGAGCCTGTTGCTGTAGACAGAACTAAGTGGTTAGACTATCTGATTCAAGATGGTATGTTATTCAAGGGCAGTCAATTATGCATTCCAAGGAGTTCCATGAGGAAAAATTTGATTAAGGAAAAACACAGTGGAGGGATGGCATGACATTTTGGTCAAGATAAGACCATTTCCATTCTTAGAGAACATTATTTTTGGCCTCAGATTTCATAGGATGTGAAGAAGTTTGTATGGAGTTGTTAGATTTTTCAAGTTTCCAAGGGATTTAGTCACAATACTAAACTATGTCAGCCATTGCCTGTTCCATCAAAGCCATGGGAGGACATAAGTATGGATTTTGTTCTTGGATTTCTGAGGACACAAAGGGGTAATGACTCAGTATTTGTGGTGGTTGATAGGTTTTCCAAAATGACACATTTCATTTCATGCCACAAAACTCATGATGCTATCCATATTGCAGAATTTTTTTTCAGAGAGGTGGTAAGATTACATGGTCTCCCAAGGAGTAGGATTTGATTCTACCACAAGCAGAGTTTTCTTACAATAACTCTATAAATAGGAGTACTGGTAGATCAACATTCCAAATTGTATATGGAAGTAGGCCAAGGACTGCACCAGAATTGAGGAAGATAGAGCAAGGGGAGAGGACAAGTATTGAAGCTGAAGAATTTGCTAAACATATCAAGCATCTACATGGGAAGGTTTAGGCACACATTACCAAGATGAATCAAGAGTATAAAGCTAGGGCTGATCAAAGGTGAAGACATAAGGAATTCCAAGTAGGGTATCTAGTCATGGTACACTTACGATAAGAAATATTTCAAGCCAGTACTTACAACAAGCTAAAAATGAAGAAATTTGGCCCTTGCAAAATTTTGCAGAAACATGACTCAGGAAATGGATATGAGGTGGAGTTGCCATATGGTATTCACATTTCTCTTATTTTCAACATTGCAGACTTAATAGAGTATCATGATGATGGTGCAGATGAGGAGCCAATGTTAGGGCCATGTCCAATTCCTACTTCTAAGAAGGAGGAGATAGAAGACATTCTAGATCATCGTGTGGGCAGGAGTACCAAAAATAGGTAGTATGAAGAGTATTTGGTTAAGTGGAAAAGATGGTCAATCGAGGACTCAACTTGGATATCAGCAATTGAGGTTTCCCATTTGGGATTTCCTCTACCATTCATAAAGTGACAGGGTCACTTTTCAATTTACCCTGTGTGTCTGATGCAGGAGCATCTAGAGGTATAAGGGAAATCCTGTGTCACCAAGAAAAATGTACGTAGACTTAGTTTCTATTTTAGGTGTTTTCATTTCTAGATACCCATTTGGGTCAAATAAAGGTTTCAACTCTCATAGTTCCACTATTAGTGTTCTAAAATAGAGTTTTTAATCACCTTGGGATACGTATAAATGCTAAAAAAATAGGAGTATATAATTGAGCCATCATTTTGGTAAACTAGAAGATTTAAATTGGTTAGAAGATTATCATTTTAATTTAGAGTATTCCAAAAAAAGAATCAAGTCAAAAGGCCCCACGGTTTGAAAGTTATTGCAATTTTTTAATTTCTAGAGACATCCTAAGAATGCTTCAAAGTCAAGTTAGGGGCATTAAATGACCTTGATTAGGGCCAAAAAATAAGGGGATGAGCAAATCTGGTCCATAGGGCTATAGAGCACTTCGAGAGCTTTTTGAAAATGTAAACGGTTCGTCAATCAGAACTACGGTTCAAAAGTTATGCCTCTCAAAAGTTTGATTACCATTTTTGGATTCTTCTAATTTTGCACCAACTTCTAATGTGACTTCTGGAGCCTTCTATTTGGTCAGTGGATGCCTACTAGCACTTTCTAAAATGTATTCTTAATCCTTAACCCTCTAGGGTCTATTTAAGAACATTTCTGGCATTGTAAAAGGTAGTTTGCAGTGGAGTTTGAGAGGAGGTACTGAAAGGAGAAACTATCTCCAGATTTATACTATTGTAAGCCCTTAGGGCATGTTTTGAAGCCTATTTTTTCTGTACTTAATGTATTAGCATTTTCTCATAGTTAATAAAATTTTCCCTTTCCTGTTGTGTCCATTCTGTGCTTGGGTTGTGTCCCCATAATGTTGTCTTATATCCATAAGTATTTTATTCTTGATGATAGGGCTAAGAGAGTACATAAATTTTGCTTTATTTTCCTAAATCATTTTAGGCACAAAGATAAGATTTCCTTTCCATTTTTTTTTTGAAATACTCTCTACTTCTAAGCCTTTATGCACATAGAAATAAAGAGTGTCAACCTGTGCTTCATGAAGGTTTAATTTTACTTATTGAAAACTTTTGTAAAAGTAAGGCTTTAAAGCCCTCTTTGATTCTTGAGAAAAGGAAAGGGTCTAGAAGTGAGCCCCACTCTAACGGAACTAAAGTGGAAGAAGGGGCTAGTGTTAACAAGAAGGTTTTCAAATGGAAGAGGACTAACAAACATGTTGAGGAAATTACTAAATCAGATAATTTGAACTATGATGAGAAAACAAAAATGGGGGATATGAGTTCTAAATTGGATAGTTACTCCAGGAGTAAAGGGGTGTCTACTAGTAAAGACAATGTGAAAGAAAGTAAGGATAGAAATACAGACTCAAATGTGGGGTCATAAGCCCTTGGGGAGGATGATGATAAATAGAGTGATCACCCTTCTCATAATGCCAAGGAGGAAAAAATGGAGGATACAAGTAAGGAGATTGAAGATAAAGGCCCTATGGCTAAGGATAATAGCCAGAGTAAAGATGATAACAAGGAAAGGATAGAGAATCTGTAATACCCTGCCAAGGGATCCTAGAATTTCACTAAGTTTGGTAGCTTTTTTTTTTTTTTTAAACATGAAAGTAAATACCACATATAACTTATGCACCATAACAGAAGCAATAGCAATGTCCATCTAAAAGTAAACATAACATACATAACAGATTACATTCTTTAAGGATCCCTTAACATTGAATTACATCTAAACAACTAACATTATTGAATCCATCTAATATAGCAACCTCATGAAATAATAATGATAAGTCCAATGTTTACACATTACATTTCAAATGCTCAATCATCCACTATACATGTCATAGGGTATGAAAAGCTTAAAAGAATATACATATGTGAAATAAGGTACATTATCCTATTCTAATCCACGATACATCAAAGTAAAGATAATCACATGATACACATGATACATCATCATAGAAGATATATACATCCATCATAAAAGATCAAACATACTAAACTAAGTGCACAGTTCCTCCCAACCATTAATAGCATCATTAGACCATCATGGGCCCTAGCCATCCCTCTGTGCGTAACATTCCAAATCACTAAAGAGATCATCGGTATTAACATAGTAGGAATGTCACTCCTATCATAAACTACATCATATGCAGAAAGTAAACTAACATGCAAATCTAAGCATAAGATAACATCATCTAACATATGCTAATCATCAATGAAAGGATACATATCCACCATCATGAAGGACGCATCAGCCACGATGTCTCAATGAATCTCAAATGATAAAAGTGGAAAAAAACACTACCATCTAACCGCATGGTACCTAAGTGGTCCACTCCCACCGTGCTGAGGAGATAATCTCAAGTCCCAAACAGGCTATCCAAAACACATAGCATAAATCTCTATAAGTTCAAGAATCCTAAAAGTATACTAACTCAAAGGTTCCATCACACAAAACTGACATCTAATCCCAGAGGCACACAAAGACATGTAGGAACCTACTATGCAAGTGGGAAAGTGTCATCACATATATCATGTACAAGTTACCCTGGCAGTTAGCTAAACTCTACAGTTCCATATTAATCCTCGTGTGTCCACTAGTATCCTCTCATACTGACAAGGCATACTATGGAATGCAAGGTCACAACCATGCATTCTCTCTACTCCCATCCTAGTCTGTACAAGAACTCGAGGCATGGGCGAGAACAAAACAATTATATTTTTAGGTTCATTCAGTTAGTATTAGGTGTGAATGTTTTCACTTTTTAACCAACTTACAATGAGTTACCCTAGCAGCCTCTTAAGGCCTCGGCCCCCATTGCAAGCCACTTCCTGACACTACATGCAGATATCCTACCCTAAGCTCATGGAATCATAAATCTCAAAATCATAAAAGATAATCCATAATAAGAACATCAAATATGCACAAAAGCATCAAATCTCCATGAGAAAGCATCCATAGAAAATCATGATCACAATAGCTCTCTATTGGCAACTGAAGTATCATTGATAATCAAAAGTATCCATTGGTTCTCAATAACCAAAATATATCTCAATTATACTAATCAAAGACTCCAAAATGGATGAGTCAAAACATGTCACAACATGACATCATCAAGAATAAATCCACGTTTCAGTCCCATCATGGCTACTAGAAAATAACCAAGGATAACTGATCGATGAACCAAAAATGGTTAAGTTAAGTGTCTCATACATAAGAATCTCAATTATAAAAATCAATAATTACAAACATTACATAAAGCATTCCATCACATAACCATGGTTGGGTTTATAAATATCGAGATTAATACATCATCATGGCATCACAATCACATAACCCCCAAGCATCTGGTAGACATCCTATAACTAGTCAACACTAGTCAACCCAAAACCCAAAACAATAGGATAAAGAATACACAATGTAAACACATGTTTTGGTTTTGCTAAATTTACATACTTGAATTAAATGTAGAGGTCTCATTTTACATTTCCAAGTCGGATAATGAATGGAGGAACATTTTGTATGTTTTTCCCAACCCATGTATTATATTGACTGATAATGATTTTTTCCTCTAACTTTTAAAATCAATTTTCTAATGTTCTAAATGTCTTTTATATACACATTTTGATGATAATGACCCCCATCATTTTCAAAATAATAATTGAAATTCTTTTCATATTCTCTTTCCAAATTAAAAAGATTAAATTGAACCCATATTGCTCAACTATAACATTATAAAATAATTTGTTATTTAAGAATTACTCTTTAAATTCCAACCATTTATCAATGTATTAATTATTTATTATTAATAATGTATATACATATATATATATATACACATATATAAATACATATACATATATAATTATCATTTTATAAAAATGAATTATATAAAAAATTGAATTAACAAAACATATGACAACCGCACATTACACACAGTGAGTTTAATAATTGCCGGTCACAATTATATATGCATCCTGCAGATTGCAGGTACACTGCAGACCGTAGGTACTCTGTGGTACCACAGTCCGCGTGGTCATAGCCGTCGACGGGGGTGGGGAAATAAGTCCCTCCCGCCCCATTCCAAATTTTAATATATTTTTTTCATAACATTTTTTAATAAACATTATCATGCATGAATACAAATCGCGATGAGATTTTAATGAGATTTCACTATGAAAATTCATTCGACTTTTAATTAAATAAATATATATGTATATATACATATGTATATATGTATATATGTATATATATGTATATATATATATATATGTATATATGTATATATGTATATATATATGTATATATGTATATATATACATATGTATATATGTATATATATAAAGGTATATATGTATATATATGTGTATATATATATGTGTGTGTATATATATATACATACAGAGTTTTATCAAATATCACAGCATATAGACACACACACACACACACATATATATATATATATATATATATATATATATATATATATATATATATATATATATATATATATATATATATATATATATATATATATATATATATATATATATGTATGTATATGTATGTAGATTCATATATATACACAATTTATTTAAAATTTTCAATTTTCAGAATTTTTCTATAAACTTTTGATCTCAAATTTATCCAATAATACATCTAATGGTTTTGCCTACAATTTAAACCCTAGCCCCGTGTTCTTTTCATATCTATGCATATAATCAATTTTAACTACCCATATTGAAAATGCATACAATTTAAATAGGAAAAACCTCAAAAGACATATGGAAGACACGAACAAGACAGGGAATGCAAGATGCGGAAATAACATAAGTAAAATCACAAGAATCTACCCAGATTCTGATGCTAAATCACTCTTCCTTAGAAAATCTGTAGAGCAATCTCCTCCCTTCTTCAGAGTTCCCAAGTCCTCCAATGCTCCAAATGCTCTCCAAACGCTATGTCTAAGCTTCTAGGAATGCCTGAATATAAAGAGCTCTCAGGAAACACCTAGAATGTCTCTAGAAACAACTAGAAGGTGTCACCAACTAAGCATGTGTCTTTTCCAACCTTCTAGATGAGTGATAAGGTTGTAGACACCATGTGCTTAATTGATGCACTAACCCCCATGTTATTGACATATGAGAAATAAAAAGGTGTGTTAACTCCTAGACAAGCTTATAACTCCAATTTACTTTTTATATAATTTCTATTTAAATTTTTTATAACTTTTATTTTAATTTTTTTAACTTTTATTATTGTTATTTATTTATTACTTTATTATTATTTTATAATTATTATTAATTTTAATTTCTAATTTTCTTTTATTTAATTCTCAATTAATCCTCATTTAATTAATTATAATCAAAATATCAAAGATCATGATATTTTATATTAATTTTCTCAAATAATTAATTTATTAATTAAATCTATTTATTAAGACTTAATTAATAGAAAATTTACCATAGACCTCCAAGATAAAATATGAAAACCCATCATAGAGCAATTCACACAAAATCAGTCTAAAGGGTTAAAATCATGAAATATGTCATCTGACACATTCGGTGGGTAAAATATCTAGATAATTGTCCTACCTCACTAGGAAAAATTGTTTAAGGGTTTGGGATTTGGACTTGAGAATTTATCTCCCTTCTCTTATCATTGGGATAGTATAATAGGGTACGCTCATCCTGGCAATTCAAGGAAGTTGATACCCGGTACCTGCAACCTGCATTAAAAACATGCATGTACATCCAATATATATAATGCTAAGCTAAATAGGCAATGGTAGGAAGTGGTGCACCGTGTAGATCCCGACTAGCAGGTGACTACGACTCCCTTCCTTAACCATATCAAAAATGCCATACAATATGAGCAAACATGCACACCATACACATGCAAGTATGGGGTAAGTATCCATAATAAAACACATGAGATAATAAACCATCTAACTAATCATCAACAACAATTGAAAGAAATGTAATGATCATCATGCATACATGAAATGTAAAGTCTAAATAATCTCATCATATAACCACTGAATCCATAACATAATGTCTGATAGTCTCAAAACAATACTACTAATCCATCAACATAAAACTAGTCTAACATAGTCTGATAATAATAGCAACAATATGTCTAGAAAGATGCGAACGAGGGCAGGCACTACATCCACCCCCCCTTGGATTAGGCTTACTCCTGGAAGCCTACAAACAGGTAGGGATATAACTCCCATAATCTAACTGCATCCTCCCATGTAGCTGAAGAATCATCAGTAGGTCCCATTGGACCCTTACCTGCTCGATGGTTTGACCCCTGAGGGTCAACTCTTGCTGCTCCAGAATACGAACCAGCTCTAAAGCCAGCTGCTCATCCTCTACCTGTAACAAATTCCAATCAAGAACATGTACAACTTCAGGAATATATATCAAAGTACTAAAACATGGAAAACATCATGAATGCGAGCTAGGCTGGGTGGTAGAGCAAGGCGGTTAGCAACTGGGCCAATCCTCTCTAGAATCTCAAATGGTCCCACAAAGCGAGGTGCTAGCTTAGAACCCTTTTCGTATCGGATCAGACTCTTTCACGGATGCACTCTCAAGAAAACCTTATCACCCACAGCAAACTACTTATCTGTCCTATGAGCATCAGTATACTTCTTCTGCCTATCTTGAGCCGTAGTCAAGTGCTCATGAATACGCACTACCTGTTGCTCCATATCACGAAGCATCTCAGGACCCAACAGGATGCGATCCTCAAGACTATCCCAACTCAATGGTGTACTACAAGGACATCCATATAATGCCTAAAATGGTGCCATGCCAATAGAACTATGATACCCGTTGTTGTAAGAAAACTCCACTAGGTAGAGATAGTCCTCCCAATGTGTCTGCCTATCCATCACATACATTCGTAGCATATCCTCCAAAACCCGATTCACCCTCTTTGTCTGACCATCAGTCTCTAGATGATATGCCAAATTGAAGTTTAATTGCGCTCCAAGCTCATGCTGCAATGATGTCAAGAATGCGGATGTGAATATAGAATCCCTATCAAAAATGATCTTTCGAGGAATACCATTTAATCTCACAATGTCACACATGAAGACATTGGCTACAGAAGCTGTTGTGTAGAAAGACCTGATCAATGAAAAATGTGCCACCTTAGTCAATTGATCAACGGTGACCATGATAGCATCATGACATCGAATAGTCATAGGTAATCTTACTATGAAATCCATAGAGATGATATCCCACTTCCAAGAAGGAATGAGATTTGGCTGCAAAAGTCTAGCCAAGTGCTGATGTTCTGCCTTAACTCTCTAACACTCAAGACACCTAGCCACAAAATTAGCAATATCTCACTTCATCCCAGACCAAAAGAACAAACGTCTCAAATTAGCATGCATCTTCTTGACACCTGGATGTGCTAAGGTGTATGATGGGGTTCTACTAGAATCAAGGTGCGAAGCTCATCCAGTAATGGCACATAAATCCTCCCAAAATGTCTCAAAAGACCATCTAATTCTCGAGCATAACCTAAAAACTTACCTTCCAAAGGTCTTCCTGAATCTATCTCTCTGCACACTTCCTAATACCAAGAATCCATAGGAAGTGCCTGAAGAATCTGACTCCTCAAATCCACACTAAGAGTCATAGATGATACCACATGTCTCCTACGACTCAAAGCATCCACCACCACATTCTCCTTTCCCTAAATGTACTTAACCTCAAAATCATACTCGCATAGAAATTCCATCCATCGCCTCTGGCGAGCATTCAAATTAGGCTGAGTGAAAATGTACTGAAGACTATGATGATCACTATGTAGCTCAAATCTGTGCCCCAACAAGAAGTGTCTCCACCTTGTCAAAGCATGAACTACTATTGCTAACTCAAGATCATATGTAGGATAGTTTAGCTCATGATCCTTGAGCTTGCATGATTCATACATAATCACCCATCCATTCTGCATCAACACTGCCCCAATCCCTTCAAGAGAAGCATCTGTACACACCATGAAATCACCTTCTGGATTAGGTACAGCTAAAATCAGTGCACTAGTCAAAAGCTCCTTGAGCCTCTAAAATGGTTCCTCGCATTTTTCTATCCATATAAACTTATTTCCTTTTCTCTGAAGAGAAGTGATAGGATGTGCTATCCTAGAGAAGTTTAAGACAAATCTGCGATAATAACTAGCTAGGCCTGTGAAACTATGAATCTCTGACACATTAGTCAGTGTAGGCCAATCTATTATCGCCTGAATATTTGTAGGATCCACTAAAATACCATCACCTAAAATAACATGCCCTAAATACTAAATCTCTAATTTGAAGAATTCACACTTAGCTACATTGGCATAAAGCTGATTGTCTCTCAAACACTGCAAAACCAACCGCAGGTGTTCCTCATGCTCCCTCTCAGTCTTAGAATTTATCAATATGTCATCGAGAAACACAAGTACAAACCTGTCCAGATAAGATCAAAACACACCATTCATCAAACTCATGAAAATTGATGGAGCATTAGTCAACCCAAAAGGTACCACTATAAACTCATAATGCCCATAGCAAGTTTGAAAAGCGATCTTGTGAATATCAACTTCAATGCAAAGCTGGTGGTATCCTGACTTAAGGTCAATCTTGGAGAATACTGTAGCTCCCTTGATTTGATCAAATAAGTCATCAATCCTAAGCAGAGGATAACTGTTCTTAGTAGTCACCTTATTCAACTGTTTGTAATCAATACAAAGGTGCAAAGAACCATCTTTCTTCTTCACAAAGAGTACTGGAGCTCCCCATGGTGACACACTAGGTCAAATGCTCCCTTTGGCCAAAATTTCCTCTAGCTGAAGACGTAACTCACCCAGTTCCTATGTAGTCATGTGATAAGGAGCTTTAAAGATAGGCTCTGCTCCAAGAATTAGATCAATACTAAAATCAATGTCCCTCTTCAGAGGCATGCCTGGAACCTCACTTGGAAAGACATCTGCGTACTCCTGTAAAATTGGGTGATCTAAAGTCTTCCTCATAGAATCTTCCTTATCAAGATAATTTATCATAACAACAAATATCTAACATCCCTTATGAAAACTTTGCTTCAATTACATAGCAGAAATCATCCGTAGAGATATAGGCCTTGGTATCCCAACTATCTTCACATCATTCCCTTGGTCATCTTGGCACATAATAATCTTCTTCCTACAATCTATACTGGCTCTATGAGATCCAAGTCAGTCCATGCCTAAAACCACATCATAGGAACCAAGGGGTATGACTCGAAGATCCACTATAGTATCCAAGCTTCCTAAGCTAAGCCCACACTTATGAACTACACAATCTATGGAGACCTTAATGCCCGAGGCTAGTTCCACTTGCCAACCTTGAACTTGCTTCACCACATCCAACTTACACTTAGAAACTATAGATGGTGAAATAAATGAATCTGTAGCTCCTGAATCAAACAATACTAAAAGAGATATACCTCGAATAGCACATGTGGTCTCAACCACTGTTCCCTGATGATCTACCTGACGGTGATCTACTGTTGCAAATACTCTATGAGCTCTACCTACATCACCAATTGTAGGCCTAGGTCCTAAAAATTAAGGTTCTTATTGTGGACACTAAGCTGCATAATGTCCAATCTATCCACATGAAAAATATTCTATATTTCTACCGGATCCTCTACCCATAGCTGGTACATTTGATTGCTGGTGACTGTTCCTGCTAACAAAAGACTGGCTACTCTGAGCTAGCTGATTGAACTAATTTTGTTTATTGCGTTGAGCATTGCAATTATTCTTGGAGTTAAAACCTTTTCCACCACCTTGAGCTTGAGAATTCGATCCCTTCTATTGCTACATCTGCTAAGACTGCTACTGATAGTGTTTCCCCTTAGAAAAAGAAGACTTCTTGTTACAACCTAAATTGTAGTTTCCTTTAGATCTTGATGCTGCTGGCACTCCTAAAAAACCTCCTTGACCAAGGTTGACACTTTTCTCAACAAGGATAGCTTGACGTACCGCATCCTTGAGGGTTTTTGGCTTAAATACCTTGACACCCCCAACTATACGGTTATTCAAACCCCTAATAAAATGTTGTGTCAACTGAGCTAAATTTTCACTGAATCCTAAAAAAGACATGAGCTCATAAAACTTATGCTCATACTTGGTCACTAACATAGTATACTATCTAAGATTATGAAATTCATCAGCCTTTTGCTGCTTCCATTCCTTTGGTAGGAATCATTCACAAAAACTCTCTAAGAATAGTGCCCATGTGACACTGCTTATATTGATTCCTAGCTTCTTCTCCTCAATTGCCCACCAAGTGGCCCCAAAATTCTCCAAATTGGTGATCGCAAATCTTTCCTTAACATTATTGTCAAAATCTTGCATGGCAAAAATCCTATCAAGGGAAATAAGCCACTGCTTGGCCACATAACCAGAACCTTGCCCATTGAAAGGCCTAACCTTGGATATTGAAAGATCTTTCATCTGAGTGGGCACAATGGACCTCTGACGATCCTTCTGAGGACTCCTAGATCTAGGTCTATGCTCTTGTTCTGTCTAGTGTGCTTTGGGTTGTTCTTGAACATGAGGTAGATTTTCAAGAATAGTCTGCATCATCTGTCTTAAACCAACTTCTTCAAACTCATCTTGGTCCTCTCTACAACTCTCTTCTTTTTGCCTACTAGTGTGCTCTCCTCTGCTCTCTTCATGAGCCGATCCCTCATGGGTAGACTCATGGACACTGATAGTTCTACCATGACCATGGCCTCTAACAGAAGACCTAGTCCCAAATACCATCCTACAACAGTATAAGTACTATTACAATCAAAGACACATGTTTGTGATAGACTAAGTTCAATTTAAGTTTGTCTATGTTTAGGTTTAAGTAAAATTTCTAGTTTTAAAACTAAGTGTTGAAGTATGAAAAATATACAAGTAACAGTTCAAGTTCTATTTTAGTTCACCTAGTTTCAAGTTGAAGAGATACACTTAATAGTTCAAAGTTCTAGTTGTTCCAAAATATACCCAGAGCTCCCAATCTAGAAACTCGGGCTCTGATACCAAATGTAATGCCCTGCCAAGGGATCCTAGAATTTCACTAAGTTTGGTAGCATTTTTTTAATTTATTTTTTTAAAACATGAAAGTAAATACCACATATAACTTATGCACCATAACGGAAGCAATAGCAATGTCCATCTAAAAGTAAACATAACATACATAACAGATTACATTCTTTAAGGATCCCTTAACGTTGAATTACATCTAAACAACTAACATTATTGAATCCATGTAATATAGCAACCTCATGAAATAATAATGATAAGTCCAATGTTTACACATTACATTTCAAATTCTCAATCATCCATTGTACATGTCACAAGGTATGAAAAGCTTAAAAGAATATACATATGTGAAATAAGGTACATCATCCTATTCTAATCCATGATACATCAAAGTAAAGATAATCACATGATACACATGATACATCATCATAGAAGATATATACATCCATCATAAAATATCAAACATACTAAACTAAGTGCATGATTCCTCCCAACAATTAATAGCATCATTAGACCATCGTGGGCCCTAGCCATCCCTTCGTGCGTAACATTCCAAATCACTAAAGAGATCATCGGTATTAACATAGTAGGAATGTCACTCCTATCATATACTACATCATATGTAGAAAGTAAACTAACATGAAAATATAAGCATAAGATAACATCATCTAACATATGCTAATCATCAATGAAAGGATACATATCCACCATCATGAAGGACGCATCAGCCATGATGTCTCAATGAATCTCAAATGATAAGAGTGAAAAAAAACACTACCACCTAACTGCGTGGTACCTAAGTGGTCCACTCCCACCGTGCTGAGGAGATAATCTCAAGTCCCAAATAGGCTATCCAAAACACATAGCATAAATCTCTATAAGTCCAAGAATCCTAAAAGTATACTAACTCAAAGGTTCCATCACACAAAACTAATATCTATTCCCAGAGGCACACAAAGACATGTAGGAACCTACTATGCAAGTGGGAAAGTGTCATTGCCTATATCATGTACAAGTTACCCTGGCAGTTAGCTAAACTCCATGGGTCCATATTGATCCTCATGCGGCCACTAGTATCCTCTCATACTGACAAGGCATACTATGGAATGCAAGGTCGCAACCATGTGTTCTCTCTACTCCCATCCTAGTCTGTACAAGCACTCGAGGCATGGGTGAGAACAAAAAAATTATCTTTTTAGGTTCATTCAGTTAGTATTAGGTGTGAATGTTTTCACTTTTTAACCAACTTACAATGAGTTACCCTGGCACCCTCTTAGGGCCCCGGCCCCCATTGCAAGCCACTTCCCGACACTACATGCAGATATCCTACCCTAAGCTCATGGAATCATAAATCTCAAAATCACAAAAGATAATCCATAATAAGAACATCAAATATGCATAAAAGCATCAAATCTCCATGAGCAAGCATCCATAGAAAATCATGATCACAACAGCTCTCTATTGGCAATTGAAGTATCACTGATAATCAAAAGTATCCATTGGTTCTCAATAACCAAAATATATCTCAATCATACTAATCGAAGACTCCAAAATGGTTAAGTCAAAACATGTCACAACATGACATCATCAAGAATAAATCCACATTTTAGTCCCATCATGGTGACTAGAAAATAACCAAGGATAACTGATCGATGAACCAAAAATGGTTAAGTCAAGTGTCTCATACATAAGAATCTCAATTATAACAATCAATAATTACAAACATTACATAGAGCATTCCATCACATAACCATGGTTGGGTTTATAAAGATCAAGATTAAAACATCATCATGACATCACAATTACATAACCCCCAAGCCTTTGGTAGACGTCCTATAATTGGTCAACACTAGTCAACCCAAAACCCAAAACAATAGCATAAAAAATACACAATGTAAACACATGTTTTGGTTTTGCTAAATTTACATACTTGAATTAAATGTAGAGGTCTCAGTTTACGTTTCCAAGTTGGATAATGAATGGAGGAACATTTTGTATGTTTTTCCCAAACCATGTATTGTATTGACTGATAATGGTTTTTCCCTCTAACTCTTAAAATCAATTTTCTAATGTTCTAAATGTCTTTTATATACACATTTTGATGATAATGACCTCCATCATTTTCAAAATAATAATTGAAATTCTTTTCATATTCTTCTTTCCAAATTAAAAAGATTAAATTGAACCCATATTGCTCAACTATAACATTATAAAATAATTTTTTATTTAAGAATTACTCTTTAAATTCCAACCATTTATCAATATATTAATTATTTATTATTAATAATGTATATACATATATATACTTATATATATATATATATATATATATATATATATATATATATATATATATATATATATATATATATATATATATATATATATATATACATATACATAAACATATACATATACATATACATATACATATACAATTATCATTTTATAAAAATGAATTATATAAAAAATTGAATTAACAAAACATATGACAACCGCACATTACACACGGCGAGTTTAATAACCATCGATCACAATTATATATGCGTCCTACGGATCGCAGGTACACTGCGATCGTAGGTACTCTGCGATACTGCAATTTGCATGGTCATAGCCATCGGCGGGGGTGGGGAAATAAGTCCCTCCCACCCCATTCCAAATTTTAATATTTTTTTCATAAAATTTTTTAATAAACGTTATCATGCGCAAATACAAATCGCGATGCGATTTTAATGAGATTTCATTGCGAAAATTCTTTTGACTTTTAATTAAATAAATATATATGTAGATATACATATGTAGATATACATATGTATGTATATATATATAAAGGTATATATGTATATATATGTGTGTGTGTGTATATATACATACAGAGTTTTATCAAATATCACAACATACACACACACACACACACACATATAATTGTATATATGTATGCAGATTCATATATATTCACAATTTATTTAAAAATTCCCTCAAATTTATCCAATAATACATCTAATGGTTTTGGCTACAATTTAAATAGATCTATGCATATAATCAATTCTAACTACCCATATTGAAAATACATACAATTTAAACAGGAGAAACCTCAGAAGACATATGGAAGACACGAAGAAGATAGGGAATACAAGATGCAAAAATAGCATAAGTAAAATCACAAGAATCTACTCAAATTCTGATGCTAAATTGCTCTTCCTCAGAAAACCCACAGAGCAAGCTCCTCCCTTCTTCAGAGTTTTTGAGTCCTCCAATGCTCCAAATGCTCTCCAAACGCTATGTCTAAGCTTCTAGGAATGCCTGACTATAAAGAGCTCTCAGGAAACACCTAGAATGTCTCTAGAAATAGCTAGAAGGTGTCACCAACTAAGCATGTATCTTTTCCAACCTTCTAGATCAGTCATAAGGTTGTAGACACCATGTGCTTAATTGATGCACTAACCCCCGTGTTGTTGACATATGAGAAATAAAAAGGTGCATTAACTCCTAGACAAGCTTATAGCTCCAATTTACTTTTTATATAATTTCTATTTAAATTTTTTATAACTTTTATTTTAATGTTTTTAACTTTTATTATTATTATTTATTTATTACTTTATTATTATTAATTTTAATTTCTAATTTTCTTTTATTTAATTCTCAATTAATCCTCATTTAATTAATTATAATCAAAATATCAAAGATCATGATATTTTATATTAATTTTCTCAAATAATTAATTTATTAATTAAATCTATTTATTAAGACTTAATTAATAGAAAATTCACCATAGACCTCCAAGATAAAATATGAAAACCCATAATAGAGCAATTCACACAAAATCAGTCTAAAGGGTTAAAATCATGAAATATGTCATCCGACACATTTAATGGGTAAAATATCCAGATACTTGTCCTACCTCACTAGGACAAATGGTTTAAGGGTTTGGGATTTGGACTTGAGAATTTATCTCCCTTCTCTTATCATTGAGATAGTATAATAGGGTAAGCCCATCCTAGCAATTCAGGGAAGTCGATACCCAGTAACTGCAACTTGCATAAAAACCATGCATGTACATCCAATATATATAATGCTAAGCTAAACAGGCAATGGCAAGAAGTGGTGCATCGTGTAGATCCCGACTAGCAGGTGACTACGACTCCCTTCCTTAACCATATCAGAAATGCCATACAATATGAGCAAACATGCACACCATACACATGCAAGTATGGGGTAAGTATCCATAATAAAACACATGAGATAATAAACCATCTAAATAATCATCAACAATAACTGAAAGCAATGTAATGATCATCATGCATACATGAAATGTAAAGTCTAAATGATCTCATCATATAACCACTGAATCCATAACATAATGTCTGATAATCTCAAAACAATACTACTAATCCATCAACATTAAAACTAGTCTATCATAGTCTAATAAAAATAGCAACAATATGTCCAGAAAGATGTGAACGAGGGCAGGCACTATAGAATCTGGACATGAATACTTATACCCCCAATCAATACTGTGACCACTACTAAGCCTAGGAATATGATTGATAGGAGGGATGACTCCTACGATGATAAACTTTCCTTTCTTCACACTACTAAGCTTAAAGTGGAGACTTCTCTTCAAAGTGATTCTTGGTTGTATAATGAAATAATGGTCTCAAGAAGAAAATGGGGGTTATGCAAAAGAATTAGATGTTGAATGTGCTAAGAGAACCTAGATGGAAGTGAAAATTGATAACATCCTAATAAGCTTAAAGAATATGAAAAGGAGCTTCATCACCTTATAAAGGAAAGTGGTCAAAAAATGGAATAGGTCACTTCCAGTCTATGTATCGTGGTGGCCAGTTTGGGTAAGAAGAATAATGAGCAGATAATGTCTCCTAGTAATGCAGGGATGGGGAGTCTAGTAGGGCCTGGTAAGAGAACCAGGCAAAGCACAAGGAAAAAGGTTGTTGATGCTCTTATGGCTCCTATTCTTTCTTCGGTTGACATTATCCAAAATATTGTAGAAGTAGGTAAAGATGTGGTGAAAAATATCAAAGATTTTTTGTAGGTGTTGTCTATGGAGCGGGTGTGTTGGTTGCTTGTCTAGGCAATTTTTTTGGTTTTTTTCTTTTTTCTTTCTAGGTTGTTTAAACTCTAGGTTCCAGGTCCTTGTAAAACTTGATCATTTTTTATGGTTTGAACTTTTGGTTTCACGTCCCTGTAAAACCTAGTTTTGATGTTTTAAACTTTAGGTTTTAGGTCTTTGTAAAACCTAGTGGTGCTTTAATGTTTATCTTTAGTTTTTTGTAAAGTGTTTCAGGTCCCTTCAAAACTTTCTTTTACCATAATCTAAAACAATGAATAAGCATAAGACTAATATCTTAGAAAGCATTTCATTTTTTTTGCTTCAAGATGAAATTGTGTGTGCTAAAACAAAGATTAAAAGTTGTACCCAATTGAAACCTAAGCCTTTTCCAAGGAAAAGAAAATGTGTAACTAATAATGAACAATTATAGAGGTCTCCTGGTTGTCCATTTATAGTGAAAGCATCTGAAACATTTTTAGTATGGCACAAACAATGGGACATTCCTCTATTGTCTACACACACTTTAGAAGTTATAGAAACTTTTGCAAGACCATCTTGCTTGCATTTGGCAAGAAAATATGTCATCTATGGTCTCTAGTTGTATGCTAATCAGGTCACAAATCACAACCATTCTTGACTCTCATACAGATGGAATCGTGCCCTAAATTTTACAAAGCATAAATATTTTAGAAACATAGAGAAGTTGTGGTAAATTTGCCTCACCATTCTCTGTCCATTTGAAAAACAATTTTTTTGACAAATCATGCCCTGCATTACTACAAACAAAGGAGAAATGTGAGAAATTCATAAATGGTGATCTGCAACTGAAGTGAAGTAATTTTTTCTACAACAAAAGTGGAGTTGCCTACAGTAATAAAGAAACCCCAATCAATAACACTATTTTCAAGGAAGCCTGTTGAAGCCACAAAAATTAAAAAATTGTAGGTGGATACATATAATGTTATGGAATCATACAAAAGCCATGTACATTGGACTATGCAAAGAAGACATGGAAGGTAGACTATTTTCAAGGTGAATTTCATGGCTAAATAAAACAAAAGACTACCAAAAAAATGGTTCTCAACCAATGAGGATGTTGGAAATTTTAGAGGAAAACTAATGTTAAATAGAAAAGGAGAAATAATGTGCAATTTTATGGGATTGTTTTCATATCTTCATGTTTTCCCAAGGAAGATTTAATCAAGAAGTATAGTGAAAACATTAGTCCCCACCTATGGGTGGCAAGGATTAATAACATCGACTACTTCATTTCCCAATAACCATCATCTATGAAAATTAGAAACAAGAATATATTAATTCAAGGATGGCACCCATCATGCACTAATGTATTAAGCATTTCAATTATAAAAGCTACATCAATGATTCACTCACTATTTTTATCCTTATGGTGTTAACATAAACTAAATAAATAAACAAATGTATTTAGTTGGATAATTTTAATTAACCTCTAAGTCCAATTTTTCCATGCAAAACAAATTTGGTCTTAGAAATGAAGGAATATTAGAGAAAGGTGAAATATATTATTACTTTCTAATGCATAGGCAAGAATACAATTTTCAATAATGCATACCTTGAAAAAATATTAGCTTGAAAATCCATTAAGTCGCCAAAAAAATTTCTGGTCACATCTGCTCCAATTTCTTATAAGCTTAGGATTAAATAGTTAATTTGGTTTCTACTTGCTATTGATGAAGGGTCTTTACTAGAATGGTAGCAAAAATAATGCAAAGATTGTGAATATATTATAGCCCACATGTAGGTAGATTTGTATACCGAAATTTGCAAGTAGAACCCTATTCTAAATAGTCGATGCTCCCTCTATAAATTGAACTAATATTATTTTTAATGGGATTTTCAAGTCCCTTGGGAATTAATCACCCCCTGTAGAATATGAAATGGTTCAATTAGAATAATGAATGCTCCAAAAAATGGATAGACTCCTATTGCCTAGATATCAAAATTTCCTCAATTCTTTCCTTTTTGAGCTATGGCTATTCTCAGAATATGCCTCATTTTAAGAAACAAAATGGTCACTTACTCTTAGAGTTTTTGAGAAATTTTTCCCTTTAAATATCTCTAGCTCATTCCCAGCTCTGTCCAGCACTTCAAATTTTTAAAATCTAGCTTCCAAATCAAAAGTTGTCGTAGGTTAATGGAAGGAACCAAAATACATATTTTCAATCAAAATCTTAACCATTAACCTTTAAAAAGGTTAAGGTTTGGGGTCCAAAATATGTGTTTCACTTTAAAATCTTAACCTCTCCATAAAAAAAAAGGTTAAGATAAATTACCAAAACACATATTCTGAACCATTAACCTTAACCTCTCATCCAAAAAGGTTAAGGCTAGTGGCTCAAAACACGTATTTTTGAGATGGTTATTAACCTCTTAAATTTCTTGGTTAAGGATTGGGTATATGAGTGGTTCATGATTAGTCATAACAAAAACTCATGTATTTATAGGTGACAAGCTATTTGCACAGAATTGACCCTCTCACTTCTCATGCAAACCAAAGTATGAAAGTGGAAAAGAAATGAAATGTACAGTCATAATGCATATGTTTCTAGAAGTGCTTCATCACCCCACATGAGTTTGATGGTACCAATTCATTGACTATCAGGAAAACCAAGTGCAAAGACCACTAAGATGGCAATGATTACCTCCAAGTAATGGCATTAGATGACTTTAGAAGATTGGTTACTTACAAATATCAATGGAGATAGGGTTATAAGGTGAAAATATAATGTTTGACCGACTTCCCTTAGCTTTAAGCCTACACACAAAGAGGATTAAGTTAGTAAAGGTATGAGCAGGTAAATCAAAACCAAAGATAAGACATCATTTTAGCCTACAATTTTCAAAAGATATCACTGGTATTTTCTATAATCTATGTCATGGTCTGTAGAAAACCTCACAAGGATGAGATGTAATGTCACCCAAAGGTAGATGTGATCTCTTTATGTGATAGTAAACTTTTGAAATACTACATGCAATTATATCCACCCATGATTTCCTTTCTTCCTGCACAAAAAATGGAGGGAGTCATCAATGGTGTGATAATGATGATCTCAAATTGGGTATGTCATTTTTTTGACATGAAAGGAGCCATGCATGAAGATAGTATGCTAGAAAACCTCTATTCTTAGCCCATGATAACTCTACACCAAATTCCTTAAAGAAAAAATATGATGTCATCCAAAACAAGCACTTCCTAATTCCCAACGTAATTACATTGGTGGAAACCATTGACAAAGCATGCAAACTGTTTGATAGAGTTCCCCAGTCTTCAAGTGTGTGAGTAATAAGGTACAAGAGCCATGTGATCTGAGTCTTTCATCCCCCTTCAGGCCATGAAAAAGTATGTGAATTTTTTGGAGGAAGATGTCTACTCCCAATTGTGGCTTTCCATTCTTCTCTCAACCTATGACACTTGGTGGCAACCATAGATAGAGCATGTAGACTATTTAACAAATTTCTAAGTTCAAAGATGATATTGCCTCACCAATAGAGACACCTAAGCTATCTATCTTCTCTCAACATATTTTCACCAACAGGTCATCCAGATTCAGATTCTCATCCCTATCATCCTTGGCAATTGAAAACCTACATGTAGAATGGGGTGCCATATATGCTATGCAGAGCCTAGAGAAATGATAGGTTGGACATGAAAAAATAGTTACATGGCAGCAATATCAAATAATTCAACAATAAAGGTAACTAATACACCAAGGTAATGTCAAAAGAATTACATAGAAATATTCAATCCAATACAATTTGTAGGTGTGAACAAATGGTCTTCATTAATATCCTTATAAATGTCTACTAGTACAAGCTCCAAAACATGGTGATTTTTAGGTCAAATGCATAGTGGCAAGTTCCATATATGCAAAACATGGAATCATAGAGAATGTGATCAAATGGCAGTCAATAATGAACTAAGATACTATAGAGAAGTTTGACAAGTCTATTTGATAGAATGTTTGGGTTGTCACTTTGAAGTTGGAATAATGACTACATGAAAGAATTCCTCAAGGAGATTCCTTCACATGGGATATTATGTTCGCCAAATTCCTAGTGAATAGTATTGATTGGTATCATGTTATTGGAAATCTCAAGCATATAAACTTGGTGCTCAATGCATGATTCCACATTCTTTGCAAACTTTTACCTCTAGTCTGAGCACATGATTTATTTGATAGAAAGCCCGTGACTTACCTTCAACTTGTAGGAAATAAATATTTGAAATGTGACCTCAAAACATAGTGTTGGGTATCATTCTTGATAATAAAAAAAGGGTGGGCAGTGCAAGAGTTTAAGACATTCAGTGTAATCAATGGAAGGATCAATAGCCAAATAAGAAATATAAATATCAAAGGCTAGATTATGCTCCCATTTTAAAAATTACACTTCCTAACATTGGTGATAATATTTTAGGAAGTGTTTTGCTTCAAGATTTTTGGTCATCTCTTGAGAGTGAGGATAGCACCCCTTTAGCTAGAAAGGTATTGGTAAGTGGCTTGGCTCAAGCATGAGGACACCCCATCTCAGCACAGTTCCCTAATCTAGTGTTGGAATGCATAAAATCCAATCATCCAAATACCAGGGAAGTCATTTGATCAAATAATAAAGTGATTATCTACCTAGATCCTATTTATATCACCATTGCTTTCTAATTACCTACCATAGTACAATATACCAACATCAATTTAAGAATTGCAAAGGAGTGCTATATGAAAAATCTAACTTAGTGTTTAAACATTGTTGCTAGATCATAGCTCTCACAATCAAGTAAAGGGAAATCTCTACTAGCCAAGTCCATCCATAGATCATCATTGAAAGAAAATATAGAAAATATGGTAACTCTATTGAGCTAAATAATAGGACCTCAAGATTTGCATGAGTTTGAAGGTTGGATGTTCCTATTTATTAACATGGTCTACAAAGGGAAGCAACACATTGATTCGGCTGAAATTTTTAGTGACTCACTTCATAGCCAACTCATAGAAATTCAAGAAAATGATTGTTTCTACATTACTTCTGATCTTTTCTACGCTATTGCAAGCACAAAAAGTTGGCCAGGGCTTAATTGGCAAGGTATATATGATGATATGACTATTATTTACAATCATCTTCCTTAGATATAGTATGATAGTAGCCTACATCATTTAGAAGATTGAATGATGCATTCAAGATGTTGATTGTAAGAGAAATTCAGGGAAACATGGGACTTAGAATTTCACCAGAAGCATCAATGAAAGTACAAAAGTATGGAAGTGTTTTCATACAGTTCCCAAAGTTCACTTATATCAAGTTAGCTGCCTATGATGGGTATCCCCTTATGCTACCTAGATTTTTTGATAATAAATTGGTCTTGATAGAAATGTGTAGATAGATTAGTCAAATTAATAAGCTTTGCAAGAATAGGAGGATAGATGAAATACCTTTCCCTATCGGCATTGGACATTATAGTTGTGATACTGCATTAGATGTGAGGAACATAGAGAGATCCATCACCAAAATTAATTTTTATCCTTATACCATGTGTTTCCCCTATGACAGTAAAGGCTATGTAGTTAATGAGTTAAAGCTAACCCCTAGCCTTGGTCACGTTCCACCTCTAGAAGATTTTTTGGAAGATCGTGAAAGTGATTTTGAAGTCAAGAAAAGAGATTGGATGCAACTTACTATAAGGCAAGTGATAGATTTCAACGTGGATATTGATGTGATAGGTACAAATAATGATGAAGCTTCCTTGGTTGATCCCTTCTACTATGAGAAAATTGAATTAGTAGACCTTCCCCCTATTGATTGGTTAGTTTAGGAGTTAAAAAGCCTAAAGGAAAAAATTGCTTATGTCCTTAAAAAAACAAGGGATTGGGTCAGTAAAATCAAAGCAAAAAAAGTGACTAGTGAATTTCAACGTAAATAGAGGAGAAGTAATCAAGGAAAATCATCTGGAATGGCATTGGAGGCAACTTCTAATGAGAAAATGCAGCAATTAGATACCACTAATTTGGATAAAGATGAAGATCTAAATCAATTAGCTAAGTTTACAGTCAAAAGAAGGAGGACAAAATTGAAAGGTAAATCTGATAGAGTGAATCAAGAAGGAAAGGAACCTAATGAGAAGGATCAAAGAACCCCTCAAACTGTGGAACAACACATCCTAGTTACATCCTCTCATGGCATAGTAATTCCTCCTTCGAGTCTCTCTCCTTTTGAGATATCATTAATAGACATCATGCAATTAGACTATCAATTATCCAATTTAGAAGATTTGATGATGATTTTTGAAAATACAATAGGCAACATGCAAGTTTCACTTACATCTACTACACATTCATGGCTCCAAACTAGTCTCCAAAAAAAAAAAAAAGGGTTTTTCAAATGATCTTGCCTCCATTTGATGTAATCTCTAGTTTCCTTTAGAAGCCTCCTAAAGGGAAAAAGACTAGAGTGATGTCCAAGTTGGCCATTGATAAAACTTTAGGCAATCTGTGTGTAGAAATAGTAAAGCCCATAATAGATAAGAATGTTGATGAAGCATTTGAATTAGATTTCATTTTGAATAAGGTTGATACTGGTCTACCTACTACAAAAAGTGATTTTCACAATTTTGAAGTGACTGCTACCAAAATGTTACAAAGAGCAAAGAAAGAAAAAATATCCTAGGACAAACTCAAAGAGAAATTTCAAATGCTGGTGTCTTACATCAATTCAGTTAGAAATTATTTTAATATGAAGGCAATAGTTACTTAACCAACCTTAGCGAGCCCTATTGGTATTCTTGATCATGTTGTTGTTGAAAGAGTAAACAAACACAAGTCACATAGTCGAATGATCGAAGCTTGGATAAATAGAATGATGGAAGATGCTTCAAAACTCATAACTAGAGTGAAGGAAATATATGAAAAAGCCATCGAATAGATATGAGAAATGTCTAAAGAGCTAAAAAGTAGCAAGGAGTAGAAAGTCACCTGGTAAAATGTATTTAATGAACTACAAGAAATATCCAAGTTAGATACAAACACCTTGGTTCTTGAGAAAATTATTGTTGATCCAAGTGAGAATCAGACACGTATCTAGAGTAAAAGTATTAACTATAAGATGATAAATATCAGCAAAGGGATCACTAAATTTGAAAAATTAATAGCTTCATGGGAACAGTTGAAAATGAAAGTTGTGGATGAACTAGTCTCTGTTATCACAGGTGAGGTGGCAATAAATGATCTTCAACATATTGATTACTAATTTCCTCTTAATTCCTTTAGTATCCAAATTCATTTAGAAATGGAGAATCGAGTGTCAGATGTTGTAACTATGATGAAGCTCAATCTAGTTGTAGTCACTCTAGAAGATTGCAACATTTCAGCCTATCAACAAGAGTCAGAAGAGATCTAGGATAAATACTTTACTACCAAACTCAAGATGGAGAACATGTTCATTCCCAATTATGATTCAATGGTGACCATCCTTGATGCTTATAGGACTTTCTGAGATAAGTCAATCATGTTCAGATAGATAGAATTCATAGCTAGAAGACCAATTATTGGATATGTTTGCATTCTTAGTAATTCTAGCTTAAGTTATGTTTTTGGATTTTTTCTTGTATAAGTTAATTTTAGTGAGGTTAATTAACCTCTCCAAAATTATGTATTTTGAATGTAGTTATTAACCATGAAGAGTTAGTTCTTAACCTCTATGTCTATATAAGGAGTCATTTTTGGCTTTATAAGGGACTTTTTCTTGGACTTTAGAATAAGGGAACACTATGCTAAAATTTTGACTAGAAGAAATTTTTTGGAAAGTATGTACAGATTTTGTCTTTGAAATTGAAAATCTCTATCATGTTCTTGGTGCAAGAGAATAAAATGAGACATGCATTTGGTTTATTTTTTCTAAATCTAGATTTTTGTAGCATAAAACTATTAATTCTTTCTATAGTGAATGTTTTCACGGTATTGTGTGAATGTTTATGAATCATGAATTAGCATGGTAACAATGATCATTTTCAAGCATAGTTCTTTATTGTCCTTATTATCATTTTATGTTAACTCAATAAAGCTATGAAGTCATGTGGTGCATCCATCATCAATTACTTTCTATTGATCTTTATAAGTTTATTGAAAACCTCAAAATTATATCATACAAGGGAGCTTCCCCTCTAAATGCAAAGGAAGGCCACATATCAAGGGCCTATCCAACTGTTGTGAATAGTTTGTCACATACACTTTGTTGGGCCATTTTTACAATGACAAATATGTTTATCAACAACTCCCCAACCTCTTACTCACACGAACATAGGTAGAAATAGGAGTGGCATATCTAGAGAGGGAGGAAATGGTGATATATTCATACATATGGAATGCATATGACTGGGCTACATAGGGAGGGATGTTGAAGATAGATTGGAGGCATGCCCCCTTCATTTCCACTTACAAAAAATTCAACATAAATGCATGTGAATTTAAGGGCCCAAAATCCATGAGTCATTATTCCTCATCTTTTTCTATGAGGTGGTGGGATGAGGGTGAGTATGTTTGTCCCAATGGAAAATAGAGATCGACATTGAGGTGGGCTACTGGAGGAATTCTACCATGACTTCCTTGCCCCAGCCCGAGTGTGCACATTGATAATAGAGAATATAATTTTCATTCTATTTCAAATGAATAATTGTGGATTGTCATAATCATACAACATTTTTTTATGAAACCCATCATGTTTAGCCTCTTTTGTGCATAGGTGGTGTCAAATTCTTTCCTTATATCAAAGTAAACTTTATTATTATTATGTTCATCAAGGAGTTTGTTTAACTAATGAAGTTATTTATGAGTTCAAAGTTAATTGGAAATTAGTTCTTAGAAATGTTATCAGTTGATTTATAAAAAAAAATTGTCACATTTTTCATTGGAAAGAAATATTTATATAGATAAACTAATAATTTACAAATCAGATGTCTTTAAGGTAAAATTCTTGAAAGAATACGTAGAAAACTACAATAACTATGTTTTAAGGGTTGTTTTGAATACTACCATTAATACTAGTATTTTTGAAAACATCTTAGAGTTTTGTAGTTTGAAGAAGGCCAAGGTTTGTAAGAAATCTATGAGTAGGTAGGGGCTTTTAGTATCAAAGGAAACCATGGTGGGAGAGAGAAACAAGAGGGAGTCATTAGGAGAGGCAGGGAACTGGCAGGAGAAACCAAAGGTTTGGCACAAACTGGAAAAGGGCAAAATTTCTTGATTCCTAGAGAAGCTTCATGGTTTTGATGTAAGGATAACCAAGGTTATGGTGGATTCTTGGAAAAATGGGAGAGTCAAATTTGATGGGGTCACCCACCATGTCAATGCAAAATTGATAGCCTAGGTTGCCAAAATCCCTTTGGAAGGGACCAATTTTTTTATAGATAAGAAAATGTCGACAAACATTGTCAAAGTTTTTGTGAAGGATGAAAAGGAGTTGAATAAGCTCGTCAAGGTAGAGATGTACTACGAGATGGAGTCAATCAAAAAGCTATGGAGGTATGTTCTCAAGATCATCATTGAGTATATTTCCCTAGACCCTAGATTTGATAGGATAAGAATGCATCATATTGTCTTGCTTAATCACTTTAGGCATAGAATCAAAATTTCTTTTCATTTTTACCTCTTCACCTCCATGAGCAAGGGTATCGAGGGTTTCAAGAGGAAACCCACCACTAATCCAGATCTTCATGAGGGATTACTCCTCCTAGTTTATGACTATCTAAAGGCTCAAACCATGGGAAAATCCCTTGGTGATGTTTGGTGTGCTTCTAAGGAAATCGGGAGCTTAGATTCTGAAGATGTGGAGAGTATAAAATTGGAAGAAGAGGAGTCTAAATCCAAAAAATAAAGGAAACCCTATGCCCACACTCCCTGCAGAAAGAGCCCAAGAGATTTACCCCTCATTCCCCCTAAACGTGAGCCTCAAGAGGAGGAGGAGGATGATGAGGATAATGAGGACACTAATTTAGAGAAAGAGGAGAAGGAACAGGATAATGAGAAGGAGGAGAAGAAGGTGAGGGATAGTGAGAAGGAGGAGGAGGATTCTGTCGATGTGTTGGGGAATCCTGAGAAAAGGAAAGCAGATGAGGCCTTTGACACCAAAGACTAGATTCCTAAGATTCCTACCCCTAGCCCCACTTCCTCCCTAACTATAGACATTCTGGGAAAAGAGAGTGGGGAGGTGATAATGAAAAATAGGAGGAGGTCTTGAAGGAATTTGAATTCAAATAAAGCTAAATTGGGGATTGTCAAGGAGCATTTGAATATTCAAGTGATGGAGGACATTAATGGAAAAACCCATTATGATGATCTCATTGATCCTAGTTTGGTTGTGATCATAGATAATGCAAGGGAAATTGGGCTTAACCTTTTGAACAATTCTAGGAAAAATAGGATAGACAATTTTTGGTCTATCAAATGGTTGTTCCATGAAATTGAACAACTCGAGGGGAGAAAAAGCTAGGAAGGTGACCAGAAAAGAGGCAGCGACCAAGGGCACAATGAAGAGGACAAAAGCCAAGATGGAAGGCAAAAGCATTTCAACATCCAAGATCATAGCGTTAACCAAGAGGAAAAAATCACCAAGGTTGAACAAAGAGTCCAAAGGATGGAGTTCTTCCACCAAAACCTAACAAATCAAGTGATCACCACCTTGAATACCTTGAAAAAAAATATTAATAGCCTAGGTGAATCACTGATTAGTGTTGGATTTGGTAGGGAAATACTAGAGAAGTCCAACTTGGAAAGTGGGCAGGCTAAGGATTATGTGAAAGAAACCAGGGACCAGGTGGGTGCTCAAAATGAAGACCAGGAGGACACAGACAATAGAAAGACCATAGAAGCTGTAGAATCCCTATAGGTTCTCGATAAAGAGAATTGATAGTTAGGTTGTTGTTCTTTCCTAGTGTAGCTCATTCTTTTTTGTTTTAGTCTTGCTAGTTTTTTGTTCCTGGCCACGGGCTAGTTTTTATTGTTGGCTTTGTTAAGTTGCTTTGTTTATGGTGGACATTTCTAAATATTTCTATTTTTGATATACTGTAATACTTTCAAGTTTTAGGATCCCTATAAAACCTATTTTACTTAATCAAAAACAAGTCATTATAAAAAAAATTCCTATGAAAAATCATATTACTTTTCTCCAAAAATAACACATAATCTTCAATACTACGAGAAATGCCTAAAGAGCTAGAAAGCAGCAAGGAGCAGAAAGTCACCTGGCAAAAAGTAGCTGATGAACTACAAGAAATGTCCAAGTTAGATAGAAACACCCTAGTTCTGAAGAAAATTATTACTGATCCAAGTGAGAATTAGACATGTATCTGGAGTAAAAGTATTAAGTAGAAGATGATAAATATCAGAAAAGGGATCACTAAATTTGAAAAACTAATAGCTTCTTGGGAATAGTTGAAAATGAAAGTTGTGGATGAACTAGTCTCTACTATCACAGGTGGGTTAGTAGTAAATGATCTTCAACATATTGATTGCTAATTTCTTCTTAATTCCTTTAGTATCCAAATTCATTTAGAAATGGACAATTGAGTATCAAATTTTGAAACTATGATGAAGCTCAATCTAGTCGCAATCACTCTAGAAGATTGCAATATTTCAACCTATCAACAAAAGTTAGAAGAGATCCAAGATAAATACTTTACTACCAAACTCAGGATGGAGAATTTTTTCATTACCAATTGTGATTCAATGGTTACCATCCTCGATGCTCATAGGACTTTCTAGGATAAGTCAATCATGTCCAGATAGATAGAGTTCATAGCTAGAAGACCAGTGATTGGATATGTTTGCATTCTTAGTAATTCTCGCTTAAGTTATGTTTTTGGATTTTTCCTTGTATAGGTTAATTTTAATGAGGTTAATTAACCTCTCCAAAATTACATATTTTGGAGGTAGTTATTAACCATGAAGAGGTAGTTCTTAACCTATGTGTCGATATAAGGAGTCATTTTTGGCTTTGTAAGGGATTTTTTTGGACTTTAGAATAAGGAAACACTATGCTAAAAAAATTATTAGAAGACAAATTTTGGAAAGTATGTACAAATTTTGTCTTTGAAACTATCAATATCTATCATGTTCTTGGTGTAAGAAAATAAAATGAGACATGTGTTTGATTTCTTTTTCTAAATTCTAGATTATTGTAGCATAAAACTATTGATTCTTTTTTTAGTGAATTTTTTCATGGTATTGTGTGAATGTTTATGAATCATGAATCAGCATGGTAATAATGATCATTTTCAAGCGTAGTTATTGATTATCCTTATTATCATTTTATGTTAATTCAAGAAAGCTATGAAGTCGTGTGGTGCATCCATCATCAATGGCTTTCTATTGATCTTTAGAAGTTTAATTTCTTTATTTGAAAATGTCAAAATTATATCATACGAGGGAGCTGCCCTCTAAATTCAAAGGAAGGTTGCATATCAAGGGCCTATCCAACTATTGTGAATAGTTTGCCACATACACTCTGTTGGGCCATTTTTATATTGACAAATTTGTTTATCAATAACTCCCCAACCTTTTACTCACACAAACACAGGGGGAAATAGGAGTGGCATATCTAGAGAGAAAGGAAATGGTGATATATTCATCCATATAGAATGTAGATGACTAGGCTACATAGGGAGGGCTATTGAAGATAGATTGGATCCATGCCCAATGGTGGGACCAAGGTGAGTATGTTTGTCTCAATGGAAAATAGAGATCAACATTGAGTTGGGCTACTAGAGGAATTCTACCATGACTTCCTTGCCCCAGCCCAAGTGTAAACATTGACAAAAAAGAATATAATTTTCATTTTATTTCAAATGAATGATTGTGGATTGTCACAATCCTACAAAAATTTTGTATGAAACCCATCATGTTCAGCCTCTTTTGTGCATGGGTGGTGTGGAATTCTTTCCTTATATCAAAGTAATTTTTATTATTATTATGTTCATCAAGGAGTTGATTTGATTGATGAAGTTATTTATGATTTCAAAATTAATTGGAATTAGTTCTTGGAAATGTTATCAGTTGATTTATGAGATTTTTTGTCACATTTTTCACTGGAAAGAAATATTTATATAGATAAACTAATAATTTATAAATCAGATATCTTTAAGGTAAAATTCTTGAAAGAATACTTAGAAAACTACAATTGTAACAAGTCATTATAAAAAAAAAATCTATGAAAATCATATTACTTTTCTCCAAAAATAACACATAATCCTCAACACTTGTTGCAAGGAAGGGAGTCTATGAAAGAACACCCATAGATTAAATACTAAAGCTAACTTGTGGTTTCATTTACATTAGATGTTAGATAATGTCCATCATAGTCCAATGTACTACCGAACAAGCTAGCTCATCTATCAATGAGTTCAAAATGAGGGGTTATCTAAAGTTAAGTAATTATTTTGTTCGACTAATAGCCTATGTTGAGAATGTCAAAAGAATTTGAAAAATGAAAGGTCAAAATTATGAGCCCATCTTCACTAGAAATAAATCTAGTTCCTTCACAAAGTCTTGTAAGAAATATAAATCCTTATCAAGTTTATGTTGGCAGTCAACATTCCAATTTCCACTAGACAATGTGAATTCTAGTCTGATGTTTCTAGTCATCAACATACTTCGATTCACTTGTACCTTATTAAATTGATAGTAGGACTTTTTTGAGCAACCATAACCATTCCTTCCAATCATATTAGCCCTCTCCATAGCTTGAGATCAGATTTATGTAAGGCCCTTAGATGAACAAGGGATATCCTTGCCTCTAAAAGCCTAGACCTAGAAAATTCACATTCAAAATCTTAGTAAATGCTAAACTCGTGTTTTTTGGTTATATTTTTTTCATCCATAGCATTTTTGATGGATAATATATGATCCTCAAAACCTCTTGGGATGTAAATGATACTTTTGTGAATTCACTTGAAGCAAACAATTTTTTGTAAATGGAATATTAAGAGTAAGTTTTTTTTAGAATTGTGAGGTAAACATTATTTATAGTTGGAGTGACAAGGTTAGGAATAGAAAATTGGTTCAATTTTCCATTTTTATAGATATTGAATTCCCTTCACTTTTTCTCTTTTTTTGTTTTCTTTTTTCAAGAATTTTTGCTATTTGCAAGACTTTTAGATATATTCAAGTGTAGTACTTGCAAAAATTCATGTTTATGATAGATATAAGTAGTGGTTCACCCTCTCGAGTTGCAAAATGATATGCCATAGACCCAAATGTTGTAGTGACTATATAAGGTCCTTCCCAATTTGGCTCAAATTTTCTTGGTTTCATTTTCAGGACCAGGTCACTAACCTCAAAATGATGACCTTAGACTTGCTTGTTATAGATCCTCTTGAGTCATTTTTGGTAAGCTTTTAGATATGTCAAGGCAGCTTGCCTCTACTCATCTAGCATTTCAAGTTTATGTAGTCTTGAGACTCTATAGATCTCATCATAAACAACATCTTTTAAGGATACTTTTAATGATGAAATTTCAATTTCAATAGGAAGTATGGCCTTAGTGCCATAGACTAGATAGTATACTATTGCGCTAGTGGGAGTATACACGCTTCTTCTATAGGCCCAAAGAAGTGGATTTAGTCATAGGTGTTAGTCTCGACTGAAATCATTAACAATATTTTGGAGGATCTTAATAATGGTCTTATTAGATGCTTTTGCAAGGCCATTTTCCTATGGATGGTAAATATTGGAATATCCATGGTAGATTTTCTACTTCTCATAGAGCTTATCAACATCCTTGTTTTGAAATGAACTACCATGATCAGAAATAATAGCCAAAGATACTCCATAGCGACATATGATATAGTTTAGGATGAATCTTGAGATCTACTTTCCAATAGTAAAAGTTAGACGGACAACTTCAACCCACTTGGTAAAGTATTTAGTTGTTGTGATGATGAACTTATGGATGCTAGAGGAAGGAGGAGAAATAGCTGTATTGAGATCAAATGCCCATTCTAAAAAGGGGCCATGGAGAGATAATTGGCTAAAGTTCTTGTGTTGGTGCATGGATCAAATTACTATATTTCTAGCACTTATGACATGTTTTGGAAAAAAAATAAGCATCTTGTTCCATGGTGGACCAATAATATCCAACTCTTACTAGTTTCTTTGCTAGACTCAGACCATCTAAATGGCCTCCACATATACCTTTATGTACCTCATGTAAGGTAGTTTCAGCTTCTTTCAAGTCAAGTCATTTGAGAAGGATTTGGTCAAAGTATCTCTTGTAAAGGGTGTCATCGATGATGATGTACCTAGTGGCTTAACAGATAAAGGCTCAATGTTTTTTCTTAGATTAGTCAAGGGGTAGGATTTGGGCATGCAGATAGTCATAAATGTTTTGATACTATGGGGAATTAGGACCAAAAAGTTTAGACACAAACTTAGATTAAGAAAGTTCAAATGCGAGAATCAAGATTTGCTCAGCAAGGAATTCAAAATGTTCCACATTTTGAGGCATGTCAATCATAGAAGCAATAGTGGCCATAGCATCAACTTGCTTGTTGTGTATTCTTGAGAGTTGATGAAAAGAGATAGTAACAAATTTAGATTTGAGAAAATTTTTCATCTATTTGTAAGGCATTAACTTATTGGTTTCATAGTCTATTAGCAAGAATGTTGATGATACTACATTGGGGGAGTATCCTAAGAATTGGAGAGTATTAACATGTTGTATTCATGACTATGTTTGTCATTGATGTCAAAATAGCATGCTTTATGTAAAGACTGGGAGAAAAATAGTGAAAGATCTTACTAGTATGGACAATGGTGTTATTTTCCAGTGATGCATAATTTAGGACATGTTCTAGACTATTTCCCAATGACATGGTTAAGTGCACAGAGTCTAAGTTGATGGCATATGGCAGTTATACCTAATTCACTAATAGTGGTACAAAAATAGAGCATTAGAGAAAAACACTCTAATTTTTTATTGACATCTTACATCAAAGATGTAATGAAAAAGTGTGCAATAACACAGTAATAGAGGAAAGTCATACAATAATGTCAGCGAGTGTGCAAGCCCTGGTATCACACATGTGAAGTTTTGTATAGATTGTGAGCCAACAATGCTATTGAGATTGTAATTAATTAATTATCTTATTATAATTAATTGGGAAAGCCTCAAGGTCAAATCAAGGAATTATTATGAAGATATGGTATAAAGGAAAGTTTTTTCCCTTGTTTGTATTAAGTATCCATTGTTGTATGAAGTGCAAAGTGCGAAAAGGATCATAGTGCTTACTGAATGCAAGTAAGTTATCAAAGGGATTATTGGATGTGAATTGTGAGACCTGGTTACAATATCTAAAGGAGAAAAAGTCTAGTTGACAAGATAGAGATAAAGGAAGGAATTATATTTCATTTCTATTATTCTACAAGGAATAGTATAGAGATCATTTGGACAATGGGTTCATCAGTCTTAAACTTGAAGTTGTTTTGGTAGTGGGTCCAGCTATCTTCCATAACTCCTAATAGGGTTGGCACAACTCCTAACAAGGATTCAAAGTCTCCTAACATGGACTCATATGTACTAAATGTTTTAATAGACTCCTAATAGGGTTTTTCCTCTAATAAGGAATATTTATATTAGTACGTCATCTTGTGGGTACCATCCCCATCAAGGTTTTCCCTCTAATCAAGGGTTTCCCTAGTTAACATATTTGGTGTTAATTGTGTATGAGTATTTTATTATGGTTTTAGTTTATATTACTCATATGGTTAAGTTTATTTAAGGTTGATAATTGTGATAATAGTTAGATAATAGGTTCACCCCCACCCCCCCCCCCCCCCCCCCTCCCCTCCCAGTTGTATTAGTAGACTATATATTCTCTAACAATTGGTATCAAAGCATCGGGTCCTTGAAGGATAAGCTTAACAACTTTGGGAAATTAGTGGTGAGTTATTTTAGAAAGGATAGTCCTAAGTCAAATAGAGGAAATTTTGACACCTAGAAGATGGAGATTCTCGGTGAGTTATCATATTTATGTAAAGAATAGAGAATTGAGTTTCTAGATCTATAATCCTTTTGTAGCATACAAAAGAATAAGAGCACAAGTAAAGATAGATCTAGATCCAAAGGAGATATGAAGATCAAAGAAGGTATTGGTTTCTTATAAAAAGAGAGCTAGAAGGTATGGACATTTTTTTTTGTTGGACATGTAAAGATTTTGGTCATTTTTCATCTAAATGTCCTAAGAGAGTAAGAAAAGTTAGAAAGAGTTCACTTTCTAATGAAGATGAAGAATTTAAAGCAAGTATGGAAAGATTCTTGAATGACTATAATGATAAAGATAATGAGCCTAAATTGGTTAAGAAAGAGGAAGTAGTAGAAGAGATGGCTTTGGTAACTATTGTTGATCCAAAGGCTAACCATGATAATGCAAAAGTTATCATTTAGACTAACATTGATTTGCAAAATGAGAATTAGATTGAAGAGAATAAATCTAAGCCTAGAGTAGAAGAAATAGTTGAGTTGACAACTCCTAATAGAATTATATCGAAGAATCATCCTCCAAGATAGAACAATGGGAGCAGAAATAGTAATCAGGAAGAACTCTATTAGATGGATATCAAGTCAAATTTTGTGAATGGAGAACTTGAAGAAGAAGTCTATATTGAGTAACTTGATGGATTCCCTTTGATAGATGACAAAGATATGGTATGAAAACTAAAGAAAGCTTTATATGGTTTGAAGAAAGTGCCTAAAACCTGGTATGTAATGTTGGATAAGTATTTGGTAAAACTTGGATTTGTTAAAGGTATAATAGATGGTAATTTATATTTGAGAGAAGTTGGTAATGGTTTATTTATCATTGTAATATTTTTTTATGACATAATATTTTGATTAAATGATGAAGAAAGTGATAATTTTTCTAAAGAGATTAAAAATGAGTTTGAAATGAGCATGATAGGAGAAATGAAGTTTTTCCTAGATTGCAAATTGTGTAGAATAGTTATGGAATTTTCATTTCACAAACTAAGTACTTGAAAGACTTGTTGAAGATATTTGGATTAGAGAGTTTCAAACCTATTGGTACACCTATGATAAGTGGTCACAAATTATCTATCAAAGATGAGACACCTGCAGTTGAGTAGAAGAAGTACATATCTATGATTGGAGGATTGCAATATCTAACTCACAACAAACTAGATATAGCAAATGTAGTTGGGATTGTAACTATATTTCAAATTGATCCTAAAGAGTATCATGATGCAATAGTGAAGACGATATTCATATATTTGAAAGGAACATATGATTATGGGATTTGGTATGACAAATCAAGTGATTTCACTTTGTGTGCATATACTGATGTGGATTGGGTAGGCAATATGGATGCCAAAAAGAGAACCAATGGTGAAGCATTATTTATTGGAGGAAGATTAGTTTCTTGGCTAAGTAAGAAAAATGATTTTATTTCATAGAGTACAGCTGAGGCAGAGTATGTTATAGAAGCAAATAACTATAATCAAGTTATGTGGAATAAGTAGATGTTGAAGGATATTGGGATTGATTTTATATAACTTGTTATCATTTACTATGATAACACAAGTACATTGAGTATCTCTAAGAATCTTGTATTACATTCTAAGAGGAAGCATATATTTATTAAGTATCATGTTTTGGGAGAGAAGGAAATAGAAAAGAAGATCATATTGGAGTATGTGAGTACCAAATATTAGATTGCAGATATCCTTATGAAGCCTTTTCCTAAAGATACATTTGAGTACTTGAGAGGTATGCTTGGGGTTACTCCCCTACCTACTTTTGAGTAGATGATGCAGAGAGTGCATCAGTCCAGTGGTACAGGGCACTAATGTTAGACTAGAATAAATGTTGATACTTGTTGTATGGGTGAGTATCTGGTGTGTATTGATTCATTGAGGACTCTTGGTATTTGGTATTTGGTATTGAATAGTATCTTTAGACACTTGAGATGTTTGAAGAGTTGAAGAAGTAAGTGTAACAATTGGTATTTAACAATTAGAATTTTGTATTTTTTTTAGGAATATTGATATTGATGTCAATGGGGGATAATTTTCATGAAAAAAATCTCCTAAGAATTGGAGGAGGAGAACTCATAAGTATTTATGAGTGAGAGATATCTCTTTAGGGAGATTTAGAAAGATTCATGTAACAAAGCAAGCATATGCATCTGATGTATTATGAATTATTTAGTGTGAAGTGAACATTTGATGTCTATATAGAAGAAGCATATGCACCTATTGTGTTGATATTTTTTAGTGTGTGGATAGCTTATGCTAGTTCTAGAATCCAAAGGATAGCAATAGCAACAATAAAGTATAATTGGTATTCTTAGAACTTAGATGTTTTTCATCTATGTTGCCATCAATGCCAAAGGGCATGATTGTTAGCATGAATTCTAATGATACTATATTGGTAGATTATCCTAAGAATTGGAGAGTATTGACATGTTGCATTCATGAATGTGTTTGTCATTGATATCAACAGAGAATGGTTTATGTAAAGACTAGGAGAACAAAAGTTAGAGATCTTATTGGTATGGAAAATGGTTTAATTTTTTGGTGATGTGTAGTTGAGGACATCTTCCAGACTTTGTCCTGATGACATGGTTAAGTGTGTAGAGTCTAATTCAATGGTGTATGGTAGTTGTACTTGATTTACTGAGAGAAGTATAGAAATAGAGTATTGGAGAACAACATTCTGATGTTTGATTGCTACCTTACATCAGAAATGCAATGAGGTACATAGTTACACATTGACAGAGGATAGTCATATCATGATATTAGTGGTTGTGCAAGCCTTGGTATCACACGTGTGAAGTTTTGTAGAGACTATAATATGATAGTGCCATTATAATTGTAATTAATTAATTATCTTATTATAATTATTTGGGAAAGCCTCAAGGCCAACTCAAGGAATTATCATGAATATATGGCATAAAGAAAATTTGTTCTCCTTTCATGGTTCCTTCTGTCATTTCTGGTGTTTCTTGCATCATTCCTTCTATTCCCAAAGTTTCTTCCTTTATTCCTTCTATCTCCAAAGTTTTTGTCCATTCTGTAGTACTTTGTTGTATGTCTAAAGTTATTGCACAACTAACATATGGGTGCTCTACTTCTAGGATTTTTTTGATCATCAAGTGCATGAAAATTCCAAGAAATGTGTTCTAAGTTGTTACACTTATAACACATGGTCTATCTTTTGTCTTTATAAGATCTTCCTTCACTTGATGTCCTTTCATTAGATCTTCTTCTATCTATAGGGTTAGTATCTCTAGACATTCTACTATTTCTTCTAGCATTATCATACTTAGGTTTCTTACAATCAATTGCTTTATGACCCATACCATGACAATTAAGACAATAAAAACCCTTAACATGATTAAATGACTTATTAGTACAATCTCTTTTCATATGTCCTATTTCATTACATAAAAAACACTTACCTCTGAATCCATACTTGGTTTCCTTAGGAGATTCTACATGCTTTGGTTCATCCAAAATTTCAACTTCCTTATTTTTCTCAACTTCTTTAGATTTATTAGAAGATTGACTAGATTTAATCTTATCATCAGATTTATCTTTTTCTTTCTAATATAATCTAATCTCAAGTTTCTTCATAGACATGTTAATTAGATAATGAAGACCAGTCTTATCATAAGTAGGTCAAATTGAATCATCAAGTTTTTCTCTGCTAGAATAAAACTTCTCAAGCTGCTACTTGCACTAAGTTAATTCACCTTTCACAATGATATTGTACTTATGAAGTTCTTCATGATATTCTTTCAATGTTTCAAAATTAGATATTTTCTTTGCCATACTTGCTCTCATATCTGCATTCTCAGTCTTCAAATTAGACTAAACTTTTCTAGGATCATTCCTTAAAGTCAACTTCATATTCATAATTTTCAATTCATACTTCAAGATTTTGTACTCTATTTTCAGCTTTGAATAATCATCATCACTAGTTCTAGATTTAGTAGATTTAGGCTTGAATTTGAGATATTCAATCTTTTCATTCAATTGTCCAATGTACACTTTGGAGTCTTCATATCTATCCTTTGTCTTATCCCTTTCTTCAGTAAGGAGATCATTTTTTTCAAGATACTCTTAAAGGTTCTTTATCAACTATTCCATATCCATAGGGATCTTACTCAATTTGTTAATCCTCTTCTAAGTAATTGTGCTCTGATATCAATTGCTAGAAATAGGGATTATTGAGAGTGGGGGGTGAATCAATAATCCACAAACTTTAGTCACCAACTACATATTATTTCTTACTTTAAACCATGCATAAAAAAGCAATAAAGTAATGCTAAATAGTAACAATAACAATGTACAAAGATAACTCATAACACTATATTTTGTTAACTAGGGAAACCCTGGCCAAGGGAAAACCCCACTGGGGATGATGCCCACTAGATAATATATTGATGTATAAGTTCCTTGTTAGAGGATGGACCCTATTAGGATTCAATGAGAAAATTCAATATAAGGAGTCCCTATTAGGAGACTTTGAATCCCTGTTAAGAGATTTCAACCCTATTAGAAGTTGTGTTATAGAGGATAAAAGATGAGCCCACTACCCAAACATTCACTTCTAATTACAAGAAGAATTCACTACCCAAACAAGTAATTAGACTGTAACTTCTTCCTTGACTAATCTCTGATCTTTAGCTCAATCTTGGATCACAAAATAGCTTGTACAAAACTTTGCATATATCACTTTCAGAATAAGTTTGCCATCACAATATTTGCACAACTTGCTCACTTACTTCACTTCTTATTACAAGATGTCCTTTTCATAAATACCATGCCTTACACAAATTTCTACTAGGTTGGCTAAGACCATAATTCACTTTTCCAACTTAGAGTAAACATCTAGGATGTTGGCCCTAATTAGACAAGTAATTATTTTGTAAACAAAACAATTATTTCCTTCAATTTCGCTATCCTATTTCACTAAAACAAGATTATCTTTGTTTTGTGCTATCTGTATTGACTTCTGAGGTTATACGCATCATCACCAACATGTATACTATCTCCACATAACTTCGCTAGTCATAATATGATGTCAGCAACAAGTTACAAACAAAACAATACACTCTATACTTAGACAATTTTTCGATTACCAAAAGCTAAATCTCTTTATTTTTGAGGTTTCCTATAAGCATGTACATCATGTGTATCCATAAATGAAAACAATTACATATCTCTATTATCCAATTTTCAATAAGAACATGAATCAAATTTCTATATAACTAACACTTCTTACATGATTTGGCATATCAAATAGCATCAGTGTGCATAGTTGACCAATAGTAACCCACCCTAAGAAATTTTTGAGCAAGTGTAAGGCCATTAGAGTGTAACCCAAAAATACCATCATGGACTTCAGCTAATTCCTTTTTGGACTCTTTTTCTCTAGCACCTAAGAATTGTTCCATCTAGACCCTATACAAGTGACTAGAGACAAGGGCGTAATGTGAGTCATTGTGAATGAGTTGGCATTTTTCATTGTGCATGAAGTTTTCAAGAATAACTTTATTGTGCAAGTAGGAAAATATGGTAGAATAGCAAGAGAAATAATGGTCAATAATATTGCAAATTACATGGTTGTCAGTGGAGTAATAAGAAGGGTGTCATAGTGTTGACAATTGGCTATCAGTGATATGTAATTGCTGTCATTTATGGAAACACATGATGTACATGTTGATAGGAAACCTTAGAAATAAAGATACTTAGTGTTTGGTTATCAAAAAATCATCTAAGTATAGAATTTGGTTTATAGCAATGTACTATTTTGTTTATAACATGTTGCAGATGTCATATTATGACAAGCAAAGTTACATGGAGATAGTATACATGTAACCTCAAAAGTTTGTATAGACTATACGAAATAGAGTTAATCATGTTATGATGATGTAGGATAGTGGAATTAAAGGAAAGAATAATTTTTTTTACAAAATAATTACTTGTCCAATTAGGTCCAACGTCCTAGATGTTTACTTTAACTTGGCAAAGTGAATTATGGTCTTAGCTAACCTAGCAATATTTTATGTAAAGGCATGGTATTTATGCAAAGGATATCTTGTGATTGAAGTGTTCTTGAAAGTGTTGTTTTGTGTGACATTGTGTAAGTGAAGCAAGATTGTGAAGTTTTGTATGAACTATATGGTGATTTGAGATCGAGCTGAAGATCAGAGATCAGATAAGGAAGGCAATAATAGTAGATCACTTGTTCGAATAGTGAGCTCTTCTTTTAGTCGAAATTGCATGTTTGGGTAGTGGTCTCTTCTTGCATACATTATACTATAGCTCCTAACAAGGTTGGAATCTCCTAATAGGGACTCCTTATACTGAATTTTCTCATTGACTCCTAAGAGGCTCCATCATCTAATAAGGAACATATATATCATTATATTATCTATTAGGTATCATCACCATTGGAGCTTTCCCTTAGCTAAGGTTTCCCTAGTTTAAAAAATATGGTGTTATGAGTTATCTTTGTGCATTGTTATTATTACTATTCAACGTTATTATATTTCTTTGTTATGCATGGTTTAAATTAAGTAATATTATTTAGTTTGTGACTAAAGTTTCTAGATTACTCATTCATCCTATTTCTAACAATAGCTATCAAAACACAGTTACTTTAAAGAGGCTTAATAGCTTAAGTAAGATCCCTATAGATATGAATAGTTGATGAAGGAGCTTGAAGAAGCTCTTGAACAAATTGATCTCCTTACTAAAGAAAGAGATAAGCTAAAGGACAGATATGGAGACTCCAAAGTATACATTGGTCAACTAAAGAAAAATATTGAACATCTAAAATAAAAGCCTGAATCTACTGAATCTAGAACTAATAATTATGACTATTCAAAGTTGAAGGTAGAGTACAAGATCTTGAAGCATGAGTTGAAGATTACAAATCTGAAGTTGACTTTGAGAAATGATCCTAGCAAAGTTGAATCTGATGGGTGGAAGCACAAATCTATGTCACCCTTTGTGATACCATAGCATATTTTGGCCGTAACGATTTTGGCCAAAACTATTCTGGCTGGAACTATTTTGGCCGAACATATGTGGCATTTTCCCATGCCAACGTGGCACAAACCGTTTCGGCCAGAACCATTTCGATCGAAATAGTTATGGTTGAAACCTTGATGACATAATAAAACCATCATAAACCTCTTGCAACTATCATTTTCACTATTACAGTTCCTAGGTTCCCGGAGAGCAGTTGGGGTGTTTCGACCATAATGAGTAAGTGGTTTTTTTTTCCCATTTTTTTAATTTTTTAACATGCTTTTGCTTAGTAAACATTAATTGTACTTAAAGTAGTTTTTTTAAACCTATTTGGTGAGTGAAATATTTAGAATTATTTTTTTTTAAATATATTTTAATTATTTTAATTAATTAAATTGTTTGAAATTATTTTAGATTGTTTTAGAATGGTATTTAAATTAATTTGTTAGCAAAAATGTAGTTAAACATGAGGTAAAAACGTAGAAAAACATTAATTAACTATAGAAAAACATTAGGTAAAAATGTCAAAAATATTAGTTAAAAAATGTAGAAAAACATGAGGTAAACATGTAGAAAAACATTAGTAAAAAATGTAGCAAAACTTTAGGGCACATTGTTCAGTTTCTAACATAACCTGATGGATCTAGGTGAAATAATAATCTCTTATGGTGAAATTAATTTTGACATTAAATACACCTTCTAACATAACCCTATATTAACTACAATCATAACCTATACCACATTCTAACCATAACATAGGCACTTTACTAACCAAATGAACCACACTTAGATATTCACGATGTTTATTTTAACCACTAGTTATTGTTAGGTAATTATGAGTCTTACATTACCAAACAACACATAATAGGTATTGTTAGGTAATAATGAGTCTTACATTACCAAACAACACATTAAGATCACTTATGATACGTTTTTAGGTAGGTTATCCATACATGTGTGTCTAATAGGTCATATGTATTATTTTTTATAGGTTCTAATAAATCTTAATATGTATTATTAGGATATAATAGGTCTTATTAGGTAATGATGATTCTTACATTACCAAATGACACATAACAACCTCTTATGATACATTTCTAGGTATTTTTATCCATATATATGTTAAGGGGACCTAGGGACTCCTACTAGGTCATTATGTCTGTTGTAGGTTCTAATAGGTATTCATATGTTTACTAGCACATAATAGGTATTTTTAGGTAATAATGAGTCTTACATTACCATACAACACATTAAGATCACTTATGATACATTTTTTAGTACGTTATCCATACATGTGTGTCTTAAGGGGTCATAGGAGTCGTAATAGGTCATACTATTTTTTATAGGTTCTAATAAGTCTTAATATGTATTATTAGGATATTATAGGTATTATTAGGTAATGATGATTCTTACATTACCAAATGACACATAATGACCTCTTATGATACATTTCTAGGTATTTTTATCCATATATATGTTAAGGGGACCTAAAGACTCCTACTAGGTCATTATGTCTATTATAGGTTCTAATAGGTATTCATATGTTTACTAGCACATAATAGGTATTGTTAGGTAATAATGAGTCTTACATTACCAAAAAACACATTAAGATCACTCATGATACATTTTTCGGTATGTTATCCATACATGCGTGTCTTAAGGGGATATAGGAGTCGTAATAGGTCATACTATTTTTTATAGGTTCTAATAAGTCTTAATATGTATTATTAGGATATAATAGGTCTTATTAGGTAATGATGATTCTTACATTACCAAATGACACATAACGACCTCTTATGATACATTTCTAGGTATTTTTATCCATATATATGTTAAGGGGACCTAGAGACTCTTACTAGGTCATTATGTCTGTTGTAGGTTCTAATAGGTATTCATATGTTTACTAGCACATAATAGACTGACCTTACTATCAACCTTAATAAAACTATATCCCATTTACTTTATTAACATTCTTAACTCTAATTCAAACTACTAAATTAAGTTATGAGTTCTAAATTGTAAACTAACATTTGCTAACTAAACTCATTTACTTATCTAGTAACAAATTTTTCTATCCCTATGTCCTAACTCTCATCTACATTCCCCATAATCATCAAAGCATTTACATCAAAATCTAGAATTTAGTCAAGAATTATATTTTTTATTGCATATACACATGTGTACACTTATTTATCATTTAATCAAGAAATTTTATTTTTTTTATCGCATATACACATGTACATGTACGAATATTTATTTTTCACATTTACATGAGCACGTTACAATGTACATTAGATATGGTCTCTAAGATAATTTGTTTAAAAATACATACATATTACATGATTGAATAGCACCATACATTTAATGTTGTGTATTTATATATACATGTGTTTCAAATTAAATTTAACTTTTAATTATTTTAATTTAAATACACTTGTATGTTTATATTTGTATATATATGCATGTGCAAATCTCTAGATATTTATCACTCTTGTAGCTTCACATTCATATCCTAATATTTATATTTATATATATATTATGGCATCTAGTTTTGGGGATTGTGCTTCTGCATCCTCAAGGGATGCTAGTGTCCATGGTGGGCGTCAAAGTGCTAAGTATGGTACAACACGCAGATCGACCTCCTCCACTCAGGATAGACAGCAGTTATTTAGAGATATAGTTGCGAGATTATCTTGTGTTATGTAGATTTTGGATACCTCACTTTCCTCTTCTACCACCCTCCCTAATAGGGAGAAGGTCACAGTGATGCGAGAGGAGTTATTTCATATGATTCAAACCATTGAATCATACAACCCTTTTGATGATATGAGCATTGAGACATTTTATTCTTCTTTATCTCATATTTTAACTGGCACTATGAAGTACAGATAGATTGACACTGAGATTTCCATCGGCATGGTGAAATCCATGTTTCCATCTTATATAGATTGTCACAAAGTCAAAGGCTACTCTACAATGAAGTGTACTAATCCACTCATCCCACCATTGATGTATCCTCATTAGTTGGCCACTCATCATAGATGGCCACAGAAGGATGAGTTCCCTCTATATTTCTACAAACAATTGTTCGCAGAATTTCATTTACACTATGATGTTGACTATACAGATTATCCAGGACATGTTGGGTAGGGTTAGGGGAGATGTTCTGATAGATTTAGACCCATGGACACTCTTTCACCCATTAAAAAATAGGCAATGATGGGTCCAAACCTTTTGGTTATGTCGAGAGGTCCACAGATGGTTGCTGCAGGCGAGAGTGTTCCTGATGACACAATTAGGATATAGATTTTTTTTAGCATCCCCACCTTTGCCACACAGTTACACAAGATTTATTTTGATCAGTGTGGTAGATATATGCTACGATCTCGAGTTACTCTTCCCACCGCTACATCATCTAGTGCACTTGTTGATGATGATTATGGAGTTGTAGACATACCTTCTCCAATAGACATTTATGCAGTCTTACAGGTGGATGCATTGCATCATTTGGCATCATATTTAGAATCTAATCTTTTAGATGCATATTGAGCATTATCTACACTCACAAGGATTCCACTTCATGACATGAGCTCTCAGATTAGTCATATTTTGTCATGTATAGCAATCCCAGAGGATTCACAGAGGTAGGAGGACATTCCTACACCTTCTACTGCTCCTACTACTACACAAGCCCAGGCTACAGCACCAACCCCTGCTACTCAAGACCCTACAGCAACCCCCCCCACTTAGGATGTTAGTGCTAGATGGCCTGGTCTATTTACCTCCATACTTTCAAATCAGGGCCGCACTATTGACTTGGACACTGATGCTATTTTTTCATTGCATGATTCAAATATTAGTCAGATCGGCAAAGCATTACATAATGCTACGATAAATATCTCTATATGTTTAAATTTATTTTTATTATGGTAAATAATATGTCTATATGTTTAAATTTATGTATATGTGTGTGTGTTTGTGTATGTGTTATAGGGTTTGAGTGATAATATGTTACGTTTTGTTGATCTGTAGACACCGACAGATCCTACACGTTGTGAGTCCCAGGTATGTTACAATTTAAATATATATATTTAATTTATATACATGTAGATCTCGATATAATTTGTCTGTACACATAATTAAATGGTCCATGTTATCATTTGACATAGGGTTTAGATGCAGCTGATAGACCCTTTTGGGGACAAGGCCCAAGATCAAGAGGGTGGATATAGTTGATTATCATATGTGGCTTTTTATTTTATTACACACACACACATGTGACGTCTAGATACATGTTTATATGGACACTTTGATGTTTTATATGTTATTTCTAGATACATACATTTTATATGAACACTTTGATGTTTTATATGTTATTTTCAGATACAAGTTTATATGGGTCACACTTTGATGTTTTATATGTTATTTCCAGATACATGTTTATATCATGGGCACTAAATGATGTGTTATATGTTATTTCCATCTATACATGTTTATATGCAGATTTTGATTTTCATATATGTTATTTCCAGACATTTGATACATGATCTATTTTTATACATTTGATATGGGTACATTATATTCTCCATATATATGTACATGTATGTTATTGATCTTTTAATGTACACATGTGTATCTTATTGATCTTTTAATGTCTTAATCTTTTATGTAACTTATGTATGTGTTATGAACATGTTTCTATATATGTTATTCATCTTAATGCCTTATATTCATGTTTTCAATATTCAAGTTTACATGTATATGTATAGTTATTCATCTTAATTCCTTAAACTAAGTGTAATTAACTATATAATTTTAATGGTATGTGTACATAAGAATATAACATATACATGTACATAAGAACATATAAAGACTATGATCACCTAGAGAAAGAATGCATGAACTACAACATTTAATTAATAAAAGTTAATAAATGTATATGTATATATTTTCAATATTCATATTTATACATACATGTTACTATTTTTAATGCCTTAATTTAAGTTTAATTAACTATACTTAATGACATGTCTTAATATAAGTATAATTAAGTTCTATATATTTAATCTAAGTATAATTAACTATATTTAATGTCTCATGTATTAACTATATATTTAATCAAAACTATAATTAATTATAATTAACTATATTTAATGACATGCCTTAATCTAAGTATAATTAACTATATTTAATGACATGCCTTAATTAACTATAATTAGCTATATTTAATCTAATTATAGTTAATGTCTTAATTAACTCTATTTAATGACTTACCTTAATTAACTATATATTTAATCTAACTATATGTAATGTCTTAATTAATTTTATTTAATGGCATGTCTTAATTAACTATATTTAATCTAACTATAATTAACTGTTTATAATATAATTAACTATATTTAATGACATGTCTTAATCTAAGTATAATTAACTATATTTAATGACATACATTCTTAATTAACTATAATTAACAACATTTAATTAATAAAATATAATGTATGTAATATTTAACATAGTTCATATAACATATACATGTAAAAACATATAAAGAGTATGACCTAAAGAATGCATGTTACAATATTTAATTAATAAAATTTAATACATGCAAGAACATAATGATTATATACAAACATAAAGAATGTATCATATAAGAACATATAAAGATTATATGTACATAAATACATAACAACATTAACAATCATATGTAAAAAACATAAACAATGTACATATAAATACATACAAATACTAAAGGGGTTGTCTTAAGGAGAGGTCAAGTAAAAGGTGGTACTAAGGGGATGTTCTAATAGGTGGTCTTAAAGGGAGGTCCTAAGAGATTGTCTTAAGGGGAGGTCCTAAGAGGTGGTCTTAAATGAGATATCCATGTCGAATTTAAATAAAAATAATAAAACACGTCTAATTTTGCATATCCAAGATAAATGATCCAATGTACAAAAATTTATAAAACAAATATCTTGTCAATATTAAATATGAAAATATAAGAGCTATACAGGCATAGCTCAACTAGAGCTCCAAAATAAGTACATAGGTAAACTAGAGCTCCACAAACAATGTATTGTTAGGATCCTCTCTACTTTTTATTATCTCTAGAAGTTTTTCATGTTCTTCAATAGGCAATTTCCACTTTTGATTTCCACAATGTCCTCTTCTTTGTATTGCTTCAAATTGTAATTTGGTTGCTATAACATAGTTACTATAATGTAAAACCTTTCCTCTAGGCTTGTATTCAATAAATTCAATACCTCTATCAATTACCCTTGTTTATTGATAATATGTTCCTTCAATAACAACTGATCCAATTGGATATGACTGTTGATCAGCAACTATAGTTCCTTCTAGCAACTTGTGTTTTGCTTTTGTGCATCTTAATAGATAATAGTCCACATTTTCTACATTATCTGGTAAGGCTTGAACTACAAAAATATCTCCTACGTGTATATAAAAATATAGATAAATATAAATTAATTTTAAAAAAGAATATACATGTATATTAATTTATATATTTGTATATATGCACACAAACCTGCCATAACTAAATTAGAAATGCGCTCATAATCAACTGAATATACAGGATCATGAATGTCAATATCAATGTCAGCATCTTCAAAAGGAGGCTTTCTAACTATCTCCTTCAAATCCCAATGTGAAACATATCCATTCACAATATTTTTACATGAATTCACTAGATTGTCCTTAATGCAATCATCGCAAAAACATGTTTTCTCTCTTACTTTAATTACTGGAGGTTTATGGTTTCCTGTAGTCATCACTTGATGTAAACTTCTAATACTAGGAATCGTTTGACAATTGTAAGGATTAGATCGATCTATATCTATTACAAATACAAAAAATAATTATCATATTTCAAAATAAATATTTAATTAAAAACTCAACTTGATTTGAAAAATACTTTAAAAATAAATATAACTTAGTTCACCTTTCACCTCCCAAAAGTAACACTTATTGTATTTAGTATCTCGAGTAGCAAAATGAACTTTGCACCATTCAACAATTTGATTTGTGCTCTCTATCCTATTCCCTATATGTACATACAATATGCATATATATATATAATTTAAAATATATGCTACTAGAGTATTAAACATGCACATTTAAAAAATGCATATATTTACCTGCAAGTTCATGTTGTCAAAGTGCACGTTTTATACATGCTCCTTCTCCATCATGCTCCCCTTTTCTGTGTTCACTTTCAAAGAAATTCCATAAAAACCTAACATTGGTTCTAGCATGTTGCGTTGCTAGCCAATTAAATGCTTTTGTAGATTTGAATTGTCCTATGAACATGAAACATGATAAGTATCTACAATTATCCATGTACATATATCAAATAGAAATAGACATTTCCAAATAAATATAAGTTAAAATAAAGTTAAATAAATGTGTTAATTTTTGTATACTAACCTACACATCCATCAGACCAAATCCAGTGCTCTAAAACATTTATTCCATAATTTCTAAGATCTTCAGAGAACATAGCAAAACAATGAGCCACATAACTTCTATCATGAACTCTATCATCACTAATATAGAAATGAACCTCTTTGATGATGATGTGTTCATTTTCATCCAATCTTTCTATCTGATCCACCTCAAATTGTGCATGTCTATAAGTCACTTACACAAATATTGCAACTTGTTCAGAATGATAATATTGGCCTTGAAGCTCTGTATAAGGTGAAAATGTATAATTCTCTAAAAAATCTACTACTAAAAGTATACAACCAAGTGGAAAACAATTTTTGGAATCACAAAACTATTTAGCTTGCCATCGTGCACCATGACAATGTTGGATATGTGGATATATCAATGGACAAACTTGGTCATGAACTCATCATAATGCAATTTACTCTCCTTCAATAAAATTTTTTTGGATTCATCTCCTCTCTTATTTTGGTATGTCTCATATTCATATCTCATCCATGAAACTAGTGTGGATTCATTAATATTCTCAACTTGCATAATTTCAAAAAAATTGCATAAATCTCCACAATCTTCACACTAATTTTTGATGCATTACACTTTGAATTCATCTGATTCTTCTAATTTATCACATAATACGGACCTCACAAATTGTGTTGTACTGCTAGGGATGAGCAAATTAGGATAAAGTACTGCCATAACTTTTTTAAATGATTGCAAGTGTAGACCAAATTCAACATGATTTCTACAACAAGTTTCTCGCATCTTATTTATGCATACAAAGGAAGGACGTAAACTCTCAAATATTCTCTAACATATTTTGACATTTAAAAATTCTTTTTTGAATGTTTGAAATAATTCACTTTGAGTTATATCTATGAAATGTTTTGGATGTTCAATTTTGGCCCCTATTTCTTGATCTTTAATTTGTGTAGTATCACGCCTGTTGGAAAAAATACGAGAATGTGTGGTCCAAAATTCAATAACTTGTCTTTTTACATCTTCAAAAATCCTATCTTTTCGAGGAACTCTACAAATATTCACCCAGTTATTCTCAATGTTATCATCTAGCATATTTCTCCTCTTGATGTATCTCTAGACAGTTCTTCTAGATATATGTATTACATCAAAAATTGCACGTACTTGTTTTCTATGTGTCAATTTTCTACTAGATATAGTAGTCATCAATGCTCTATGTGCATTACTCAAATCACCTTCTCAAGTTGTGTTGTCAATTTTTTTATAAGCATTTTGTAAGTTTTCAACTATTGTTTTATTAATATTATGTGCATGGCTTTTCCTGTTATCAACACCCAACAACTCCAAAATAGATCTCATATATTTTCTCCTAAATAACTTGACAAATAATTGTGCCATTCCAAATATACTTTTATCCTTGAAATATTCATCCCACATTTTTTGACAATGATTTCTGATAGTGTTATCATTTATCATATCTTTAGATGGAATTTGGTTAAAAAGTAGTTCTTCATCCAAATCCATCAATTTTTTTATGCTTTCTAATTTGTCTCTATCAATAGAACTGCCAATTTCTTCCTCTTCATTACTTTCATTTTCTTCATGAATCTCATCCTGTTCAAGAATTTTAGTAGGTTGGTTTTGATTATGTTTTGTATGGCCTTTCATTTTGTCATCTCTTATTCTATCATATTTCCTTGATCTTTTCCTTTTACTGCCCATCGAATACTTCAATCTATAGAAACAAAAATAAATAAATTTAGATTTCACTAAATATTAGCTAATGGTTCAATATAGAATACATAAAAATAAAAATAACTAGATGAGAAAAAAAGCACCTTCAAAATATTCGATCCTTTGCAATATTGATTAAATCCGCAGAATAGTTGCTGAAAATTCCTTCAAAACTAATTATTTTTTGAAAATTCTCTTCCAATTTTTGTTGTTCTATATATTTAATTTTTTTTAAATAAAAAACAACTTTATTTTATATCAAATAGTGACATTAACCGCTGGCAGTTTAATCAATCGATAGGGGTTTCAATCAGAATTGTTTCAATCGAAATAGTTACGGCTAAAACTGTCTGTGTGGCATCCTATGTGGTAGCCAAACAAACAAAAATTAGAACTTCTGTAAACATCTCAATTTGAAGGCCAATTTAACCTACTAAATTCAAATTTTTTTAAAAAACTAAAAATATTCTTTTGTAGGTCTCAGAGTCACGATTATGATCATATAATTTTTTTTAAATTTTGATCATGTATAATATGTTATAATTTGAAAATATTACAAGTAGGTATCTTAATATTTAGGAAGATGTCTATTCAAAAATAAGAAAAAAATAGTAAATCATGTAAAAAAATTATTATTTTGTAATGCTACACTATAGGAGAGAGTCTTCTTCAAGAATATGTAATTTGTTTTAAAAAAATATGTAGATTTGATGGAAAAAGTTTGACGGGAGAAAAACATTGTCAATTTCTGATAACTTTGACTTTGACTAGTTAAAACTTCAAAAATATTAGCCTAATTTCAATTTTTCTTTTTTGGTGCACTAGGTATACATGTCAACTCTAACATTCCAAAATCAAACCAAAATATGAACATTTGCGTACAATTGTTTGACGGGAAAAAAACTATATATTTTTACTATTTTTAAAAATTTTAAAAATACACTTTAAAAATTAAAAAATAAATAAAATTTTCAGTCAATTTTTTTAAAAAAATTATAGACATAAACTTCATCCAATTTTACACATTTCATTAGTTTACATCATCTTCAAATTGTAAACACAAATGCCACTTTTATGTCATTAAAGTTGAAGAGTTTAAATTCTGATATCACTTTTCCTTTATAAAAGGTGACACAGGTTTGTGCTTTTACCCTGATTTAAAGACTAAAAATACAGATCTAAGAGAAAGTCTAGCAAAGAAAACATCTGAGTTTGAAACATTGAAAGAAGATCATGAAGAACTCCTTAAGTACAATACTATTGTGAAAGGTGAATTGACACAGTGCAAATAACATCTTGAAAAGCTTTATTCTAGCAGAGAAAAGCTTGATGATTCTATGTCTATACAGAGACTTTCTTATGACAAGATTGGTCTTGATTATCTAATTAACATGTATACGAAGAAACCTGAGATTGGATCAGATCCAAAAGAAAAAGACAAATCTGATGATAAGATTGAATCTAGTCAATCTTCTGAGAAACCTAAAGAAATTGAGCAAAATAAAGAAATTGAAATCTTGGATGAACCAAAACGAGTGGAGACTCCTAAAGCAACCAAGTATGGATTTAGAGGTAAGTTCTTTTTATGTAATGAAATAGGTCATATGAAAAGAGATTGTACTAAAAAGTTATTTAATCATTTTAAGGACTTTTACTATCATAATTGTCATGGTATGGGTTATAATGCAATTGATTATAGGAAACATAAGTATGATAATGATAGGAGAAATAGTAGAATGTCTAGAAATACTAACCCTATAGATAGAAGAAGATCTAATGAAATAACATTGATAGAAAGAAGATCTTATGAATATAGAAGATAGATCATGTGTTAGAAGTGTAACAACTTAGGAAACATTTCTCAAAATTGTCATGCACCTAATGATCAACAGAATCCTACAAGTAGAGCACCTGTATTTTAGTTATACAATAACTTGGACACATAGCAAAGTACTACAGAATGGATAGAAACTTTGGAGTTAGAAGAAACTTCAGCAATAGAAGGAATGATAGAAGGAACTTTAGAACTAGCAGAAACAATGAAGAACAAAGAAACATTATGAGTAAACTTTGAGAAGAACTTAATGAAGCTTTCATAAAAGGAATAGACATCTCAAAAGAAAAGTAAATGATGATGAGATAGAAGGAACAAGCTCATTTATTGAGTTTGATTCAATTAAGTTGAATTAAGCTTGCTCACAACATCAGTATTTGAGAATTCCATTTAGAGACCAAATTAGAGGTAGCAAAATTGGGAAAAGGTGTATTCAATTGTGTTTAGATGGTACCTAAGCTCGCTTGTGATTTGGAGCTCATCTAAACAAGTTATGAAGGAATTCAGAGCTACTAGTATTACAGTAAAGGCAAATTCTACAATAGAAGATGAAATTAAGTATCTGTAGATGCAAATTCTTGAGGATGTTTTCCATGATAGGAGGATATAGTAAACCTTGAATGACATTTGAAGATTGAATAGATGAGTTTGAGAAGTTAATTGATTATAGAACGTAGTTGACAACTTTTTCATATTTGTAAAGTACATAATTAATGTAAGTTTCAAGTTGATGCATAAATGGAGTATAAAATTGATTTTACTTCATTGTGAACACATTTGAAGTGAAGAGCATTCAGAAGCAACTTGTCAGAGAAATTTCAAAGAAAACCCTATTTTTGGAAAGAGATATTTTATCATTTTTCTACAAATTTGATTGGTAAAAGTTTGTATTGATAATAATTATGGATATGTCAGTAGTACATAGTATTGAAAATGAGGATAGACCTAAGTTTAAGATAGTTTTCATAAAACCTAGTGATGAAAACCCTAACTCTGTGTTGTCTATCACTCTAAACAATGCATTTTACCTTGAAGATGTAGAAAACTATTTGAATTGCAATTTTGAGTCAATTGGCAATGAATATATGAATAAATATATGGGATTAGTCTTTAACCTCGACATGACTATGAAGCCCAAATTTGAACATTTAAAGGAATTTTATTTGTTTAACTATCAATTCTACCGTGAACTAGATATAGATGAATGGGCTCAAATCATATTGAGTAGGATACATGATGGAAAATTATGGATGCAAGCTAATGTAGTAGACATCTTGGCCAACCTTATTCATGAGGTAACTGGTCTTAGCAAACAAGGCAGTGTACCTATAGGTAAAAATATGGTTAAGAAGAAAGTGTAAAGTTACACTAAGGCAGTATATAATGGGAAAGCTATGTTAGTTAGCTCCATCAAGTAGGATGATGTGAGATTTCTTAGCAGAATTATTGCATATTCAATTTGTGAAAGTTCTAAGAGGATTTATTTATGTAGCTTATAAGATATGTGTTGAGAAAGAGAAAGTTAATTTGACTGAAATATTGAGAATGCAACTCTTGGAAAACCCTGAACAGATTAAGAGGAAAAGGAATGGTGTGTTTAGATTCCAATCATTGATAAATCACATATTCTTTCATGTGCTAAAGAGATTCCTTTACTTAAAAGTAACAGATATAATGAGTAGTGATAGATGCACTATAGAAAATATTATAGAGGTATGCAAAAGGCACTCTTCAGACAAGATAATAGAAAATGGAAGCTTATTTATGAAAATATTCCAAAATGAGATGAAATAGAGATTTAGGATTTCAACAGCAATTGTGGATAGATTCAAGGAGAATATATGTATTCTAGTTGATATAGATCATACTTAGATTCAAGCAGTGGAACTACGAGAAACATTTTTGGATCCGTTGAGCTATGAGTTAAGTGATGATGTTGTAGTTGGCTAGATTGATTTATTGTTAAGTTTTCACAAAGATAACTTAGTAGAGTATAGATTTGGTACATATGATGAGATTACATGGCATGTTTATCAAGTAACCTTGAAGAAGGCATCTCACAAGAAGGTTGAATCAATCATGAAGAAGGCATGAGGCCAAAATGACAAAGAGTGAATCTGAGATCATGAGATAGAAAATGAAACAATATGTGCTAAACATACAACCCTTGTCAGTTTTAGTTACTCAGACATATTCAGAATAGAGAAATTACATATGCAGCAGTATCTGATGTTCAACCCAGTGAACATAAGACAAAATCAAAAAGATTAGTTGAAATAGTGACAACAAAGGAAAAGAGAGTCAAACATATGGATACAAGATCTAGCAAAAGATAGAAAGCATTTTTGACAATTGAACCTAGTGATGATGAAGAGGTTGAGGAACAAGAAACCAAGCAAGTAGAAAAAATGACTCCACCTAAGCAAGCAGTAGGCAAAGCTTGACAACCTTGGAAGCCAAAGATTGAGAAGATTAACACAGCTATTGCAAATGAGGGAAAATTTGTTTAGATGAACAAGTTTTATGATCTTTATAATAAATTTGAAAAGGATCAGATTGATATATCTATTGTAAGAAATATCACTATAAATGATCTTAGTATGAAGGACATCAAAGGATTAGTGAACCAAAAAGTTTATAAAAGACTTAGAGAAGAAGACTCCTACAAGGGAAGAAGAACTTGAACTTTGGAAGTCTATACTAAGGACCATTTGCAAGACTAGTGATGAAGACAAAATTAAGAGATTCCTAAATAAACTCACACCATACTTGAGGAATAAGTTGAGGCCATTTTTATTTACGGTTGGTGAGAAGGATAAATTGAGAATGGAGATAGTAGCAACTATCAGTTAGATGTTGTCAGAGTCATAGGTAGCATCTCCTATAGCTCCTAGAACCTCAAAAGTTTTAGTAAGTGGTGACACTATGAAGATTGGTCAAACCAATGTTACAATTAACATTGATGGTACCAATCCATTTGGTGGTTATGAACCAAATGTACCTGATACTGAAGATGTTGAAGAAAAGTTGAGGCAAATTGAGGAAGAAAAGAAGCTAATAGAAGTTGAAAAGAAGAAGATAGAGGAAACCAAGCAGCAATTTCTTGAGGAAGATAGAAAAAGAAAGGAAGGTGAATATAATAGAAGAATTGAGGAAGAAGAAAAGAAAAGATCAGAAGATAAAAGAGAAAGAGAGGAAAAGGAAAAGAAAGAAGAGGAAGAGAGAAAAGCTAAGGAAGAAGCAAAGAAATAGAGGGAGGAGAGACTAAACCATCTAGTTCATCTACTCTACTCTCTCTTACAAGTTTGGCTACTGATGATGATGATCAAAATGATCTAATTTCATCCTTATCTAAACTTTTATAAAAGAATAAAACAATCAAGACTTTACAAAGGATGCTAATGGAAGTGACTAATAGATTGCACAGCACATTATCAGTACAACATACTGAGTCAAATCTTGAATAGAGAGCACAAATAGTGCTAAATTCTTGTAATGAAGAGTTTAAAAACTTGTTGAATGTTGCAGAGGTGAAGGCTCAAATTTCCCATGATGCTAATCTATTTAGCACCAATTTTCAGAACATCAAGAATGACTTAGTCAATCTTGATACATGCATAAAAGAACTTCATAAATGTCAACAAGAAGGGAAAACTTTGTATGTTAAGTATACATTATCATACAAATTAACTAAAGACTTGGACAGTCAGATAGAGGCAAAGATGAATGAGCTAGAGGCTTTATCCAACCTAATCCAGCACCAATCTAGCAAAGTTGATGATATTGACAGTCAAGTTGCCAGTGCTCATAGCAATATCAAGAAACTAGAACTTTTGAAAGAGCACATATTGAAGAGAACATCTAATTTTAGAGAATCCATTGCTTTAAAGTTATCATTTTTTGAGAAGTAGCTAGAAGAATGTGTCAAGGCGAAGGATACATATACAAACTTTTTGTATTCAGATATCAATGCAGTTAAGATTGTATCATATGCATTATGTGCAATTCACACATTAGCAGAGTCTACCAAGGAGACATGGAACAAAGGTATGGATATTTTGAAGACTATTTTTGATGATTGTATGAAGATTATTTTAGCGTAAGGAAAGACAATAGTTTTGGAAATTTTTGGATAGTTTTTGGATAGAATCTTGACATTTTGACCTTTTTCGTTAACGTTAAAGGGGGAGAGATATGAAAATTGTATTGTATATATGAAAAATGGAGAGATTTTTGGGAGAGATACATGTGGAGATTGTAAAATTATGAAGTATATTGTAAGGGGGAGCATATATCTAAAGTTGAACAAGTTGTAATAGATGTAATGTTATATGTTATTTATGTTTGTTTTTGTCACTCGAAAAATTTTCCCTATTTTATTGCCATCAATTCCAAAGGGGGAGATTGTTGACAATTGGCTATCAGTGATATGTAATTATTTTCATTTATGGAAAAACATGATGTACATGTTATCAGGAAACTTCAAAAATAAAGATATTTAGTGTTTGTTTATCAGAGAATTGTCTAAGTATAGAATTTGGTTTATAGTAGTGTATTGCTTTGTTTATAATATGTTGCAGACATCATATTATGATAAGAAAAGTTACATGGAGATAGTTTACATATTGGTGATGATGTGTATAACCTCAAAATTTTGTATAGACTATATGAAACAGAGTTAATTGTGTTATGATGAGGTAGGACAGCAGCATTGAAGGAAAGAATTGTTTTGTTTACAAAACAATTACTTGTCCAATTAGAGCCAACATCCTAGATGTTTACTCTAACAGTGAATTATGTTCTTATTCGACCCAGTAGTATTTTATGTAAAGGCATGGTATTTATGCAAAGAATTTCGATAAGAAGTGTTCTTGAAAGTGCTATTTGGTGTAACATTGTGTAAGCAAAGTAAGATTGTGAAGTTTTGCATGAACTATCTAGTGATCTAAGATCAAGTTGAATATAAGAGATCAAACAAGGAAGGTAGTAATAGTAGATTACTTTTTCGAGTAGTGAGCTCTTCTTGTAATTGAAATTACATATTTGGGCACTGGACTCTTCTTGCATACATTATACTACAACTTCTAACAGAGTTGGAATCTCCTAACAAGGATTCAAAGTCTCCTAACAGGGACTCCTTATACTGAATTTCCTCATTGACTACTAATAGGGTCCATCCTCTAATAAGGAACATATATATTAGTATATTATCTAGTGGGTATCATCCCCAGTGGGGTTTTCCCTTGGCTAGGGTTTCCCTTGTTAACAAAATATGGTGTTATGAGTTATCTTTGTGCATTGTTATTGTTACTATTTAGCATTACTTTATTGCTTTGTTATGCATGGTTTAAAGTAATTAATAATATCCAATTGGTGACTAAAGTTTTTATATTACTGATTCACCCCCTCTTAGTAATCCTTATTTCTAACACATAGTTCTTCCACCAAGAACTCAAATTTGGACTCATGTTCTCATAATTAAAATATAGATGCTAAAGTGGTCATATCATCTACAACCTTTTTTCATTCCTAGAAGTTTGCTAGAATGTTACAAAGGTGAAATAATTCCTTATGGTATCAATCAACTTCTTATAAGGTACTAAATTATCATCCTTAGTTTGGTACTCATTGTTTACATTATTAATGACAAGTTGGGAGTCTCCATAGATATGAAAATTTGTGATTCTCTATTTGAGTGCCAATTTAATCTCGTTAGTCAAAGCCTCATACTCAAAGAATATCTTCCATGTCCTCTCAGTGGCATATACTATAGAGGCATCTTGAAAGTCAATCTACATTGGAGCACTATCTGTAATTGGGAATTCATCCATTTGATCAAAAATTTCTTGTCCTTTAATAGCTTTATGTTCAACATACTAAATGTCAAATTCTAAAAGAATCATAATCCATTTGGCAAGTTGACCCGTAAGTACAACTTTATTTAAGAGTTATTTTAAAAATCTATCTTTGTAACTAGTTGTGTGGTATGTGCAAGCATATAATGTCTGAGTTATTGGGATACAAACATTAGTAATAGGAAAGCCTTTTCAATATTATTATAGATATTGAATGGAAACACTTTTTTCCTTCAACTCTCTCATCCTAATGATGGATCACAGAGTGTGATCTGAAGCGTTGATGCAAAAATTGTAACACAATCTACCCAAAAAACACAGCTAAGAATTCTAATGGATTGTGGAAAACTACTATCTACAATATTATTATAGTTAAACTCGTATGCCACCAAGGTGTGGATAATATAATAAATGGTTCTTTCTTTCTCATTTTCATCTTGTTGTGCCAATAAAAATCCTAGTGAATTTTTTGTAGCTAAGATATAGAGGATCAATAGTTTCCATTGAATTGGAGACATGAGAATAGGAGGCTTTTCTAGATATTCCTTAATTTGAGCCAATATTTTCTCACATTCTTCATTCAATATATAGGTGAAACCCTAATGTATATTCTTATTAAAAGGTTATGACCTATCAATAAGTTGAAAGATGAACCTATGGATTAACTAAGGCTATCCTTGCAGATTCCTTAGTTTACTAATATTTCTAGGAGGTGATATGTCTATGATAGCCTATACCTTTTTTGGATCTACCTCTATGCCCTTAGCTGAGATTATGTACCCTATAAATTTTCCTGATGTGATGCCAAATGCATTTTTCTTTGAATTGGGCCTAAGTTGGAATTGTTCCATACAGTCTAGTATCAAACTTAGGTCTGACAAGTGAGTGCTTCTCTATTTAAATTTTTCCAGAGTGTCATCAACATAATCTTCCATGTTTTTTTGCATCATATCATGAAAGTAGTGGTCATAGCCCTTTGATAGGTAGTGCCATCATTTAAAAACCCAAATGGTATTAAATTCTAGAAGAAGGTTCCCCATGCACAAGTAAAAGCTATTTTCTCTTGGTCATCTAGAGCTATCTTAATTTGATTATACCCAAAGAAATTATCCATTAAAGAGTAAAAATTTTAGCCCTTAATCATGTCCATGATCATGTCAATGTTAGGTAGTGGAAATTCATCCTTTGAGCGTGATTTATTGAGATCCTTAAAGTTAGTGCGTACACAGATGGATTTGTCATGTTTTGAAACAAGCACAATATTGGAGATCCATTCCACATAGTCAATAGCCTAAATGAAGTTGGAACTTAATAATTTATTAGGCTTGGCTTTAACTAAAAATTTCACATGAGGGTACATTTTCCTTAGTTTTGTTTGATTGGTTTGACACCGGTGCTATGGAGATATGATGCATGATGAGTTATGTATCTAGACTAGGCATATCAGCATAAGTCCATGCAAAATTGATCTTCTTTTCCTTAAAGAACTCTACAAATTGTTCTTTATCTTCTAGTGATAAGGACTGAGTGACATGTATTACCTTAGGAGACTCCTTAGTACCTAGATTGATTGGATCCATTGGTTCTATCAAAAATGATATCTTAAAAATAGTTGGGAAACTAATAAGTACCTCATCCTTGGGTACCTCAAAGAGGTTTAAACCATCAAATAAATCTTTATTTTTACTATTTTTAGATTCAAATATCACACAAAGTGGTTTTTTCCATCTCAATACTTGTTTTTCATTTTTATTTTTATTTTATGACTAAGGTACTTGATATTTGTGTCTATCATATTAGTCATCGGTTCAGTAGTGCAAGACACTATGAGTTCAATAGCATTTTGATGTTGAAAAAACCAATCTATGAGATTGGGGTATATGAGTGAAAGGGAGGTGGAAGATTCAATATTATTGATGCAAAAGAAATCATCTTTAATGATGAGAGAGGTTGAGCCTATAGAAAATGTTCCAAAGGAATCTAAATCAAGAGGAGGCCTAGAGAGATTAGTGTGATCCACTAAAGAAAATTATGAGCCAAACTTATCAAACCCTACACTATAATAATCAAATACATTAGGTTAAGTGACATAGGCATGTAATACATCTACTCCCAATTCACAAGAGGCATATGGAAGAGACTCCCATTCTAGTCACCAGAATTGGTACTATAATTTTGGGCTAGTAGATGAGTAATATTTTCTCTTATTCTACCTCTATTAGGATCTTCATTATCATATTCATGTTGTCTAGATGTAGAGGCTTTAGCAACATTGTTGGCAATCATTGGTTCTTCTCCCCAAATAAGTAAAGAAAAGGGTGTGAATTATTTTTCTTGTGTAGTGGAGATAGCAAAGGGTTGATCATCATCTTTTGATTCACTAGTCAAAGGGACCTTTCTATCGAGTCTTGGAAATTCATCATATACCCCAAAGCCTAGACTAGTAGCATCCTTTCTTTCCATCCCTTAGTGTGAGTTAGGGGTTCTATAAGAGCCTTTTGGTCACTATTTAGAAATCCTTGACCATGATAGCCCATTTTCTTCAAAAACTGATAGCCATATCATATCATTTAGGAGAAATAGGAGTAGTAATAGTGACTTCATCAACATCATATTCTTCTCTATATATCTAGTCTCTTATAGCTTGGTCTTCCTTCTCTACTTCTAAAGGGGTGGATGATAGGACAAAGGTACCAAAGATATTCATAGTAGAAGCTAAGGGCTTCATTTTCTTAGAAGGTTTCCCATAAGATCATGGATAAGATAGCAATGTAGTAATAGAATCTAAAGGATACCCTCCCATACCAATGCTCATCATTTTTAGTTTCTATTCACATTATGTAAGGGATGGTTTGATCTCACAATAAGAGTGATTATGTGGTACTAGAATTTTTGTAGTAATAACCATGTTAATGGACATGGAGTTGTCCCCTTGAATGACCATCTTTGCACCATTGAATGGGAATTTTATATATTGATGGTATGTTGATGGTACAACTTGAATTTCATGGATCCATGACCTTCCTGGCAACATATTATATACAAGAAGGATATCTAGTACTTGAAAGACCACATCCTTCTCTATAGGATCCACACAAATAGGTAACATAGTTAAGCCTTTAGAAGATTGTTCAACTTCATCATATGTTGTGATAGTGATTTTTCATCTAGGGTCATTGGAAAATTAAAACATTTCAAGTTGTTGGATTACATTGAAAGAAATAATCTTTAGCCTAGCACCATTGTTTGTCATGACTCGGTGAACTCTAGTGTGAAATATTTGGACTTCAATATGGAGGGATAGATTGTGTGGATGAGTAAGAGACTTGTCATAATCTTCAAAAAAAGTGAGATAATGAGGCAAGGAGATGTGGTTGACCATAGCTTGGAACCTCTTGGCATCAATATATGTAATAGTGTTGGTTGTTCATAAATCCTTTTCAAGGATCTCTTTTTGAAAAGGAGACGACTCTAGCAACTCAAAGATAGGGATCTGTGCTGGGGTTCACTACAATTGACTAACAAGGTCATAACTAGATATGGCCAATGCAACCACCTATTTGGAGGAAGAGGCATTATTGGAATCATTTTCTACTTTGATAATAACTTTATATTTCCCCCTAATAACAACATTTAAAGTCTCACCATGTGAAGAGGAGGATTCTACCAACTTAAGAGTCACCCTAGGCCTAGTGTCTCTATAGTTTTGCTAGTAATTGTGTCTTCTCAAGACTACTTTGGGATTTTCATCATTGGTATCATAGTTTGGTTCCTTTTCAAACTTTTTACCCATCACATAGATTTTTTCAATGGGTTCTAACATGTTTATGACATTGTGTGTGTCATTGTAAGTATAATTGACCTTACCACCATGATTCTTCCTATTAGAGTGAGATGACTCCCCTTTTTTGTGCTTACGAAATGGTTTCTTAAAAGCTTTGTGATAAAAATTCTTGACTAATCCATTTTTAACAACCTTGCCTCCATTAGTGAGGTCTTGGATGACATCCTTAAGCTTATAATAATTATCAGTCTTGTATCCCTTGCTCCTATGATAGTTGAAAAAGTAATCATCTCTCCACCACTAAGGCTTGATAAGTGGGTCATAGGGTCAGGAATTATTAGGTAATATGATAAGATTTTTAGAAATAAATATCTATAAAACTACCTAATATTATTTAACCATTAGTTTATAGACACATTTTGGATTAGAGGACTTATTAGTCTTGTCAAAGAATTGAGACTTTGAAGTCTCTAGTTGTTTACTAGCATAAATAGCATTAGAAAAATGGAAGGTTGGACCTTTTTTCTTAGGAACATCTACAACTCCATCATTGATCGTGTATTTATTCTTATTCCAAGCTTTTCCTTTATCCTTTCCATTTCCATTTTCATTCTTGTCTTTGTTGAGAACGATGTCACCCTTCTTGATGGTAACATCCTTGATACAGTAAGCACTCTTAATCATGTCATTAAATTATATGGATAATTTTTTTATAAGATCATAATATAGCTCAAGCACAAGTGTGTTAATAAAGATGTTAGTTTTCCTTGTTTCAAGAATCTACCAAGGGTACCTAGAGTGCAATGATCTTCAGCATTGTAGGTATGTAGCAAATGGTTTACCCTATTTTTGTTTGATATTCAACAAGTCCAACATAGTGATCGAATGTTGTGTGTTGTAAGAGTATTTTTCAATAAAGTATTGTGAAATTTCATAAATGACTTAAAGGGGGGGTAACAATTTACTGAACCATTCCATATCTTGTCCCCTCAAACTTTTAGGAAACAACCTCATGAGATATGTATCTCCATGCATAAAATCCATGCTAAGAGCATAGAAGTGTCATACATGATCATGGGGATCACCATTTCCATAATATTTATCATTATTTGGAACCTCTATATCCCTAGGAAATGAGACCATGTAGAGACTCCTATTGAATGGAAGAGTCCATATAAATTCAACAAAAGAAGCCTTAGGTTGCTCTTTGGCTACATGCAGTTAAGAAAGTTGGTTTTTGAGTTCCTACATATCTTTCTTTAGGAGCTCGGCCTTAGTTGGCTCTTTCTTTTGGATGTCCTTTAAAAATAAAATTCATGAGGGATTTTCCATCCCCTAGAAGTCATATACTGGAAGTATTGATCATCATTTTTTTCTAAGGCTTTAGCATCAGCCTTTGGGAAACCTCATCTTGTTGGATTTGCATAAGATCCTCACTAGTGATTTCACCATTTACCTCACTTTCAAGATGTGATTGTGATGATCTAGGTTGTAATGGAGCTGCTTCTAAGTTTATTATTGGAGACCTAGATGGTGTCTTATTCCCATCATTGCCTCCAGCAATTTTTTTCTTAAAAGGATTATTGTAGTTACCATATACATGTCTATTAATGAAATCATATGTATGGTTGCTAGCCTTAGCTTGTTGATAAGCCATTTCTCTAGAAGCAATGTGTCTATCCTCTTCTTATATTTCTCTATATAAATGTGCTTGTTCCTCCTTTAGTGCAAAGAGTGCCTCTAGGCAGTGATTCCTCTCTTTAGAATGCATGGTGAGTAAAACATTGTCAGTAGCCCTAGGGGTGTCAAAGGGAGTATTTAAGAAGTTATCAAAGCTATAGAGTCAATTGTGCCAAGTGTTAGCCTCTCCTTTCCTATTAGGGATGATTTCCTCCTCAAATTTTTTTCTACAAGGATGTCTAGTTGGATTTATCAATTATTCAAAAGTGAATGAGGGATGAATTCCTTGACGGACTTGAAGCCTAGTCGCAACCATCATGTAAGGATATGTCTTTGTTTAATGAGATGAGATAAAATATTGTTGTATTTAGAGTTTACATGGTCAAAATGATCATGTGTCAAAGATAAAACAAGTGAGTAGCTTGTCAAGAGTGCTCAAGAACTTACAACACTATCGACTTGAGCTAGAAAGTTGAGCAAGAAGCTCAATATCAAGTAGCTAGAATAGTAAAATAACCAAATTTCAACAAGTGATAATTAGTGACATTTTAGCTCACATTCGACAAACTAGATCCATCTTTTCAATTTAGGAGAACACCAAACATGAACATTTTAAACCAGATTGGGGTAGGACTAGGTAAAAACACCATGAATTCAACTAAGATGCAATTTAAAATCAATTCACATAGCAGATTGAACCAAGTGATATTTTATAGCAGAGAGTGTGATACTTTTTTAGAAAATAATTTTGTATGATATTACTCTCAGTATCTAGATGATACTTCTTATTCATATGATACTTTCAAACAAATGGTGTGATAGAACATATAACAAGAGTAAGATAGAGTTTTATACTAACAAGCGATACTTTCTCAACTATGAAGTATCGCATGATTTTTTAGGAGGTCATGTGATAAAGGGCTAGTGAATTGTGTAAAATATAGCCTATGGCCTAAAATACCTATGTTTCAATTTGACTTTTTGGGTGTTTCAGACCAAAATGTAGTAGTGGAAAAATAGAACTTTAGTTTGCAATAGTAAACACCATGGTTTGAAAATAGTAGGGGAAATGATATGTCTCAAATAGTTTAACAAAGGACAGTGCAACCCTGTTAACACAAGAAATTGGGATATCAAAAGAAAAATAGTATGAATGTTAACGCCATCTTTGATGTTTGATAATGTTTACACAAGTCTTGTCACATTTGAAAACACATTCCAAGCAGAACTATCTAAGGTCACAATTCATTACTCAACAATTTTCCCCATGCTTGATGCCCCTTCGCCTCACACAAAGTGGTTTCCCACAATAGATATTGAATTTTTCATGGAAGTTTCATTGGCACAACCAAAGGGACACACATGGTGAGTGTAAAATCTTGGGGTGATCCAGGTTGTCCACTAGGATTGGTCCTTTCAACAAGATGTTGATAAAATGAATAAGGTGGCTTCTATTCCTATGGTGTTTAGAAAGGGTCTTATTTGAAACACTCCTCTTTCACCTATGAATAGGACACCCTACCTTGTAGTAGGTAATAGACCTCACAGCCATAAAAGTAACTTAAGTATTCTTTCTTGGTATTTTCCTTTTGGTCTCAATCCCACAAGTACTTCTACTAAGAGAATTTAAGTGCTACACTCCTAAGGCTTTGGCCTTTGTCATGGGGTTTATGATCATAGTGGGTAAAATTTGTTGGGTTTTTCTCATTCCCACTTTAGGTTCTTCCTATTGGTATCTTTCTACCAATAGTTGTCCCTCTAAAGGTAATATCTCTCTAGGAGATAGTGTCAAAATGGATCTACTCATGGAGGTTAAGATTCCTAATTTACCTCAAGGGTGAAGAGAATAATCTCCTATTCCAAATGCTTCCCCAACCACATCAAGAAGATAAATTATAATTGCTAAAAAGTGGAGTATACCACTCACTTTCAAGATCTAGGGTGGGTCAAGATTTCTGATTCACCTCAAGGGTGAAGAGCATACTTCCTATCACCAAAATATCCTACTCACAATTTTTATTTGCCTATGGAAAATATACAACTAGTGTATTACTATTGAAATTTTGATTAAAAAGATCATTGTAAGAAGAAGATTGGTTGCCAAAGAGGGAGATTGTTGAAAATGAATACTATCAAAGAAGAATATTGTTGCAAAGAAGGAAGATGGTTGATAAAGAATGTTTTCAATCATTATTTTTTCATTGATGTCAAACCTGTTATTTGTTGAAATGAGAATTGCTTATAAGATCCAAGTACTATCACTTAGTTGATTAATGAAGAGGATTTAATCAAAAAGATGTAACAAGAGTACCTAAGGGAAAGGTTGAGTTATGGTAGTTAATGAAGTGCAAGGATCAGTTAAGACAATGTTTAAATGATGTATTGATAACATACTTGAAGATTCAGAGGCTAGATACACTTAGAAACATTGGAAGAATAAGTTGAAACAAGGTTGACTACAAAGCTCAACTAAGTTCATTAGTGAGTGCCAAGCAAGCTAGTTCGAGCCGAGTAGATTTTTAGTTAGTGTCGATAAAATGAAAAATCTAGTGTGTGTCAAGTGATACAAAAGGAGCCAAGTGTGTTCAGGTGCCAAGCAAAGTAACAGGTGTCGAACATCAAAAAAACTTAGTGGATGCCGAGTGAATCCACAATAGGTGTCAAGTATCAATAAAACATAGTTGATGCCGAGTAACACAGTATGTATCGAGCACTAGAATTTCAATAGTATCGAGCTACTATATTATTGGAAAAGTCAAAGATTCGCCAAATCTGAGCTGAAAAGTTTATTACCTTGAACTTTTTGAACTAGTTGGAGGATAAGGATGATGAGTTGGTGGCACAAAATTTTATTTAAACCATTTTTGAGAAAATTCAAGAGGATTCTTCATGATGTTTCTAGAAGGAACAAAATATGGGTTAGATATAATGAATCCTACCTAATCCATTTGAACTAAAATTAAAGGAGGGAAGAATCAAGTGGGAAAAGCAATTCTAGACTTCTATTTAAGGAGTCATAGGCCAAGAAGCTAGAGTTGCTAGGGTGCCAAATTGCGAAGTGGTTGAAAGATTTCAAGAAGAAGGCATCAAGGAGAAAAAATAATAGAGCATGGAGACTCTGCTTTGATTAGTAGTCAAAAAAAAGATTGCACTGGTATATCAAGCATGAAGACTCAAGGAGACAAAGCTTGAAGGGAGGCCAAGCTATCAGAGCTACACAGACTAAAAGCTAGGCAATGTGAAGAGCTAAATAGAGATCTAAAATCTACAAGATAAGTTGTGAACTATAATTAGGTCAAAAACCCCTATTGTTACTCTCTAGCAATTGTATTAGTTAGGGTAAAAATCCTCTAGACATAGGTTGGTTTAACAACCATTTGTAAATCCTTTAATAGGGTGACATTCTAAGTGAATGTTCTAAAGTCCTCGAACTAGGCCCACTTCTAACAGGGTGGACAAATCCTTTGACTAGGTCACATTTAACAGTGTTTTGTAGCCTTTAACATGGTAGCCCTTTCATAGGGCATCACTTCAAAAGAGTGAGAATTGAGTAGCATGTTACTGGCAGTTTTTCCCAAATTAGGTTTCCATGTAAATTACTGTGTTATGTGTTGATCTTTCATGTGTTATGCTTGCATTCTAATTTACAATAACCTATTAAGTAGGTAAATTTAAACTTGGATGAATGAATAGTTTTAAAGGCTCACTTTACTTGATGAAAAAAATTTAATTGGACATTTGGACCTTGAATAACTAATTCACCCCCCCCCTTCCCCCCCCCTCTCAGTTATTCTAAAGCATTTCTAACAATTGGTATCAGAGTCGTCTGCTAATTTAGTTTAAAGGTACTAGAAGCAAGAAGATCAAGATGTCCAAGAGAGAAGTTCCCAAGCTTAATAGAGATAACTTCGCTACATGACAAAGACTAATGAAATTACACCTTGGATCAATAGGTGATTATGCAAAAACTTCAATTGGAGTGGAACATGTAGATCTAGCTAGACCCTTTTCTGCAAATGATTTGAACAAAAAGGAGCATAATTAGGCAATGCTAGAAATTACCTCTGCACTCAACTATGTTGAATTTGATGACATCAAAGGATGTGATTCTACATTCAAGATGTGGAAAGCCCTACTAGATATCTATGGAGGAGATTAGAATATTCAAAGAGCAAAAAGAGAAAGCCTCAGAGGAAAGTTTGATAACATGAAAATGGAGGAAGGTGAGAATGTTGCTCAATATGCCTCCAGAATGAAAGGAGTGGTAAGTGCAATAACAAGTTTGGATGGTCATTTGGAAGATGATACTATCAATGGAAAATACTTAAGAACTTTTCTCCCCATCTATGATATTAGATTTTCAGCCATCCAACAGCTAAGGTGTGTTCCAAGAAATCAACTAACTTTTGAAGGAATAGTAGGAAGACTCACTGCTTTTGAGTTGTCCAATTATGATAACTACAGACCTGGGAATCTTGAATATGCTTTCAAGGTTAAGTTATCATTGAAAGATACTAAGGAGGTGAGATCAAAGAAGAAGAGTAGAAAAGGAAAACATACATCTAGTGATAGCAGCACAGATGAGGAAGATGTGGAACAATTGGAAGCACTACTGGCTAGAAGATTCCACAGAGGCAAAGGTAAATTCAAAGGTAAGTTGCCTATCATTTATTTCAATTGTAGGACATATTTCTACAAGTTGTACATAGAAGAAGAACTAAAAAGAAGGAAACAAGTACAAGAAAAAAAGAGAGGATGATAACAGAGATTACAAGGACAAAGGCAAAAGATGCTACATTGTTGAAGAAGACTCTAATGAGAATGATGATGAAGTAGTCTATGTAGCCATGAAGGATGAATTAGATGAAGATGAAGCAATAAAACTAGTAACCTATGTGAAGAATAATGACAAATGGGTCATAGAGAGTGGATTCTCACATCACATGACAGGAGACAAAAACAAGTTTATTACATTTACCCAGTATGATGGAAATAGTGTTAGATTTGGAAATGATGCTCCATGTCAAATCAAAGGAAAAGGTTCTATTAAACTTAGAGAGAAAATTTCATTTGACAATGCATACAATGTAGAAGGATTGAACTACAATTTGCTAAGTGTATCACAGTTAGGCAATGTAGGTTGCAAAGCAGAATTTGGAAACAAAATTGCCAAAATCTATGATACTAATGGAAATCTGATAGGAAAAGGTAAAAAAACTAGGAGTAATCTATTTTACCTAGATATGGAAGATGCAACCTATCTTATTATTAGACTTGATGATGATTGGTTATGGCACAAAAGTTTGTATCATGTTAACTTTGACAATCTGATTGGCATCAACAAAAAAAAGAAAGTCAGAGGTTTGCCTAAGCTAAAGAAGCCTAAAAATACAATGTGCAAACAATGTCAACTAGGCAAGATGACCAAGTCAAGTTTCAAAAGAAAAACCTACACTTCCAAAGAAGTACTAGAGTTAGTGCATAATGACTTATGTGGCCCAATAGAAGTACAAAGCTACCAAGGAGATAGATACATAATGCTATTTGTGGATGACTACTCTAGGATGATGACTACCATGTTCTTAAAGAAAAAATCTAATAGTTGAGAAGGAAATAGGAAAGAGTCTAAAGTACCTAAGATCAAATAGAGGAGGAGAGTTTATATCAAAAGAATTTGAGATATTTAGCAATTACACATGAATCAAAAGTAAAACATCAGCACTAAGAACTCCCCCATAGAATGGCATTGCAAAAAGAAGGAATAAATCAGTAATAGACTATGCTATAACATTAATGATGGAAAAAATGTTTCTCTGAAGTACTGGAGAGAAGCTTTAAGTACTTTTGTTTACACCCTAAATCGAGTATAAGTTAAGAAAGGAACAAATGCAAGACCTTTTGAATTATGGTACGGTCACTCACCTAATGTAAAATATTTCAAAGTATTTGGTTGTAAATGCTATATTCTTAAAGATACTAGAAATGGCAACTTTGATACAAAGAGTGATAAAGGCATATTCCTTGGATACTCCACTAGAAGTAAAGCCTATAAGTGTAAATATTAATGCTAACAAGAATGTGGAGAGTACAAATGTAAATTTTGATAAGCATGCAGAAGTCCAAGTTGATGAACACAAGAAACTAGAAGATTGTAGATCTTTTGTATACTTCTATGAAGGAATGTCTATTGAAAATGAGGCTGCCAATCAAGTTGGGAATCAACAACAAATTTTAGTATCAGCTGAGTCATAACCAATAAATGTCAAGCTACATTTAGAAGTCAAGTTGCAGAATAAAGAAAATGCACATTCTGATTCTAAAATTAGTACACATGGAAGAGATAATGAAATACCAAATAGTGGTGTGCAAAGTGACTCTGAAGCTAAAGAACCAAACATGGAAAGAAGGACAGAACCAAGACTATCTAGATATCTGAGAAGAAATCACCCTGTAGAACAAATCATTGGAGACAAGGAAGCTAGACCAATGAAAAGGAATAGACTAAGGAATGAATCATGTCTTCTAAGAAAGATTGAGCCCAAAATAGTGAAAGATGCACTACAAGATGACAATTGGCATAAAGCTATGGAAGAGGAGATAGATCAAATTGTGAAGAACAAAACTTGGACTCTAGTTCCAAGACCAAATGATAAAAATGTAATTGGTACCAAATGGGTCTTTAGAAACAAACTTGATGAGAATGATGAGATAACAAGAAACAAGGCCTGAATAGTCTGCAAAGGTTATACACAAGAAGAAGGATCACACTATGGGGAAACTTTTGCCCCTATTGCGAGAATGGAAGGAGTGAGAACACTACTTGCATATATTTTTTATAAAGGTTTCAAAGTCTATTAGATGGATGTAAAGTCCATTTTTTCGAATGGTATACTAGAAGAGGAAGTCTACATAGAACAACCAAAGGGATTTGTTGATAACAACAATAAGGATATGGTTTGAAAACTACATAAAGCACTCTATGGTCTAAAGAAAGCACCTAGAGCATGGTATGAGAGATTACACAAATATCTTGTGAAAATAGGATTTGAGAGAATAGATGACAAAAAAAATTTGTACATCAAAGCAAAAAAAGGTAAAGATATTTTGATATCTAAAATCTTTGTTGATGATATAATATTTGGAGGAAAAGATGTTCTATGCAAAGATTTTTCTAATCAAATGAAATATAAGTTTGAGATGTCAATGTTTGGAGAAGTCAAAATTTTTGGTTGTTGCAAGTACATCAACTAAAGTTTGGTATATTTGTGACCCAATCAAAATACATCAAGGAGATACTCAAGACATTTGGATTAGAAGACTCAAAACCAGCCAATACACCAATGGTGATAGGACATAAGTTATCTAAGAATGATGAGTCATCTAAATTGAATCAGACAATGTATAGATCAATGATTGGAAAGTTGTAGCATGTTGTATATAGTAGACCAAATATTTCATTAGCTATTGGAGTAATGGCAAGATTTTCTACTAATCCAAGAGAGAATAATCTGATGGCAGTAAAAGAAATACAGAGGTACCTAAAAGGAACTGATGATTTTGGTTTGTACTACAAGAGGAGTGAAAAGTTTGAGTTAAAAGCCTACACTAATACAAATTAGGGAGGTAATATTGATAATAGAAAAAGCATTAGTGGAGGAGCACTTTTCTTAGGTAAAATATTGATTACTTCGACCGGCAAAAAGAAAAGTTGTACCTCACAGTCCACAATAGAAGTTGAATATGTTGTTGTTGCTATTAACTGCACTAATATTGTATGGATCAAACATCTATTGCAAGGTATGAAGGAAAAGGTAACTAAACCTATGATACTCTATTGTGATAACACAAGTGCCATCAACAAATCAAAGAATCCTATGATGCATGCCAAAACAAAGCATATTGCAATCAAGTATCACTATGTAAGAGAATTGGTGGAAGATAAACAAGTAAGGATGGAATATGTTAGCTCAAAGGAACAAATTGTTGACATCTTTACAAAAGAACTACTTAAAGATGCTTTTGAGTATCTTAGAGGTAAGCTAGGGGTGATACCCCTAGCCAAGGCTACTTGAGATTAAGCAAGACTGCCCTGTATCAAATCAGTTGATTGATCAACATATTACAAATTGATGTAGAGGATATTTACTTTAGGATCATGCCTGAAGTAATCAAAGTGTTGAAGCTCCAAATTAGTCACAAGCTAGCTGCTAGAGGGATAAATTGAAGTACCTACAAATTCTACACTTACATGTTAAGATGCTGAAATAGTAAGTCTTTAGCATTGTTGTCAAAGAGGGAGAAGTAGCAAGAAACTGATCAATAGTATTTGATCAACAACATTGAATTGGATAGAGGGAGAAGTAGCAAGATCAAATGGATAGAGGGAGAAATAATTTAAGAGGGAGTCATGAGCAACAAAAAGAAAAATAATGTTTAGATATGCAAAAGGTAATAGTAGCTTAGAGGGAGAAAATAGTAAAGACAAGAATCAATCAAATGAAGATAGTTTATTATCAAAGAATTTAGAGGGAGTCATAAGTTAACTTATGTTGCTGATAGAATGAATAGTTTTGAATAAAAAAATTATTTTGGCATTTGATTTACTATTTTAACCTAGTTAGCATTTTGATAACTTGGTTAATCATTATGGTTTGCCATCAATTCCAAAGAGGGAGATTGTTGGAAATCTTATTGAAAAGATCATTGTAAGAAGAAGATTGATTTCCAAAGAGGGAGATTGTTAAAAATGAATACTATCAAAGAAGAAGATTGTTGCAAAGAAGGAATATGGTTGATAAAGAATGTTTTCAATCATTGTTTTGTCATTGATGTCAAACCTGCTATTTTCTAGAATGACATTGCTTATAAGATCCAATTACTATCACTTAGTTGATTGATGAAGAGGATTTAATCAACAAGATGTAACAAGAGTACCTAAGGGAAAGGTTGAGTTATGGTTTTTGTAATGAAGTGCAAGGATTAGTTAAGATAATGGTTAAATGATGTATTGATAACATACTTGAAGATATAAAGTTTGGCCACACTTAGAAACACTGGAAGAATAAGTTGAAACAAGGTTGACTGCAAAACTTAACTAAGTTCATTAGTGAGTACTAAGCAAGCTAGTTCGAGCCAAGCAGATTTTTAGTTAGTTCTGAACAAATGAAAAATCTAGTGTGTGTTGAGTGATACATAAGGAGCCAAGTGTGTTCAGGTGCCAAGCAAAGTAATAGGTGCCAAACATTAGAAAAACTTAGTGGATGTCAAGTGAATCCACAATTGGTGTCAAGCATTAGTAAAATGTAGTTGATGTCGAGTAACATAGTATGTGCCGATCGCCAAAATTTCAATAGTGCCAAGCTGCTACATTATTGGAAAAGTCAAAGATTTTCCAAATCTAAGCTAAGCAGTTTGTTACCTTGAATTTTTTGAACTAGTTGGAGGATAAGGATGATGAGCTAGTGGCACATAATTTTATGTAAACCATTTTTGAGTGAATTCAAGAGGATTCTTCATGATGTTTCTAGAAGGAACAAAATATGGGTTAGATACAATGAATCCTACCTAATCTATTCGAACTAAATTTAAAGGAGGGAAGAATCGAGCAAGAAAAGAAATTCTAGACATCTATTTAAGGAGTCATAGACCAAGAAGCTAGAGTTGCTGGGGTGCCAAATCGCAAAGTGGTTGAAGGGTATCAAGAAGAAGGCATCAAGGAGAAGAAAGAACAGAGCACAGAGGCTCTGCTTTGATTAGTGTTTAGAAAGAAGATTGCACTAGTATATCAAGCATTAAGATTCAAGGAGACAAAGCTTGAAGGGAGGACAAGCTATCAGAGTTGTAGAGACAAAAAGCCAGGCAATGTGAAGAGCTCAACAGAGATCTAAAATCTACAAGATAAGTTGTGAACTGTATTCAGGTCAAAACCTTGTATTGTTACTCTCTAGAAATTGTATCAGTTAGGGTAAAAATCCTATGGACTTAGGTTGGTTTAACAGCCATTTGTAAATCCTTCAACAAGGTGACATTCCAAGTGAATGTTCTAAAGTCCTCTAACCAGACCCATTTCTAATAGGGTGGATAAATCCTTTAACCAGGTCACATTTAATAGTGTATTGTAGCCTTTAACAAGGAAATCCTTTCATAGGGCATCACTTTAGAAGAGTGAGAATTGAGTAGTATGTTACTGGTGGTTTTTTCCAAATTGGGTTTCCACGTAAATCATTATGTTATGTGTTGGTCTTTCATGTGTTATGCTTGCATGCTGATTTATAGTAACCTGCTAAGTAAGTAAGTTTAAGCTTGGATGAATGAACAATTTTAAAGGCTCACTTTACTTGGTGAAAAAGTTTTAATTGGAAATTTGGACCTTGAATAACTGATTCACTCCCCCCCCTCCCCACTTAGTTATTCTAAAGCATTTCTAACAATTACTGCACATGAAATGAAATAATCAACAAGCATGCTTGGTTGTTTATTTTTTTTCTTTAGGTAGATCTGCAAATAAGAATTAGTAGCCCTTATAGTGCAAGGTCTTTGGCATGCATTCTTTTATAACAATTTGCATGTAGTTTTTAGCAAACCCTACAAAACAAATGCATTAGTCCATCAAGGGGTTAGCCAAAATACAATAAACATATAAAAGACCTATGGAAAATAGAAAATAACTCTAAGAAATATAAAAAATAGAATGTTGAAGATTCAAAATTTGATCAAATAACCCAAATAATGGATTTTTCCAGACAAGGAAACATTGTTTGCTAACAAAGTATCATACAATACTTTGTCTCTTTGTGATACTCTATATAATACTAGTTAAAGTATAACACCACAAAATAAAAAACTATCATATGATATTGAGAAAATATCACACAATAATCCTATCTGAAAAATATTAAAAATTATAGAACAAGTAATTAAAATGCATGACTAAATGCACATAGAGAGGCAAAATAGTAATGTTCTACCCTATAGCAGGCACCAAAAATATAAACTAAGACATGCACTCCTCTAAACCCTTCTATCTAAGGAGTTCCATAAATTGGAAGGCTTGGGTTGTAGCTTAGAGCTCCCTAGTCATGTAGTGAAAAGGCATACAAACAAGCATAAAGATAGCTCTCAATTAAGCCATAGAAATGTATCCCTTGCTAGTAAATCGTGAAATGGGAGATTCTTCAGACAAGAGTAAGAATGTTAGTGCCAAAGAATTCTCAAAGATGCAATAAAAATGGAGCTATACTAGAATGAGATGTAAAGATGCAACTAAGCTAAGAATATGAGAGTGTTACAACAATGTTAATTAAGCTAAGTGAGCTATGTTATTGTAAGAAGGAAATTGAGATAATTAAAATGAACTAAACTAGTATGAGTATGAAATAATATGAAGAGATAAGATAGAAGTTCTCCACAAAATGCTCCAAGTAATCCTATGAGAAAAATTGTAGCATTACAATAGCTCAAAATTGAGATCCTTAGATGAGGGGAGAGCTCTCCATTTTATAGGTGTATAGACGATTGAGATCAAGATCAAGTGGTGAAATGATCAAGGGTGGGGGTTAAATTTTAGCATGATCCATGTGCAAGATCATTTCCACCAATGAGAAAGAGTTGACTTTTGCATCTCCATGTGAGATAAAATGTCTTTTCTTTTATTTTTAAATTGGGGAAAATGATTTATGTGTGCAACTTAGGAATATGTGGGAATGGGATTTTTTATTTAATTAAAAGGGGACATGTTCTTTCAATAAAATATGGACTTTAGGATATTATTATCAAACTATAGGTAATATTTGAATTAAAAAAATTTTGATTATTTGATCTAGGAAAATGATTAAATAATTTAGCCAAAATATTGAGAAGGGGCCTAATAGTCTAAGTGGTTATTTTAGGTGATTACACTAGTCATATTATTAGAATTTTTTATCACCCTCTCTCCTAATGAACAACCCCATCTAATCGACCTACCACATGCAACTTCCTAGTTGGCTTCTCTATTGGTCATTTTCTAATGAATTCTATAAGTTTTGGGTTTGACACATTTTTACCACTTTTTGATCCGTTTGAAATGGAAATAATTTTCTAATTATCAATATATTTTGATGTTATCTATGAAATAGAAAAAAATTCTATCTCAGGGACCCTTTATCTAGTACCTTGGAAAATGAAAAAAAAAATTCACTAGACTTGTTTTACAAGAGCCCTCAAAATAGAGAGTTTTGATGTTGAAGAGACGAGCGATGATTTTTTCCTTGATTTCTCATATCTCTTATTATGTCATAAGAATCTATGCATGGATAATTGAAGAGACTATTCTACATTAATTTGATGTATACATTGGTTTTATGAAATCAAATTGAAGTATGGAACTCTACTCGATAGGGTTCCTTTCCACTATGACTTGTTACCTTATTAGAGCCTAAATTTAGTTTGGGTGATATCTAATGTCTTTTCAATGAGTTCTCTTTCTTTTGCTAATAATTTATTAATTTTATTAATAAAATATTAATATGTAGGGGATCACCTTCTGGTGTAGTGGTTGCATTATTAATGGTTTACCCAAGGTTCAAAACCCTTCTTGGCCCAAAAAGAGTGTTCATTTTGGTTGGTCCCCCATTTGTTATCGTGTGTGGTGCATAGGTTCATGTGTATGGTGAAATGATGTAGAGTAATGATTCTTAGGTTGATATCTAATGGAGATAGAGATAATGATGGTCAACTCTCAAGATCATCATTGGGATAGGAGTGCTTACGAACCTTGTGTCAGACTGTAATGCCTCGCCAAGGGATCCAAAGAATTAACCTAAAGTTTCACTAAGTTCGGTAGCTTTTTTTTTTTTTAAATCATGAAAGTAAAACCATTCATAACATAGTAGCGAAAGCAACAACATCATTTAACTAAAAATAAACATACATAACAGGTTACATTCTTCAAGGATCCCTTAACGTTTAATCACATCTAAATTGACTATTAATGAATCCATCTAATACAACATCCACATGAAATAATAATGATACACCCAACACATTTAAACAATATACAAGTGTCCTTTTAGTAATTACATTTCAAATTTCTCAATCATCCACTGTACATGTCATAGGGTATGAAAGGCTTAAAAGAATATACATCCTTGTAAATAAATTACATCATCATACTAACTCTAATCCATGATGCAATAACATAAATCAAAACACAAACCATACATGATACATCATCATAACCATAAATCATCCAACATGATTAACTAAGTGCACAGTTCCTCCCAACCGTAAATAGCATCATTAGACCATCGTGGATCCTAGCCATCCCTCTGTGCGTAACATCCCAAGTCACCGAAGAGATCATCGATATTATCATAGTAGGAATGTCACTCCTAAAATATCCTGCATCATATGTAGAAAGAAATCTAACATGCAAGTAAAGCATAAGATAACATCATCTAACATATGCAAATAATCAATATAAGGATACAAGTCCACCATCATAATCCATGAAGATAGATGCCAACAAAGAATGCATCAGCCATGGTGTCTCAAATGGATCTCAAATGATAAGAGTAAAAAAGCACTACCACCCGACTGCATGAAACCTAAATGGTCCACTCCCACCATGCTAAGGAGATAATCTCAAGTCCCAAATAGGTTATCAAATCACATAGCACAAAAACTCTCTAAGTCCAGGAATCCTAAAAGTTTGCTAACTCAAAGGTTCCAATCACAAAATGACATCTAATCCCAGAGGCACACAAAGACATGTAGGAAACCTAATATGCAAGCGGGAAAGTTTCATCGCACAGATCATGCTAGAGTTACCCTAGCAGTCTCTCAATAGACCTCGGCCCCCTAGTGATCCCTATGTGGCCACTAGTATCCTCTCATACTGATGAGGCATACTATGGAATGCAAGGTCACAACCAAGCATTCTCTCTACTCCCATCCTAGTCTGTACTAGCACTCGAGGCATGGGCGAGAACATACAATTATCTTATTAGGTTCATTTAAACTCCATTTAGTGTAAATGTTTTCACTTATTAAAACAACTTACAATGAGTTACCCTGGCAGCCACTTAGGGCCTCGGCCCCCATTGCAAGCCACTTCCTAACACTACATGTAGATAACCTACCCTAAGCTCATGGAATCATAAATCACAAAATCACCACAGTCCTATACAAGCGACTAGAAAAATACCAAAAGAATAATCCATAATAAGAGCATTAAATCTCCATGAGCACATGAAAAGCATCCATAGATAATCATGACCACAACAGTTCTCTATTGGCAACTGAAGGTATCACTGATAATCAAAAGTATCCATTGGTTCTCAATAACCAAAATATATCTCAAAATCATACTAATCGAATACTCCAAAATGGTTGAGTCAAAGTATGTCACAACATGACATCATCAAGAAATAAATCAACGCTTCAGTCTCATCATGGTGACTGGAAAGTAATCCAAGGATAACTGATCGATGACTCAAAAATGGTTAAGTCAAGTGTCTCAGATACATATAACTCAGCTTCACTCAAGAAGGCTAATGAGCAATAACAATCAGTAAATACAAACATCTTATAGAGCATACCATCACATTACCATGGTTGAGTTTAGAAAGATCGAGATCAAAAGACATCATCATGACATCAAAATCATAACCCCCAAGCCTTTGGTAGGCATCCTATAATTGGTCAACACTAGTCAACCCAAAAACCCAAAACAAGAAGCATAGAGAAAACACAATGCAAGCACATGTTTTTGGTTTGCTAAAATTACGTAATTGAATAAAGTGTGGAGGTTTCAGTTTTTGTTTGCATGTATACTTCAAGTATATAAGATTAATCATTTGACCTACAAGTCAACCTGTTTGTTCCCTCGATAACATTATCCTTCCATTATTTAAAATTACATTCTAAGAATAACTGAAGGATAAATATTTACTCATTAAACTAATCTTCATTGTCCCTTAATTAATATTATTCACTTTATTAATTAATCTTAATTAAATCAATCAATAATGAACATAGGTATGACTCTTTATCATTCTAACAATACTTAATTAAAACTCAACTAAATATTACTAACATTTAGGTCTCTTAATTTAATCATTATAATAATTAAAGCATCACTAATAACCATTAAAATATCTAAAGTCTTTATTCAAGTCATTAGAATAAGACTTATCGACTTCGATGTAGATACTTAACAACTTCACTAAAAGAATCGATATTAGCATATCAATTAAAACTCTATTACATAACTTAATTATTAATTAAATTTAATCAACTCTAATTAATTAATTTAATTAATAATTACATATCCATATCAATGACCCAATTAATAACTAGCCATAATTTGTAAGTTAAAGGCCAACCTTAATCCAATTTTCTAATATTAATAGTTCAATAATGACTTGTTAATAACAAGTCATATTGGGGATACCATACAACAATGCTTGAGTTATGTTGAGCACAAAAAATGGGCGCTCTTACAATTTTTGAATTAGCGGGCTCATTTTCAGGCGAGAAACTGGTTGGGGAGAACCTAGCCGGAGGTACAGACACTGGAGGAACTATGGGGGGGGATGGGAAGATTGTTGGGTTGAGTTTCATGTCTTTTGAGAATGATGTTTTGTCTAGACATGTTTCAGACACTTTTTGTGGAGTCCTTGATATGCCCTTGGAGAGAAGATAGGGTCCTCAGATCAGAAGAGCTGGTCTTCACTTTTCGGCAAGAAACCTACTGAAAAATCTTCTTTCCCGCCGGTGACTTCAAAAACTAGTTGGGAGAAATGTGAGTTCCAGGTTTTTATCCCTGATCCTTTAGTGGATTTCTCTATTTTCTCCATGGATTTTACGTTGGTGGGAAAATTTCTAGGGACAAGACCAGATATTGATTCTCTAAGGATAATGATTAAGAGGAAATGGGCTATTCATGGGGAAGTGGATATTGCTCCCATGCTGAATGGTTTCTTTTTGTTTAGTTTTAACTGTAAGGAAGATATGGAAATGGTTCTTTGTGGAGGCCCTTGGCCTTTTGGAAAAAGTTCTCTTATTATCAAAAAGTGGGAGCCTAATATGGTTTTATCTGACTCCTTCTTCCTTACTACCCCTATTTGGGCCAGACTTCTCGGTCTTCCCCTTGAATTCTGGCATGAGGACATTTTTAAGGGTATTGCCAGCTCTTTTGGTGAGCTGGTGGCTTTGGATAATGCTACTACGACCAAATCCAAACTCCACAGTGCTAGACTGTATGTGAAGGTGGCGGATCTGAATCACCTCCCAGACAAAGTGGAATTAATTTCTAAGCTTGGTAAGAAAACCCAAGAAATATTTTTTGAAGATCTTCCTAATGCTTGTTATGCTTGTAAGAAGCAGGGTCATTTAGTTAAAAACTATCCTTCCAAGAGAAAAAATCTCTTCAGTACTGAGAAGGTAGCGAATAAGACTAAGGTTCAACAAAAGAAGGTTTGGAAACCTAAACATGTCCAGCCCACAGAGAAGAAAGAGTATGAGAATGCAAAAGTTCCACCAGCGATTGTGGATACTAGTTCTAAGCCTCTTCTTGAGGATGGGGCTAGGCTCGTGTCTGATATAGAGAAAAAGAACTCTGAGAAAGAAGTGATTGGCTTACAACTTGATCCCACTTTACCTGAACAAGGAATAGATGAGTTGCCAAACTTATCAAAGAAAATTGTTCTCTATCAAAAGATGGAGGATAAATGGGGTGATCAGGATGAGAAGTTTGAGCTTGAGGAAGGAGAATTCTTGGCTGAATCAGGAGCCCATAGTGAGGAAAAACCAACTCAGTCCAGGGAGTTGCAGGCTTTTGACCCTATTTTTTCACAGGATACTTTTATAAAGGACTCTCCTATCCTAGAAGTTGTTAAAGAAGATGGAGGTATCTCACATCTTAAACTAAACTCAAGGAAAAGGCCCAAAAAAAAGAATAATATAAAGGGGGTCGAGACTCGAAGCAGTAAACTCGATTCACATACTAAAGTGAATCCCAAAGCCTTGACTCTGGTAAAATCTAGTAAAAAATTAGATCAACAGTCCAAGTTGAAACCAGATGTTGGGTCCCCAGATGGATGTGGAAGGAAATCTTCTAAGAAAACCAGGGAGATAGAAAGCTTGTAGAATATTGCTGAAGGTTGTCAAGCAACTATTCTGGATTATAACCCTAAAAAATGGAAATGAAAATTATTACCTGGAATATTAGGGGGTTGAACAATTATCATAAACTAGATGTTGTTAGGAATTTTTTTAGAGAACATAAACCTAATTTTCTTCTACTACAGGAAACAAAGATGAATAAAGAGAAAGTAGAGCAAATAAAAGCTTTTAAAAATTACTCTTTAAATGCTAGTAGTTCATAAGGTGCTTCAGGGGGAACCCTGATGCTATGGAAAAAAAATTGCTTTGCTGGGACAATTTTGAGTGCCAATAAATACTTTATGATTGCTAAAATTACAAGTGTTGATCAAAATGAAGACTGGTATATTGTGAATATATATGTGCCCAACATGAAAAGCCAAAGGAAGAAGGTTTGGGATTCTATATCCAACTTTAAAAGTATAGATTACTCTAGACGATGGATAATCATGGGAGACTTTAATGTCCCTCTTTATGATCATGAAAAAATGGGAGGTAATGTTACCCAGCTTGAAGGAAGAATGGACCTAAGGGAGTTTATTAACAAAGAGGGTCTATTGGATATGGATCTTCATGGCATTCAGTTCACTTGGAGTAATAAGAGAATTGGTAATGATTGTATTCAGGCTAGGCTTGATCGTGCTCTTATCTCTCCGAATTGGTCTAAAGATTTCATCTGCAAACTGGAAGCCCACCAAAAAATTGGTTCTGATTATTTCCCTCTTATCTTCTCTGCTATTAAGCTTAGTTTGAAGAGGAATTTTCCTTTTAGATTTGAAAAAATGTGGATGAAGCACCCTCAGTTTGAAAGAAAAATGGAAGAATGGTGGAATATCAAAATTGATGGTACTGCTCTCTTCAAAGTGACTTCTAAACTTAAAAATGTCAAAAAGAAAGTTAAAATTTGGAACAAAAATTGCTTTGGGAACATCTTTGAGAATAAATCTATTTTGAAAGAGGAGATCCAAAATATTCAGGATAAAATTTAGAAGGAGGGATACACCCCTGACCTTCTTTTAGAAGAAAATGATAAATTGTCTCAATACCATGACATCATTACAAAAGAGGAGATATACTGGAGGCAAAGATCTAGATTGACATGGCTAACTGAAGGAGATAAAAATACCAAATTTTTCCATCTATCCACGCTAAAGCATAAAGCCAAATCTCACATTTCACATCTTATGAAGGGAGATTTGAAGATTAAGGAGGATAAGGACATCATGGACGAAATGGTGAATTTTTTCTCAGGGCTAATGGCAGTGGATCCCCTCATCAATTTGGAACATCAGGCTGAGTTTCTCAGAGTGATCCCCACTCTAGTTTCTAAGGATCAGAACAAATTGTTAAGCTCAATTCCTAAGAATGATGAAATTTTCAAAGTTGTTTGTTCTCTAGGAGGAGATAAAGCTCTTGGTCTTGATGGCTTTCCCATGTTTTTCTTTCAAAAATTTTGGAAACTTGTTGGAAAAGATGTTTGTGATGTGGTGAAGGAATTCTTTGGGGCAAAACAAATGCTGAAGGAAGTTAATTCCACATTCCTGTGCCTGATCCCTAAGAAAATTGGAGCTAACTCACCTGACCAGTTTAGGTTGATCAATCTTTTTAATTCTCTATATAAAATTATCTTCAAAGTTCTTACTTCAAGACTGCTTCTGGTGACCCCTTTGCTCATTGGTGACCAACAAAATGGCTTCACTCCAGGTAGACAAATCCTCAACTCTGTTATTTCGGCTCATGAGAATATTAATTCCTTATCTTGTTCTAAAAATTAAGGATTTTTAATGAAAGTGGACATTGCTAAGGCTTATGATAGAGTTGATTGGTCTTTCCTCTCTAATATTTTGGTTGCCTTTAGCTTTGATAAGAAGGTTGTTAGATTGATTCATTAGTTAATCTCTTCTTCTTCTATTGTTGTCCTGGTTAATGGTAGCTCTTCTCTTTTTTTTAATCCCTCTCGGGGATTGAGACAAGGGGACCCTCTTTCCCCCATCCTATTTCTTATTATGGTTGATTGTTTGGGGAGGTTGATTGTTTGGGGAGGTACATTGGGGATCTTGTGTGTAGAGGAGTCATCAAGGGTTTGCAACCCTCTTCCCATCCTCTTGTTCTCATGGCCAATTTTTTGATGATACCATTTTTATGGGAAAATCCAAAGTCAAGGAAGCCAGAAATTTGAAGCAAGCTTTAAATCTTTTTTCCTCTACTTCTGGTGAACTGGTTAACTGGAATAAAAGTTTTGTGTTTTTTCTCAATACCCCCATTCTTAGACAACATAAAATTGCCAAAAAATTTGGATGTTCTATTGGTTCTCTCCCTTCTTCCTATCTGGGTCTTCCTTTAGGCTTGAAGGTTTTAGATTCCTTCTAGGAAGACCTCATTAACAAATTCAGCAAGAAGTTGGCAGGTTGGAAAGGGAACCTTTTAAGCCAGGCTGGTAAATTAATTCTTCTTAGAGCTTCTCTCCAAAGTATACCTACTTTTTCCTTAAGTCTCTTCAAAATCACCACTAAATTTGCTGAGGCCATTGATAAAATTCAAAGGGATTTTTTATGGACTGGTTCAGAGGAAAAAAAGATAATACCGTTAATTGCCTGGGATAATCTTTGTAAACCGGTTAGGGAAGGTGGTCTGGGTATCCGAAAAATTAGAAGCATGAATCAAGCTCTTCTAGCTAAACAAGGATGGTATGTGTTTCATGAGAATAAAGAATGGAGTACCATTTGGAAACACAAGTACCTCCCTAATTATGTTTCTCTTCCTAATTTCTTCTCCTCTGCTGATGTTATTCATCCCTCCTCAATTTGGGGAGATGTGTAGGGTACTAAGAAAATGCTTGGAGAAGGGTGCTCTTGGAAAATTGGCAATGGGTCCAGGGTGAGTTTTTGGGAAGATGTCTGGCTTAAGGATCATCCCCTGATTGAAGATGTTCAAGATCTAAATCAAGTTGACTTATGCAAGCAGAGATATGGCACTCTTGTTAGTCACTATTGGCAAAATGATTCCTGGGTTAACTTGAAGGACATTGATCAAAGTTTCTATCACATCCAATTATCTCTCAATGCTATTTCTCTCCACCCTTCTTTTGAGGATGAGATAATTTGGTATGCTGATCCTAGTGGGAAATACAAGGTTTCTACTCTCTTTGCTTCTAAGGAGAAGGAAAATCATCCTTTGTGGTCTCACGCTTGGATTAAGGGTCTCATTCCTAAAATTAATTTCTTCTATTGGGTCTTCCTTCAAAATAAAATTCTGACCCTTGATAATTTGCAGAAAAGAGGTATAAATTTGGTGAATAGGTGTATTTTATATAAGAATGGGTTTGAAGATAGAGACCACCTATTTCTGAACTGCTCTTATTCCCAGATGGTTTGGACTGAGATCCTAAGGTATTGGAACTTGACTTGGGTTCATCATAACAATGTGGAATCTTCTTTTAAAAGCTAGAAATGCCTGTCCAAGAATTTTGATGTTCAATTTCTATGGAAAATTACTCTGCCTCATCTCTGCTGGGGTATTTGGAAAGAAAGGAATAATAGAATTTTTAGAAATAGAGAGGTTCGTGGATGGGTGCTTGGTCAGAATATTATTAGAGCTTGTAAGGAGAATTTCAAATCTTTGAAAATATCTGATCAAACATTTCCTATTGATAATCCTATGTTTCCTAAAAACCCTAAGACTCAAACTGATAACCCAAGATTGAATGTCACTTGGAGTTCCCCTCCGAATGGTTGGATAAAAGGAAAATTTGATGGTGCTGCTAAGGGAAATTCGGGGAGTGCGGGTTGTGGAGGTGTTTTGAGAGATCATATGGGAATAGTTAAAGATGCTATAGCTATCCCTATAGGTTAGACTATTAGTCACATTGCTGAAGCTCCAGCGGCCCTTTATACTATGAAAATTGCAGTGGATTTGGGATGTCCAAAATTATGGTTGGAAGGTGACTCTTTAAATATTATTAATATCCTTAATAATAAAAGTGCCATCTCATGGTCGATAGAGGCCACTATCAAGGAGATTAAATACCTTATTCAAAAATTTGAAAAAGTTGTCATATCTCATACCTTTAGAAAGGCCAACGGTGCTGCTGATTGGGTTGCCAATTATGTTTTCCTTATGAGGCAAATGGTGAGGTGTACCGATGAATTAACTAATCAAGTTGATCTCAAAGCAATTATTCATTATGAAGCTATTCATGCGAAGGTGGGTAAGATTTGAAAAGATTGGAAAGTTAATGATTTCATGGAGTGATCAAATTATTGCCAAAATTTCTTCCCCTATGAAGTACACTCAAATGAATGCGACATGGTGTTCACACGTTTCTCTGAACAAAGGTGTTTCTTTTGGTGGGAAGAAAAACAGATTTCTTTCTAACCCTCTCTTTCTATGCGTCTGGTTTTTCTGGTTTGAATGTGTTTACTATTCTCTACTGATGGGGGGTGAACCACGCAAACAAGAACCAAAAAATTGTGAGGCATGGAAGACTCGCAAGGATTTTTGGAAAATTATGTAGAAAGGAAAAGTGACTCGTTACATGGAGCGACTCAATGGTTTTAAGCCTCACATCACTACAGCTTTCTTTAAGAACTGGTCCAATGACAAAGTCACTCTCCATGGTGTGACTGTGAAACTTATGGAGGAGTTTATTGCTGAGATCACGGGGCTTCCTGCGGTGGGCATAAAATTCACTAAGCAAACTAGTACTTCAAATGTAGCCTACAAAAAGTTTTTGAAAATGGAAGAAGAGGAGAAGCTTCTGGAAAAGAATGGTGATTTCTTTGATGCGAACCAGATAAAGGAGATCTGGAGGGATGTTCTCTGCTGCATCCATGAGTATTTCATACTTGATGGAAGAAATAAAAGAGTTCATAAATGTCATTTTGTTTTTTTTAATCATTTCAGATATAAAGATAGAATATCTTTCCCCTTCTTTTTGTGGTTTTCTTTACTTAATAGTTTAGAAGCCCATAAGAAAAAGGAATCCAGACCCATTCTTCATGAAGGTCTGATCCTTCTTATTGAGGGATATTGTAAAAATAAGCACATTGCCTCTACTCCCTCAAAGGACAAGAAGAAAGAGCCCATTAAGAGTAAGAAGGGTGACTCTGTTAAAGGTAAAGAAAATGCCTTGAATTTGAAACCCTCTGCCTCTCAAGTTCTTGAGGATGAGGAGTCTTAGACTGATAATTTGGAAAGCTGTGAGAGCTGAAAACCTGAGGATGAGGATGATACTGAAACTGGAGAGTTAAGTTCTAATTTGGATGAGTATCTGAAGACTGAAGATGATAATGAAAAAGGAAAAGAGGAAAACAATAGTGAAGGTAATTTTGAACAGAGTAAATCTAATAATGAGGGTAACCAAGTTATTTCTAGTGGGGGTAATAAAGTGGAAGATAACACTGTCAGGAATCCTGTTGAGAAGAATAAGGAGGACCATACGGATATTACTGCTTCTCTTGTTAAGGGGATAGAGGAAGAAAAAAGGAAGGACTCTGCTCATCCTGAGGACTATGCCAAGGGTCGTAAGGAGGATCAAACAGAAATGGAGGATATCAATGACAATGTCTGCTCCCCCCCACATGAGACTACTGAAGATGATTGCGACGCTATGTAGAGGAACACCATGCTTACCTTCCTGCATTCTGCTAAGGAGAAAGTTGACACCAGTCTCAAGGTTGATTCCTAGATCTACAATGAAATAATGGGTTTGAAGAAAAAGGTGGAAATTATGCAACATAACCTGGATACTATCAATGCTAAACTTAGTCATATGGAAGATCAGATGGGAGACATCCCTAACAAACTTAACAACTATGAGCAGAACCTCACAATGTTAATCAAGGAGAGTAGCACTAAGATAGAATAGGTCACCTCGAGTATTTGGGCAGTCGCTACTAGCCTGGGCAAAAGGGTGAACGAAGATATCATTTCGGC